>CM077649.1:13162500-13620000 GCA_039707465.1 Rhabdophis nuchalis
TCAAATAAAATTATTTTTGAGGCCTAAGTCTTTTCGCAATTGACTCTTCTTCCCTGTCCCCGGGCGGGACCGTTATTTGGGAGATGTTTGTCCCAGATAAACATTGCAGAGGGAAATTGTGAGAGTTCCTTTCCTTCTCACAGAGTGGAAAACAACAGCAGCAGCAACAACAACAAAACCCGGCACACAGCTGTCCTAAACCGCAGAATCAAAGCAGTTCTCAGTAAAGCGACCCCGAGCACTTTCAGTGGTATTTAGTCCTATACCAGAGGTTCCCAAACTTGGCAACTTTAAGACTTGTGGACTTCAACTCCCAGAAATCTCCAGCCAGCTATGAAGTCCACAAGTCTTAAAGTTGCCAAGTTTGGGAACCTCTGTCCTATACCTTCGCAGAAGAGGTACGTGAGGAAGATGCTTCGCTACGCCTCGATCTCCAATCTGGGCAGAATCTCCTCCGGCTGCTGGCGGGGGACCCCGTGATGGGGAAGGACCCATAAAACTCTTCCATTCGAAAAGTATTCTACCAGGCAGAAACCAAAGCGATTTCCCTTGGCATTTAGCTTTCTATGTTCACGTCTCATTAAAAAAAAGAAGATTTCATTATAAGATTTCATGCCTTTTTATAATGAAATTAAAAAAAAAAAGCCTAGAAAAATTTCTCCTGGCCTTACCGTCGCTGTCAAAATAGACGCAACTGCTTCAAGAAAATAACTTCTTCCCATTACAAGGTAATCTGAATTGTTATTTTTTTCCTTCCTCTCCTCCTTGTGTTAAGTTTTGTGTTCTCATTGTCTCCACTCCTGGCGTATTAGGAGCGCCTAACAAATAGTACTGAATGCCTGTTGCGAAAGAATGAGGCGGGTTTTCTGTCAACGGGAATTCAAGGGACTCCGTGAGAATCATTACAGCTGACAAATTTTGAAGGGAAAACGACGGAATTAAAAAAAAAATGCAAATAGGAAAGCGGGGACGGGTCTCCGGTCTGGAAAACACGTTACTATCTACTTAGTTACCACTTGAAATGGTTTCGGATTCGTGGGCCTCAAACTCATCGGAATCAAAGCTGTTTAAACCAGGGGTCTCCAACCTTTGCAACTTTAAGTCTGAAGGACTTCAGCTCCCAGACTTCTCCAGCCAGCAAAGCTTAAGGAGCTCAAGTCATCTGAACCAGGGGTCTCCAACCTTTGCAACTTTAAGTCTGAAGGACTTCAGCTCCCAGACTTCTCCAGCCAGCAAACGTGTTTTATGGCCTTGAAGCTTACGGAAATGACTCCACAAGATTTCTCTGATTTTGAAATGGCCACGGCAATGTTAAATGCATCAGTAAATCAGTGTATCCATAGGAGCCCACTGCTGGCTACCTTCTCCCTCTAGAACAGGGGTCTCCAACCTTTGCAACTTTAAGTCTGAAGGACTTCAGCTCCCACAATTCTCCAGCCAGGTTGCAAGCATGAAAAGCAGTCAAGTCCCTTTCTTCAGTGCTGTTGTAACTTTGAACAGTCTCTAAATGAACTGTTGTAAGTTGAGAACTACCTGTACAATTTAATTTTAATTGACTATTTTTTGCCCCCCTAAAACAAGGCAGTTTCCAAACAAAAGGCAGTATTGTGAAAGCTCTAAGTCAGGGGTCTCCAACCTTTGCAACTTTAAGTCTGAAGGACTTCAGCTCCCAGACTTCTCCAGCCAGCAAAGCAAATTGTGGGAGCTGAAGTCCTTCAGACTTAAAGTTGCAAAGGTTGGAGACCCCTGGTTTAAACCTCGAAGCTTTAAAGCGGCATTTTCCGCAGAGTTCCCCCGAATACCCGAGGATTGCAGTCTGAACGGCGGATAATCCAGGCGAGAATATACACCATTCACCAACCTGAAACCGGTTTTAATCCAATTCCACCCCCCCCCCCCCTGTGATGCTAATGCATCGCCGGGCTTCTTTCAAGGAGAGGAGTCCGTTTGGGGGCAATGAGTTGCGAGGGACTCCTCCGAAGGGTTCTTCTTGGAAGCTTCTCAGTTCCGCCTGGCGGATAAAAACCAGCAGCAGCAGCTCAGCGATCTTTACTGAATTCCAGCCTCTCCACTGAGGAAGGCGGGGCAGGGGGGGGGGGGGCGGAAGGCAGCCAAAGTCAGGCCGGAGAGCTCCCGGGGATTTGCTGGGTCACAAGAACAAGGCCCTCCGCAGCCAGACGAACGGCGCGCAGTCCAGGAGGTCCCATTCAACCCATTCGACCGCTTCTCTCAACCTATGCCCTTGGGAAGCTTTGAGGAGAGTTGGGTTCAACTCCGTTTATGACGCCCCAGCTCAAACCTAGGAAGCCCTCCAAGGACTTCGGTCTCTTGGAGCAGGGGTCTCCAACCTTTGCAACTTTAAGTCTGAAGGACTTCAGTTCCCAGACTTCTGGGAGTTTGAAGTTCCCAGAAGTTCCCAGAATTCTGGGAGCTGAAGTCCTTCAGACTTAAAGTTGCAAAGCTTGGAGACCCCTGTTCCAAGAGGATGAGCCTCTCCCGAATTAGCCTGTCTCGGAAAATCTCAGAAATAGGAAGGTTCCTCCTCTGAAACCTTAAACTATCTTTACGTGGGGAAAACCTCCCTTCGCTCTGCTGCCTAGTATAATAGGCAGATGGAAGAGAGCCACCTAAAGAGAAAGAAAGTGTCATGACGAAAGGGCCCAGAAGATCAGCCCTGGGAATAATGTAGTGCTTAGGATGGAGCTCCTTCAAGGACTGCATTCTCCAGGGGGAAATGTAAGCGGTGTCCCGTGCCCCCATCCCCGCCCCCGTGGACGCCTTTTTCCTAGGATGCTCAAACGCTAAGCATCTTTTCTACATGTATTAAAATGAAGTTTGCCCCTTCTCTCTTCTTCCTTCTAGACACTAGCCAGCACTTAACATCTAAGGGAAAAGAAGTCAGTTTAGATAGTTTGACTTTAATGCTAGCCACAAGAGATGGCCCAGTAACAATATTTTGCTAATGTTCAAAAGCATTCTTTATAATACTCTCAAGCTGAGGGTTTAGTTAAATTAAGGGCTAAAATCCTATAGATATTATATAAATTTGGCTATAAACCAGAAATACGAAGACCAAATACAAAGAACATGCTTCTAAGTAGAATTGTACATCCTCAAGATGCACAAATTAACAAGAGTCATCTCCCGTGGCAGAAACAACTATTGTTTAATATTTAATCCACATTTATTATAAACAGTGCGCTTTCCACAGGCAATTCCAAAAGATTGGTAGGTAATTAATAATGAATAATTACTTCTATATCTTTATATTATCAGCACAATTTTATGTATCTTATTCAAAAACTAAGAAAGATTTACTGGGATAAATTGCATACAACTGTGTTTAAAAGACTGCAATTCTAAGGTTGTAATTTTAACAAGGCCAATGAGAATTTAATGGGAGTAGTCCCTTAGATATGATTTGAGTTTCCTAATTTAATCCTACCTCAAAATAATGATTTTTTAAAAATGAATTACATAATTAGTAACATAATATGATCAATACCTTAATGGTAAAATCCTGGCCATGCTTAATTTAGCAGTTATCAATGTACATAATAATATAAGAAATAACATAGTGTAGTGAAATATTGAATGCATTCAATTGGAGTGCCATTATGATAAAAAGAAAACTCTCTAAACAGATTTGGAGTTGGCTCTAAAACATTGTTCCTCAACTTGGCAACTTTAAGGTGTGTGTATGACAACTGGCTGTGGAATTCTGAGCATTAAGTCCGTACACCTTTAAGTTGCTAAGGATGTAGGAATGCTTGCATGAATTAAAATCCCCTTTCTCAATACAATTTAGATCAGCCCTAACTGAGCCATAGAACTCACTCATGTTCCAGTATTCCAGTCCTAAGATCTCTGAAAGTAATTTGCATTGCTTCATATTTAGGAAGGTTTACACATTTTGATCAATACTTGATCAATACTTCCAATAAAACAAAACACATTTATATTCCAGCTTTTCTCAAAGGAAAGAAATCATAGTTTCTCTCATGCTTTATCCTCCCAACAGTACTGTGAGGTACTTTGGGAGAAGCCAGAGGCAGAATCAACTTCATAACTTTCTCCCAGCTGCCTGTCGCCTTCTTGCCACCGGCTTCCCATTAGCGGACCTGTCTTTCCTTGACTTTCCTCTTTTTCCGTTCAATATTGTAAACAATATTCCTTACAATATTGAAATAAGGTGGGGTAGGTGTGTTTTTTTTTTTGCTATTTTTGGCATTAGTTGCCAGCAGTAGCTCTTTCTGGACCTTAGCTTTCCTGACTCCCTCTTTGCAGATTCGGGCTACTTACTATTATTTTGTTTTAGTTATGTGGCTATCTTTGTACTTTTTTATATTCAATCTTTTTGTCCCTTAAACCAGGAGTCCCCAACCTTTGCAACTTTAAGTCTGAAGGACTTCAGCTCCCAGAATTCTCCAGCCAGCTTTGCTGGCTGGAGAATTCTGGGAGCTGAAGTCCTTCAGACTTAAAATTGCAAAGGTTGGGGAGCCCTGCCTTAACCGAAGGAATATAAATTATCCATGTGTGCATCTGTGTACATGTGTGTGTATGGATGTAGCATCTGTGTATATGCGTGTAAGAGAGGAAGGGGAGACAGAGAGGGAGGGGAAAAGCCCACTGAATCTAATTGGCTTACTCAAATGCACCAGATTTTTTTCGGTTAAACACATTAAACTTATTCTTTGTTTATCATTGATACCATTAAGCTGCTACTTTGGAAGCTAAGAGAGATTCCTAAGGAAAGTTTCCTATTTCTCCAGATTCTTTCAGCCATTAGGCAGCAGAAGTACTGGGTGTGCAAGTGTGTTTCATGTCATTCATTAAGCAGCTTGCCTCTTTTGGTTTAATAATTAGGAAGGGAGTTATTTTAAAAGTTCATTTTCAGTGCTCCACTGAGTCACAATTTAACTCCAATGTCAACAACCTTCAGGGATGAAGAAGTTGAGTTCTAGAATGTTTTCTTTCTCTCTTTTTTTCTGGTTGTTTAGTGGTGGAAAAATAAGATTATCAGCCAAGGAGAACAAGAGAAATCAAGGAGGGAGGGAAAGGGCAGGGAAGAGGGGAAGGTTCCTAGTAATAAAGAATATATATCAAAACCACTGCAACAGATGTTACAGAGCCTAGAGCTGTGCTGGTCACTGCTTCCTTCCTGCACTAATTCATAACTCTCAAAAGTCACCACAAAATGTAGAAGCTCAAGAATCCAGGAGAGAAGAAGGTCAAGCTAACAGACTTAGCCTTGATATCACATCCCTAAGGATTAGTTCTGTCAAATAGAACAGGGGTCTCTAACCTTTGCAACTTTAAGTCTGAAGGACTTCAGCTCCCAGAATTCTGGGAACTGAAGTCCTTCAGACTTAAAGTTGCAAAGGTTGGAGACCCCTGAAATAGAAGGGAGCCTTCTTTGATTTCATCAGAGGCAGCCAACAGGCAAATCTGAGGACTTGGGGGGTGCTTTTGGGCCACTAGAATCTCCAGCTATATTGCCTGCTAAATTTTGGTGTCAGGTGTCAACAGAGGAACTGTGTCTCCTGTACATCCGATCCTCAAATGGGTACAACTGAAAAGTTAGGATTTATACCATTTGTATTCTAGAGCTAAACTCACAAAACCTTTTGCTGATAAAAGTTGCTTTGGAAGAAAGACCCATGAGGTTCAACTGGGATGGTTTTCTTTGTGGTTTTGTCTTGACTCTAGGGCTACAGCTGTAGCAACCACCTGTTTCATGATAGATCAAGTTCCCGCAAGGAAAGGCTGAGTTTGACTGACCAGGAGAAACCCAGACGTTTTTCCAAGCAGCAAAACAGAAAAAGAATTGTTGGAGTTGTGGCAGTTACACATCATTATCTCTCGGGAATATACAAGGGCAACTGCGAGAATTGAAATGAAGAAGCGGAGAGCACCACCCCTACCAGTTATTCCATCCTTTTCTATTGGGAAAGCTGAGAGAGAAGAAAAAATGCCAAGTGCGATTCCTCAAAGTTCATTGCAACAAGAAACAAAAAAGAAAAAGAGACGTGCTCCTCTTCCACCAACTCCTAAAATGCCAAACAGATTTGAAGAAATGGATAATAAAAGACAAAGTACAATTGATCCTTTTCAACTGTCATTTGTCGGCCATTTTATTTCAACTGTCATTGGTCGGCCTTTTCATTTGCCTGGAGAGAGATTCCTATTGTGGCTGTCACTGCTTTCTGTATTCCACCTGGCGCTCAAACCAATTTCATTGTAATTTTATTATTACAATGACAATAAAGATTATTATTATTATTATTATTATTATTATTATTATTATTATTATTATTATTATTATTATTATTATTATTATTATTATTATTATTATTATTATTATTATTATAAAGGGAAAATGCTAGCATCCTGAAAGCACAGAGGCTAAAGGGGAAAACTCCGCAACCCTCCATTAAGAAGCCCTGATGTAATCGGGGTCCCATTTCTTCTGCCTTTTAAATTTTAAATAATGTATTTCTTGCTTAAGAGTGGCAAAACCAACTTTATTAAGTTAGCAGCTGCTTATTCCAGAGTTTACCATAAATTGTTTTGTTTACATCTCCTAGTGGAAGAACTAAGAGGAAATCGTTCCTGGACAACCTAGTGAACAAACAGATTCTTACATTTCTGGATGTTGAGTTTTCTGTGTAGTCAGAGATACTTGGGGGAATTACTGGAAAATGTACTTATTTGTACTTATTCGTTTGAATGAATGTATAAACTGTAACTCTAATGGGAAACTTAAAGCAAATAGTACTGTAGAAAGCTCTCCTTCAGGTTAAAGTGCCCGCAAATCATCCCAATTACTAATGTCTACAGTCTCCAAAAGTTTTTTCTCCTTCTGATGTTGAAAATATGTTTGAAAACTCACAGCCACACATCATAATTTATGTTTTCGGGATTGTAATATGTTCCTGCTCTTTAAACACACACACACACACACACACACACACACACACACACACACACAGATCTTCACCTGCAAAATTTTAAAAATGGAGCGCCCCCCTTCCCCAATCTGTGCATTTCAAGATTCATCTAGAGCAGGGGTCTGCAAAGTCGGCTCTTTTAAGACTGGTGGACTTCAACTTCCAGAACTCAACTCAATGGGAGTTGAAGTCCACCAGTCTTAAAAGAGCCGACTTTGCAGACCCCTGATCTAGAGAGTTTGGTGGGAATCGATTTCTATGACAAACCCTTTCCTTCTTTCGCATTAAGCCAGTAAAACCAGAGGATTAGCAACAGGCGGATAGTGGAATCAGCTGATCTCAAATCAGATCTGAAACATTTCATTGGGAAGGTTGACCTTAAGGAGAGGTTTGGCGTTAATTCGCCACAAGAAAAACTGTGCCTTTCCCACAGAGCGTGATCTGAACTGAGGGCAGGCAGCAGGATTTGTGGTGAAATCCTGGACCATCCAAAATTAACCCTATCTGCTGCAATGGTCTGAGATCCTTCCGAGCCTTTCAGCCACGATGCTGATATACGGTAACAGCAATAAGGGTGGGCTTTCTTTCAGCACCACGGCGCCTGGTTAATGTTATAAAATGCTCCAGATCGACATTTGGAGAATTCTGGTTGTTAGCTGTGGATGCCTGGGTGTGTGAAGTCCACAGATCTTAAAGTTGCGGAGGTTGAGAAATACTGCTCTAAATGTTTAATGAAAATAGCCCCAAAATTTTAGCAGTGTCCGAATCCACAAAGTCTTACTTGGAAATCCACCCCGAAGTCTGCCACTCCAATGTAAAGACTGCGGAAATTGTTCCCTACTCCATATAGGAACCGAGACCTGGTTTTATTTAATCCACTGGTTAATATTAAGCAGCATTTGCCATTTCCCCCTTTTTCTCAGGAATGGTGCCACAAATTACAAAGGGAGACCTCGCTCTTATAGCACTGGTTGCTACAGTTTTCTGACTTAAAGAATCCCAAAGCATATTTTAAGCTCAAAAAGCTCAGGTGATTTGGGTCATTTAGGCTATTACATTTGTAGGCCCATTTGCTAGTTATTTTTCAATGCAGTTCACGTCTGAGTAGAAAGATTGAGGCTTGTATTTTTTAAATTATAAGATTGGAAGAAGAGGGGATCTTTATTACATATAAATGAACATTTAGTTGGGAATAAATGCCCTTTCAACTGAATGATTGAAGATCGCCCGCATTATACTCTGAATGGATTGCATTTGTACTGTGCACTGTAACAAGATGAGAATTTGATTTCCATAAATAAATGCAAGGAGCTGCAGTGTTCATCTACACACACACACACACACACACACACACACACACACTCATATCAACACAATGGAAACTAGAATGCTAGTGTCAAGATTTTTTTTTTCATTAAGAGAGGTTAGTTATCGTTTCTCCCACTTTGGAGTTGTTTTATTCTATTTAGAGAAGGGATAAGAGAAATATAAGAAAAAAGGTTATTTTTATGCGAGATTTCTAATGTATTTTAAACATGCAAGCGGAGAGTGCCAGTTTGATGTATTAGTTAAGGCATCGGGGTTAAAAACTGGGAGAACCTGGCCATAAGGATCTAATGCTATTATAGGATGATATTAGAAATAGCTCATGAAATGCCAGTATGTGGTTTGTGTTTCAAATTTTGGAATATTTTATGAAGAAGGACGTTTAAACAATTATAGTCAAATGAAAATTGAGGCATGATGATGGTGATATGTATAAATATATCTGATTTAAAATATTTGATTTGATACGAATTATAGGGGATGACTGCAGAAGAGATGCACGAACATTTTTTGTAACCTACCGATACACTTTCTACAGTATGTAAAGAAGGAGGAACTTTTTTTGTGTTGTGTTTGCTTGAAAATTAATAATTAAAAAATTTAAAAACGAAACGAAACTGGGAGACCATCACACGTCTAGTCCCAGCTTAGGAACACAGCCGGCTGAGCGGCCTTGGGCCAATGTTATAGGGGCCACTATAGCAGTCCCTTCGTCTCAATTCTAAAACATATTTTAAAAGCTCTCTTTTCCATAAGGGGGGGAGACCCAAAGCATTTTAGAGAATTGCGGAACGAGGCGACTGAGAAAAACCCAGCCACTCCCTGCACTCAAAGCACATAATAATAATAATAATAATAATAATAATAATAATAATAATAATAATAATAATAATAATAATAATAATAATAATAATAATCTTTATTGTCATTGTAAAAATTACTTGCTGCAATTGTGGCGTAGAACAGGGGTCTCCAACCTTTGCAACTTTAAGCAAAGCTGGCTGGAGAAGTCTGGGAGCTGAAGTCCTTCAGACTTAAAGTTGCAAAGGTTGGAGACCCCTGGCGTAGAAGACGGCGGTGGGTCATCAGCCCCCTGAGCGCGGTGGGCTGCAGGTTGGTATCTCGCAGGGGGAGGAAAGGAGAGCGAGAGGGGAGGGAAACTGTGGTCCGCTGACAAGTATAGAAAACTAAGGCTGCTCGCGAAGAGAGGAAGCTCCAGTCTAGTCTAACCTGTTCCCCAGTGGGAAGGCGCGGGTCACATTCTCTTAAACGGGAGGAAAACGAAGTAAAGACACGAATTTAGGGTCCAAGGCTTGCGGAGGTTGCTTTGAGGAGAGATCCGGAGCCCTGAGGCGGGGGTGGGGGGTACCATTCACTTCTGCTTATTCAAAGCCGCCAAGTCCCCGGCTTTAGTTTGCCAATCCAGCGCAAAGAGTGGCTGAAAGCAGCTGCCTAGAAAAACGACCCTCGCTTCCCTGGCAAAAAATCCCGCGCCGGACTTTGGATGTAGTAGGAGTAGAGTTGCCCTACTTTCAAATTCCTTTATGCTCAAATTAATATCCCTCTCGTGATTTACAGCTTCGCCGCCCATTTCTATGGCAATATATCAGCAATGGAGCTATACATTCATTGATGTATTCCGCAGTTGGCTTTCGATACTGATCTTGCGGGCCGGAGTTTTAGCAAACGCAGCTCCTTCGCCCGACCGCGCACGGGAGTGCACCGATATAACTGTGCGTTCACTTAAAAGTTAGCTCTTATTTAAGTCCTCGCGTTTGTAAATGTCTTGAGAATATGGAAACAATCATGAAATAAATGGTTAGGATTCTTCTGCTTGCTTTTTCCGGTAGATTTTCACATTGGGCCTCGGATTATCTACTTACAAATTCACACATATTAAAAGCCAGTTTCAGTCAAGGGAATTCAAATCAGCCGTGACCTTTCCCCCATCATTAAATTGGACGTATCTATTCCAAATGTAAGCTACCTTTGGATCTAAAACTACCGAGGCGGTTTGGTTTCAAGGAAAAGTAATCAAATAATTTATGTGGGTGTTTTGACCCTCGGTATATTTTTATTTAGCAACAATGTGCCACCCTTTATATTTGCCTGTTCTATGCTCAATATGGTTAAAATGCACGATTTGGAGGGAGCGGGGCTGCAATCTTATTCCCGTGCAATCCAGAATAAATCTCATTCAATTTTAGGCCCGAGTAAACCTGCGAGGAATCGGGCTGTTCCTTTGTCTGCTTACTTGCCCTGCTCGGCTCTATACCTCCTCGAAAAGGGAAGCTTAATAGAATGGATTTGCATTTCGAGGATCTCATGCAATATTATTCAGGCAGGATATATATATATATATATATATACTAGCAAAATATTAGGTAGGTAAATCATATTTTAAAATTGAGCTAGCTGTCAAGAACTTTTGTGAACACGGGACTCGATCATTTGTGGAGTGTTCATCTCCCCCCCTTTTTTCCCTCCCTCGTTGAGCCTGGCACACAATTTTCACTTAGTGGGGGAAGGGAGGGAATGAAGTGGAGCTCTCAGATCTATTGCAAGGATTAGCCTTTCTTTCTTCGGACACTTTACACACCTCCGGGACTTTCTTCTCCACCTGGCCAAATCTACATTAATCTTTTACACCCTTTTTTTCCTAATCACCTTCCTGGGAAGGCAGAGGAAATACACTGCATATTCCAAGGGAGATATTTTGTTGCTTCTGGTTACGTTCTTCATACTTCAAAGGACACGGCTGGTTCTAACCTTCCACCACACTTACACGACGGGTCTAAGACGGGTTTCAGCAAGGGGACTTTCATAACCGTATCCGTTTCTTTTTTTTAAAAGATTGCGTGGTTCTTTATTACCCTATCCAACTATTGTGGAAACGCGTTTTGTGGCCTTGAAGCTTACGGAAATGACTCCACAAGATTTCTCTGGTTTTGAAACGGCCACGGCAAGGTTAAATGCATCAGTAAATCAGTGTATCCATAGGAGGTAGCCCACTGCTGGCTACCTTCTCCCTCTAGAGCAGGGGTCTCCAACCTTTGCAACTTTAAGTCTGAAGGACTTCAGCTCCCAGAATTATTTAAGTCCTCCAGACTTAAAGTTGCAAAGGTTGGAGACCCCTGCTCTAGAAGAGAGGGTAGGTTATCTTCTCCATCCGTTAAAGGCGACCTAACCTGCCTTTACCTGCCTCTGAAACTCTTTTCCAAAAATAACTGGAGACATTTGGATGCTGCCATCCTCGTGGCCTCCTAAGGTCAAAGCAACGGCGAGGAAGCAACGGCAAATCGGAAATTTTGGTCTCAACTTAACAAACTTAGGCAGCCCCCGATTCCCTCTGAGAGGTTTGATCCGGTCGGGCTGCGGACAGGATCGGTGGATCTTCCGAACTGTTCGGGAACTGAATTCTGACACCCTTCGTCCTCTGGCCCACGCCCGTCGGCAGGATTGGCCGGACAAGCGGAGTCGAAGGAATCCCGAGTCTGAGCCCGACGGGACCCCTTGGCCCAGGTGGCAAAGGGACCACCTGGGGACGGGGGCGCCTGGTTAGCCTGCCCCTCTCGAATGGGGGAGTGGGTGGGGGAGGGCGCCACTTCCCTGCCCGCGTCTCCCCCGGGCAGGTCAACCAGCTTCATCCCGGAGAGGGGGGGGGGGCGGAGAGGAGGGGGGGCTCCCTGGAGGGCGACTTACCTTCCGGGAAGACGGCTCTCATTTTCAGGTAGCTGGTGGTGAGGCGGATGACGGAGGCCTTGTCCAGCTGGGAGGTGATGGCCGAGGGCAGGGGCAGCAGCTTGGCCAGCTCGTAGAATTCGCCGTTCTCCTTTTCCCGCCGGGTCTTGGCGGCGTTCTTCGACTTCTCCTTCATGGCGGCGGCGGCTCCGGCAGCAGGGGCGTCACTGGCATAGTCGAGCCCCGGGCGGAGGCGGCGGAGGCGACCCTGGAGGGCTGGCGGGCATGTGGTCTTTGAGTCGGAGAGCCAGGCAGGGAGCCCAGCCAAGGAGCGATCGAGGGAGGGGGGAGGGAGGGTAGGTCCGGCTCCACAGTCCGGACAAGCGACGGGAAAAAGGGGGGGCTGGCTTGGCTTGGCTTGGCTTGGCTTGGCTTGCGGGTCTCTTCACCACGAAGCAACTGCTCTGAACCCGATTGTCCGTGCAGGGGCTCTCGCCCTCGTCTCTCTCTCTCCCCCCCTCCCCGACTCTTACCCGCCGGGGAAAGGCAAGAGGGGGAACCGCCCTGGGGGTCTCTCTTCTCTCCCCCTCCCCCGAGTTCAGCTCTGAATCCGGACCCAGATGGGAAGCCAAACGGAACAGTCGAAGTCCAGAAACTCAACTCCCCTGCGGTGCCCCCCCCCCCCAGCCACTCTGCGCCCCCTCCTCAAATAGAGGCGCTCCTCGGACTCGACCCTTGGCGGCTGGTCGGGCTCCGGCTCCCCTCCCTGCACCAGGGGCGACTCGACGGGTTTCTTTGGGACCTTTCCGGGCCAAGTTGATTGAGGCCGCACCAGCACCCGAGGCGGCGAAGCCGAAACTCTGGAGGGAGCCGGTTTTCCGAAGGTTTACCCTCCTCCCTTCCCCCGCTCTCCCGTGGTGGGGGGGATGCTGAGCGTTTCCTTCCCCTGCAGGGTCCGAGAAGACTCCAGGAGCCACTGAGGAGCTTCTACTCAGCCGCCCCCAACTCAAAGGAGGAGGGACACAGCCGGCAAATGCGCTTCCCACCCCCCCGCCTCCAGCCCCCCCCCCCCGGCTGGCTGGCTTGGTCTCCGGGCCTGGCGGTGGAAGGGCCGGTTGGAGCGATGCCCCGCCAGAACAGCTCCTCCTCCTCCTCCGGCTGGGCTGGGCTGGCAAAGGCGCTCCCAAGGGGCTTGGCTCTTCAGCTCATTCCCCGCGGCAGGTTGGAAGGGGACGGGAGGGGAAACACGCCTGGCGTGACGTGGGTCTCCGCCAAAGGCAGCAGCCGGAGCAGGAGACCTCGTCGCTGGCGCTGCCTTCCCCCGATGACCAAAGAAGGGGAAGGCGGGGGGGGGGGTAGAGCAGTGTTTCTCAACGTTGGCGACTTTATGTCTTGTAGACCAGGGGTCTCCAACCTTTGCAACTTGAAGTCTGAAGGACTTCAGCTCCCAGACTTAAAAGCTGGCTGGAGAATTCTGGGAGCTGAAGTCCTTCAGACTTCAAGTTGGAAAGGTTGGAGACCCCTGCTGTAGACTTCAACTCCCAGAATCCCCCAGCCAGCATAGCTGGGGGATTCCACAGGACTTCAACTGGGAGACATTCTTCAACGTTGAGAAACACGGGAGTAGAGGGAAAGAGAAGGGAGGGGCTCCTCTCGTGTGTGTGTGTGTGTGTGTTCTGCCCAACTTCCCGGAGAGCCAAACTGGCAGTTTCTGGGACAACCCCCTTCTCCCCCAGCTTTCTTGGGAAAGTGCCTTTCCCAAGAAGAGCACCATCGCAGTGTTTCTCAACCTTAAGTCCTGTGGACTTCAACTCCCAGAATCCCCCAGCCAGCTATGGGGAAGCTATGCTGGCTGGGGGATTCTGGGAGTTGAAGTCCACAGGACATTAAGTCAACAAGGTTGAGAAACACTGATCTGTTGGCTTCACGCGTTCTTCAGGCGCGGCCTGAACTGGCCCGGAGAGGGATTTGCTGAGAGGAGGCCGGAGCTTCTGAAGTCAAGCCCTGGCCTCGGTTTTCAAGGGAAGGCGGGATTTGGACCCAAGAGGGACTCAGGCCATGGAGGCAGAGGGGGGGGGCATTAGAGGACAAACGCCCCACATTGCAAGGAAAGGCGGATGACCTCCGAAGTCCTCTCGGCTCCGGGTGAAACCGATGAGGGAGGCTTCCAGCAGAAGGCAAGCGCTCAAGCAAACGTTCCCTTTCTTATCGATTTCTACCACCATCACAAAAATAAAAATAAGGGCTCGCTTCATTCGGAATATGGGTCCGATCCAATATGTAAAGCAGTTGCAGGAACTGGATATGTCTAGTTTAATGAAAAGAAGGACCAGGGGAGACATGATAGCAGTCTTCATATATCTCAGGGGTTGCCACAAAGAAGAGGGAGTCAAGTTATTCTCCAAAGCACCTGAGGGCAGAACAAGAAGCAATGGGGGGAAACTAATCAAGGAGAGAAGCAACTTAGAACTGAGGAGAAATTTCCTGACAGTTAGGACAATTAATCAGTGGAACAGAAGTTGCCCCCAGAAGTTGTGAATGCCCCAACACTGCAAGTCTTCAAGAAGATATTGGATAGCCATTGTTCTGAAGTGGTGTAGGGCTTCCTGCCTAGGCAGGGGGTTGGACTAGAAGACCTCCAAGGTCCCTTCCAACCCTGCTATTGTATTGTATTGTATTGTATTGTATTGTATTGTATTGTATTGTATTGTATTGTATTGTATTGTATTGTATTGGATTGGATTGGATTGGATTGGATTGGATTGGATTGGATTGGATTGGATTGGATTGGATTTCTCTAGTGAATGTGCACATTCTCCAGCAAATGTGCTTGAAGTCTCTCTCTCTCCCTCTCTCTCTCCCTCCATCTCTCTCTCTCTCATACACACACACACCTTAGTGTCGTTTGTTTTTGGGTAAGGCCACTCTGGGATGCATTTCTCCAGCAGCCTGGGGACTTTTCCCTCTCAGAAAGCGACCCTGGAGTGAACTGAATTGCTCCATCCTCCACTCTTCGCACACCTTCTGAATGTATCAACTCAGGGCAATCTTGAGGAAAATGCCATTTAAGTCTGATGGTTTTGCTTTCTTAGGACTCCGGATTTGTTTAGGGCGAGGCTGCCAAATCGCCTATTCGCAGCTTTGAGGGCCTCCAGAGGAAGGGTCGAAACAATCCCGGCCTCTTTTATTGGATCCATCTCTCCGCGTCGTTTCACTTTATTGGGACCGGGGTGGGTGGGTGAGGGTTGGAGGGTAGGTTCCCCCCACCCTCACCTCTGCAGAAAGAGAAGCAGAGGCCAACAGGCAGCAGGTGGGTCCAGCCGCGGTGAAGGCAGGGAATGGGGAACCTATTTCATTTGAAAATGACCGCCTCCCCCAAAATCAAGGGGGTCCAAACTTGGGAACTTTAAGACTTGTGGACTTCAATTCCTAGAATTCCCCAGTCAGCCGGATTTACTGAGAATTCTGTTTGGAATAATCTCCAGGAAAGAGAAGAGGTTGGAGGGAAGGGAAGGACATAGCAAAACCTAGATCCAGATGTTTCTTCTGCCTACCTCTCTATCCCTTTATACACCCTTGTTCGAGTAAGGTTTGTTTCCTTTTTACACTATTTTATAACCCCTGACTTGGATTCAGACCCGTTACTTGGCACCTTAAATTACTCTGGATCATCGTAGCCTTTAGATTCCAGTGAATTTCTTAACTTTCTAAATTTGGAAGTAGAAGTCTTCTTTTGCCTTTTTCCAACAGATGTTTCTGAAAGGGTTTTTAGTACAGTTCTATGTAGGAAAATACTTACATAGAAACAAAAAAAAAGGCTAAAGAGAAGTCAGCTTTATTTACGAAGGAGTATGAGGACTTTTGACCAAAATCAGCTTCTTTGACTTTGCCGGCTGGGGAATTCTGGGAGTTGAAGTTTGGACACCCCTACCCTAAGTGCTTAACCAACATTTGAGGTTGGATCCCCTCCCTCCCAGGAGTCCTGAGGGCTAAAGCAGAGAATCCCAAAGAGGGGCTCCCAAAGTGAGGACAAGGAGGAGAGAGGCCATTACCTCCAGCCTTTTCCAGGGTCGGCCGGGGGCCGCAGCTGCCAAGAAGCTGAACCTGGCAAAGCCTCCCTCGTCAGGCAGAGCCCGAAGTGCCGCCGACGGAGCCCTGTCCCTCCCTCCCCTTAAGTCGGAGAGAGCATTCCGCCTCTCCCTACCCCCGCAGCTCCGGGGAAGAGGAAGGCCGAGGGAAAGCCACCTTCCCCTTCTCACTGCACGGGAGATGGGCTGGGAGCGGGGCAACCCCGGAGCAAGACTGGCGCTACGATCTGGAGGTGGGTATTAAAGAAAGGAAATGTAGCCACCCCAGCGGCGGATCAACCGGTAGATCAGGGGTCTCCAACCTTTGCAACTTTAAGTCTGAAGGACTTCAGCTCCCAGAATTCTCCAGCCAGCTTTGCTGGCTGGAGAAGTCTGGGAGCTGAAGTCCTTCAGACTTAAAGTTGCAAAGGTTGGAGACCCCTGCGGTAGATGATACCTGGGGAGGGAAAGGCAAGGGAAGGGCCTTGGTCCTCCCCGTCCTTAGTTAAGCCGATTCCCTTCCGCCACGTCCTTTGTGGTTCCTCCAGCTCAGTCTGGAAAGGTTTCGCCTGTTTCCCAGCTCAGAGCAGCGCCACTCTTGGAAAACCAGCCCCGCAGAAGGCGCGAAAGGACCGATCCCAGCGAGTTATTTGCGCATTCAAGAGAGTTGAATTCCTTGGGACTCTGCGCGGTTAAGGAGCCCTGATGCGAAGGTCTTTCCTTCCCCTGGGGGTCTGCAAAGTTGGCTCCTGGCAGACTTCAACTCCTAGAATTCCCCAGCCAGCCAGTCTTAAAAGAGCCAACTTTGCAGACCCTTTGCAGCCAGGCTGGCTGGGGAATTCTGGGAGTTGAAGTCTACCAGTCTTAAAAGAGCCAACTTTGCAGACCCTTTGCAGCCAGGCTGGCTGGGGAATTCTGGGAGTTGAAGTCTACCAGTCTTATAAGAGCCAACTTTGCAGACCCTTTGCAGCCAGGCTGGCTGGGGAATTCTGGGAGTTGAAGTGTACCAGTCTTAAAAGAGCCAACTTTGAAGACCCCTGCGCTTAAGCAGCGGATCCAGCAAGAGGGCGGAACTCTTTCCTTCCTGGTGAGTTGAAGGGGGAGATCTCAGGAGGTTTCTCTGCCTGAGGTGTGGCTGTCATTGCAGAAGGGAAGTCCCCCTTTCCCGGTTTGCCTCGGTCTCCAGACCTGGTCTAAACCTGGCCCCATCGCAGAGCGACCTCCGATCTTGCCCTAACCTTGCCCTACCT
Organism: Rhabdophis nuchalis; assembly: GCA_039707465.1. Lineage (NCBI taxonomy): Eukaryota > Metazoa > Chordata > Lepidosauria > Squamata > Natricidae > Rhabdophis > Rhabdophis nuchalis. The sequence goes on from CM077649.1 coordinate 13,179,775, forward strand.
GGTGCTACTTGGGCTCAGCTCCGCAAATGCGCCTACGTTGGCTGCGGAGTGGCGACGCAAACCGTTGAAGTCAGTCAGCGTTGCTCAACCTTGGCGACTTGAAGTCCTGTGGACGTGCTGGCTGGTGTGGGGGGGGGATTCAGTGGTGGGTTTCAATTTTTTTTAGAACCCACTCTGTAGGTGTGGCCTATTTTGTGGGCGTGGCTTGGCAGTCATGTGATAGGGTGGGAGTGGCCAACTTGTAAAATGTGGTGAAACTCATTTAACAACGCTCTTGCTTAGCAACCAAAATTTTGGACTCAATTGTGATGATAAATTTCTTTCTTTCTTTCTTTCTTTCTTTCTTTCTTTCTTTCTTTCTTTCTTTCTTTCTTTCTTTCTTTCTTTCCTTTCTTCCTTCCTTTCTTCCCTCTTTCCTTTCCTTTCCTTCCCGTTGGGTCACTGGCAGCAGCGGGCCAGATTTACTTCCAGGTACGGAAGCCCCCTCTCACCGGTTCTCTAAATTTCACCAACCGGCTCTCGGGAGTAGGTGCGAGCCTGCAGAAACCCACCACTGGGGGGATTCTGGGAGTTGAAAGTCCACAAGCCTTAAAGTCGCCAAGGTTGAGAAACACCGATTGAAGCGCATCCGCTTCCTTACATTGGAGACCCTCTATTATTCTTGGTTGTGCCTGAAAGCCCGGCATTATCTGGAGAAGGGTGTTAGCTGCAGAGTTTATATTCGGAATTAAGTACCCTCCTTCCGGATTCCATCCCTTTAACCTGCCACTGTTGCTGCAGCTGCAGTTTCTGAGCCCTGGATAAGCGGCGTCCCGTCCCCCAAACCTCCGCCTTCGTGGAGGAAGTGTTGGCAGATCATTTCAGTTGAAAGCCGGAGAACAAAACGGATCGAGCCCTGCTCTGCCTCGCCCAAAGAGATTTCCCTTGGAAGTCAGTGAGGCTGACTTCCAAGAAGCGCGACTTGATAACCCTTGAAACGCCTCTCTTGGGTGTCGCTAACCTCCTTTTAGTTCTTCTCGGCTGTTTCCCCAACCGCCCTGGGGGGCTGCAGGAGTAGACCTTCAGTCTGCAGTGAGGGGAGTAAAGACTAATAACTCCTCGAGGCTACAATACAGGGGGACGTTCCTTTTCATTCCTTTTCTAAGCCGGTTGGTCTCTCTTTCGTCCTCTCGCCCCCCCCCCCCCCCACAACAGACGGGTACATTATGCCGTGCGAAAGAGGAAGGTTGCATTCCGGTCGTCGCAGTGCGTTGGTGCATTTAGAGTTGCCTGAGTCAAGAGTGGCAGGTTCCATTTTGTGGGTCTTTCGAGATCCCTTTGAATCGCGCTGCAATTGGATCGATTAGGTCGGGGATCAGCAAACTACGGCTCCGGAGCCGCATGTGACTCTTTCATCCCTCTGCTGTGGCTCCCCGCTGCTCAAAATATGTGTCACAACTTACAATGTGCGACAATGTGCTCTCAATTTATTGAGTTTTTGGACTCCCGGTAGGCCAACCCAAGAAAATAAAAGTTTCAGAAGAAAACAGAATGTCTAATTCACATATGTGAGTTTTGTGGGCTCTCAGGGGGGAAAGTTTTTGTGGCTCCCAGTGTTTTCTTTTCTGTGGGAAAGAGGTCCAAATGGCTCTTTAAGTGTTTAAGATTGCAGACCCCTGGATTAGGCTGACTGATCTCCATTCATTTTAATGGTTAGCTGGGAGTTTAACTTCCTGTAGCTTTTATCCCTTCCCTAAGGGCTGCAATATCTCACCCATCACCACTTGGAGCGAGAGCCAGAGGGCTACTTTACTAGGGGCCATTAAGGAAGCTGTGGCTCAGTGGCTAAGACACTGAGCTTGTCGATCAGAAAGGTCGGCGGTTCAAATTCGAATCCCTAGTCCCGCAAAACAGAGTGAGCTCCTGTTTCTTGCCCCAGTTTCTGCCAACCTCACAGTTCAAAGGCAAGTTTGAACTTCTACAAATGCAAGTAGAAAAATAGGGACCACCCAGGTTCCGTGCGACTTCAGTTTTGAGTCCTGCGGGTCACATGACCATGGTTATGTCTTCGGACAGTGCTGGCTCATCGGCTTTGTGAGATGAGCACCGCTCCCCCCCCTAGAGCCGGGACGACCAGCACATATGTGGGAGGGGAACCTTTACCTTTATTAAGTTCATAAGGAGGGCCAACCTACCTAACGTAGATCCTCAGTGTTCCAGTCCACCCCAGCAGCCCTTGGAGAAAACACTCCAGAATTTGAGTGATTCTCCTCATTGGGTTCCACCCGCTGAGTGAGAGGATCTACCTGCGAGTCAGGCTTGGTCAATGTCATAGGAATCCAATGGAGTCTTCTTTTGGGTGAGAATCCCCGATCTAAATAAAACTCGATCATTCTGGAGCAGAAGAAGATGGGAAGAAGCTTTGGGCTGTTTGTGTTTCGTGGGGGAGGAGGAAGCTCGATCGGAACCGGGTTTCTTCGCTTCGGGTTGGTAGCTTGCGGTTCCTCGAAATGGCTTCCCACTTTCTCTTTTCCTGACAAGCCTTGAACTTTCTGACAGACAAGGCAGGGCGACAAAGGCTTCCCTTTCTTGTTTAAGTCTCTGCAGGCACAACCGGACCCACAAAATGTTTCTTCAAAGTTATGCGGAAGTAAGCAGGCAAGAAGAGTCACGCTTGGATATGAAATTGGGTGCCTGATCTGCTTTTTCTCCAGTTTTCTACAAATTAGACTCTGACATTAATCTGATTTTGGCCAAAAGTCCTCAGACTCCTTCTTAAATAAAGCTGACTTCTCTTTAGCCTTTTTTGTTTCTATAGAAGTATTTTCATACATAGAACTGTACTAAAACCCTTTCGGAAACATCTGTTAGGGAAAAAGGCAAAAGAAGCATTTCTACTTCCAACTTTAGAAAGTTAAGAAATTCACTGGAATCTAAGGGCTACGATAATCCGGAGTATTTTAAGGTGCCAAGTAACGGATCTGAATCCCAAGTCAGGGGCTATAAAGAAGTTTAAAAGGGATTTACAGCTCTCTAAGTCTGAGTTACTCTGAAACAAACCTTAATCGAACAAGGGTGTATAAAGGGATAGAGATGTAAGCAGAAGAAACATCTGGATCTAGGTTTTGTTTGTTTCCTGGAGATTAGCACCCTATTCCAAACAGAATTCTCAGTAAATTTCCAGTTAGCCCAGAAAATCTTACTTCTATGCAGTAACAAAGGATTTCTTTTAAAACCCAGAGTGGAACAGGAGAAAATAAATTGGTTTCTTGTCAAAGAGAGTGTTAGGCTCCTGTTGGTTGCCTTCATCAGGCCAGACTGCTATGAATCAAACTGCCCTCATGCCTAGTAACTGGATGGAGAACAGATTGTGGGCAGATTCTGGCTAAGATCGCTGGACCAGTTATTCTACAAAAAGAAGAAAAAGTGCATTTGATATTCACCCGGATCTATGAAACAATTTTAGGCCCTTTTTTTTTTTAAAAAAAAAGGACTTTTTTTACCTTGATATATTTTCCCATTTGCTGTAGCCAGCAGCTTCTACAAAAGCCAAACTGCACTTTGATTCACATCCAGGACGCTTCTGGCTTCCCGAGTAAACTACAGGATCGCACATAAACGTGTGGCCTCCTTGGGTAGAAACAGCCTAAAGGGAAATAGATAAGACAGAGGGATGTCCCAGTTTATTAAAAACTGTGCCTTGTTGAACAAATTAGACGTTCAATTAATATAAGCAGAAATAATATGGACTGTGTGTGTGGTGTGTGTGTGTGTGTGTGTGTGTGTGTGTGTGTGTGTGTGTGTGTGGCACATCACATATTGTTGGAAGGGATTGGGACTCTTTCTCCTCTAACCAGATTCGGGACTCCAAACTTTCCTGAAAGTTGATGTGTCATTGAGAAATACAAACCGAGGGGACTCCCAGTGTCACTAAGCGGGTGGCTTTAGAGGCTGCCTGGAATAGATCCTGGGCTGCAGAGAAACAGCGGGTAGGATCCGAAAGAACTTAAGCAATATCTAAATCGCACCTTCAACCTCAATGGTGGTGTTTGCTCAAAAGCCATTCTTCCTATCTGCAGCGTCCTTCCTGCCCGCCTTTCTAGCTATTTCGCCCCTATTCAGTCTTCCAAAATTGGTGACTATGTTCGTTAAGAACCCAACAATTGCTAAGCAATGAAGCATTTTCTGCGGGAAAAAGCGTCGCCGCCCTTCCAAGGTATCACATCCATGCTACACCGGCCGTCAAGTTCTTGCTGCGCTCCGAGCCCTTCAGGTTTCCAGAGCTCGGAGCAGGCCAGAGCCTTTGTCCCGGGCCAGCCCGGCGTAGCGGAGGGGAAGGCGGCTGGTCGGTATACGCCGTTGGCGGGATGGCTGCTCCCCTGCAAATCGATCTGCGGTTTTCCGCTCTTGCTTGATGGGTGCCTGTTGCAGAATCCGCCTTGGAACAAAGTTTGCCTGGAGCGGTAAAAGTCGTTTGTTCTGGCGAGTGAAGCAAAAAGAGGAGCCTGCATATTATTTACCCGCAAGTCCTTTTTTCTTGTCTGCTTTTCGGATTCATGATCTTCAATTCTAGTTTACTTTACTTTATTGTCATTGTACGTATACACACAGTTTACACACACTATTTATTTATTTGTTTGTTTGCTCATTCATTCATTCATTTAATTTTGAAATTCACACAACCCCCAGAGACCAGGCCCAACACCCATAACAATCCCCAAACACACACCCCACCCACCCAAAAATCCCCACCCCTAAACCACCCAAACATCCACACAACAGCCCAAGTAGTGCCATCCAATAGCTCACTGATGGTGGCCCTTTAGTAGTTCCTTGTGGAGTGCAATTATAGCTGTGGGATAAAAGCCATTCAGAAGATGTCCTAGTTTTAATTGTTCTGTATCTCCTGCCGGAAGGCAACAGTCTCAAAAGATGGTAAGCAGGATGGGAAGAGTCTCTGAGAATGTTATGCAACTTTCTCAAACAGCGAAGAGATGCCAAGATGTCATCCAGGACTGGTAGATGGTGCCCGGTGATATTCTGGGCAGTTTTAATGATTCTCTGTAGAGCTTTTTTGTCTGCTGCAGACCTGCTCCCATACCACGCAAGAATAGATCTTAAACTCTGATGTCTCAAAAAAAAAAAACCCGAGGCCCTAAAAATTGCTGAAATACACACACAAACACACACATTGTGGCATGCTACTATATCACCTACAAATCAGTTCAACTTGAGGTTTATTATTAGAGGAGGAGAGATAGGCCTGTCCTTGGGCTTTTTTGGGCACTCATAGGGCACCATTTTCAGGGTCCATAAGTTTTTTGGGAAGGCAGCTTTAGTCTTACTCAACTGTTTATGTGGCTCCTAACCTGGTCTTCTTCCCTTGAGGAAAAGAATCCTGCCAACTTTACGGACTCACAGATTAGGGCACCAAACGCCATTTGCTTATGTCCTGCTCAGGTGACTTCAGAGTGCAGACAGGATGCCTGGCCAGAAACAGATTCTGATTCAGGGGTTTAGTTCTCCAGAAGTGAGGGAGGGAGGGGGAGGAGAAAGGATAGGAGGGAAGGAGGGAAGCAGGGAGGGAGGGAGGGAGAGAGAGAGATGTCAAGTTGAAATGTTTTATCTGCAATTTATCTGCAATCTACTTGGATGCCCTTCCCTGAAGACAGGGAAACTGACATTTAAGGCAGCAGCAGCAGCAGCAACAGGATGCTATGATTGGGCCACTCTAGTAATAAACCAGTTTGAACATGTGCAAATCATTCTAAGAGGATCTCTCCACAGACATTCTACGATCTCCTCCTGGAAAGGAAGACCAATGAAAGACAGGCGGAAGTTGCCTTAGTGAGTGTGCGCACAGGCGGTGGAGCTGGGAGAGACTGAACCTTCATGTCCTGAACAAATGGCTAATAGAATATTTTCATACTGGGCCAAACAGAACCTGTCACTGAGCCCAGAATAATCCAGTAAGGAGGAAAAATCTTCGCAATGCAATCTATCTGACCAGGAAGGTATGGCTTCTGTCTAGCAAAGGCTTTCTGGATCCCACTAACATCAAATAATCTTCCTGCCTTTGATTAAATGTGGTCATTAAATGTTTTCTTTAAACTTTCCTATTAATAGATAAGGAGGTAAAGGAGTCCCTGAACATTTTACTCTGTTAGTTGTTTCCAACTACAAGGGCCATGCTCATCACTGTTTCTTCCTAGGAATATCAATGCATTAAAAATCCTTTACTAGAAAGAAATTGCACCATTCTAATTATTTCAGTTGTGTCTTAGTTTTCATAACATCAAGATGTCTTTTGATATTCTCCCCTTTGGTTTAATATCAGTTGTGATATGCATTCTAGGGGCCAGTCAATCATACTCTATTCCTGGATACTTTCTTTTATTGAGCTCCTTTTCTTTAACAATCATCCAACATTTCTTACTATCTAGCGTATTCAGTTTGCAATGGGCATTCTTTTTTTTTTTATCATGTTTTCCTTCCTAGGTGGTCTTAATAATAATAATAATAAATAAATTTAATTTGTAGACCGCTCCCTCTCCCCGAAGGGACTCGGAGCGGTGCACAGGGGAATTAAAAACATACAAACATAAATACATCATAAATATATATAAAATCTGATTAAACAATTTATCCCTGCGCTAAAAACCCAAAATATTAAAAACTAAACCCCTTAAAAACCCAATTAAAACAATAAACAGATGACTAACCTAGGCCGGCCAAGCAGAAAAAGTGCGTTTTTAATTTTTGACGGAAGGAGCGGAGGTCCGTAGTTGTTCTAATTTCGGGGGGCAGGTCGTTCCAGAGGGTCGGGCCCACCACAGAGAAGGCCCTTCCCCTGGGCGCCGCCCGCTGGCATAGCCTAGTGGACGGCACCCGGAGAAGTCCCTCTCTGTGGGAGCGAATCGGCCACAGGGATGTCTTGTCCTTACCTATTACAAACTTTCCAAATTTCCCAAGACAGTTAATTCTGCTGTTTTGTCAGAAAATCAGGACTTCATTTTAGTCACAGAAGTCTATATCTACTCTATATAGGAATAAATCAGCCATATTTTTTTTAATATACTTATTTATTTATAAATGTGTATAATTTTGTGATGCTTTGCATTCAGAAGTCAAACAAGGTACTGACTTTCAAAAATTTGCCAATGATTTGGAAATATAGTCTGTTATTTCTTTAAAATTTGGTGCAGAACAATAAGAGGATAAGATTATAATAAGGACATTTTCTTAGATATTATTGTACTCATTACTATAAATAATCACGTCAGAATCAAGTTTCTTATCTATCTATCTATCTATCTATCTATCTATCTATCTATCTATCTATCTATCTATCTATCTATCTATCTATCTATCTATCATATTCTCCAGGATGATCTTCGCTTCACCTGGCTGTTATAGTCTTCTAATGGTGTACCCATCACCACTGTAAATTACTCCATGGTCATCCTTTTTTTCTTTTCCTTCTATCTTTCCCAGCATTATAGATTTTTCATGTACAAAATACGATAATTTGAAAAAGGTGATTTGTGAGAACTCTGGATTGATTTGTTTTATGACCTATGTTTGTTTCTTGGCTAGCCACAATATTCTCAAGTGTCTTCTCCAATATCAAAATTCAAAAATGCCCTCGCTTGCTTCCTCTGAACTTGATATTTCACCTCCATTGTAGCTATTAGAAAATGCAAAGCTTTTGAAATATATACAGTGCAGAGCAATATTTTTGAAACCATACTCTATGACTTTTTATTTTATTTATTTATTTATTTATCGAATTTCTATACCACCCTCTCCCCAAGTGGGACTCAGGGCGGTGCATAGGAATAATAAAAAATATAAATATAAATATACAAACAATCAAATAGATTTAAAATTGAATTAAATAATTTTGCCCGTGCTAAAACATAATTTAAACCCAACTAAAATCAGTAATAAAAACAGCTATGCCAGGCCAGCCGCATGAAAGAAGTATGTTTTTAGTGACTGACGGAAGAGGCGAAGGTCCGTGATTGTGTGGAGATCTGGGGGGGGGGTTGTTCCAGAGGGCAGGGCCTGCCACAGAGAAGGCTCTTCCCCTGGGAGTCGCCAGCCGGCATTGTCTGGCGGACGGCACCCTAAGGAGGCCCTCCCTGTGGGAGCGGACAGGTCGGGTGGAGCTATGTGGCAGGAGGCGGTCCTGCAAGTAACCAGGTCACTTTCACTAATCCCTAAACTATACTCCTAGTAGTCTGCAGCGCTATGGTATTTCACAGGTTGTGGCTTATACGGACCCTAGCCTAAACTAATTTCTTCCTGAAAGAAAGAACACAATGACTTTCTTCTTTCTTAGCACAAAGCTGCCTGAACTAGCCATTGAATCCTTCAGCATGGTAGGCCACAGTATCCTGTACTCTGCCCAAATCAGCAATCTGGTTTAGGAGACCCAGGCAGTGGCGTAGCGTGGGTTGTCAGCGCCCGGGGCAAGGCAAGTAATTTGCGCCCCCCAACCCGTGGATTTTAGCACTCGAGTCTCTTCCACTAGATTAGTTAAAGAAATCCTTACCCGCTAAGCACATGTATTGTTTGTTATGAAAATACTGATGTAATTAAAGTAAAATGCATCTAAATACAAATTTATTTTCAAACACTTTATTGAGTGCGAACATGCATTACACATTCTCCACATTTTCAGCAGGTCTATGAATACAAATCTACAAATGTAGTAACCTAGCATGGGCCATGCTATTATATGTCGTCTCACAACCATCATATCAAGATGATATCAATATCAAGAACAAAAACTAAACATCAAAATGGAACCATACCCTGGAGATGATCCAGGACCTGGGCTAGATGGAGTCAACTTCCTCAATCCTGTACCTCTAATTGTAATTCTTTAATAGAAGTGCAAGATATCAATCTGTATATAATATACAGATTAATTTAAATTCGCCTGCTTTTAATTAGCGCAAATTTTTCAACAACGGAATTGAAATCTACATTAAAGTCTCTCTCAATGGACAGTATTGCTAGATTACTCAGTCTTTCTTGGCTCATTGTAGATCTCTGATATGTTTTAATTAGTTTAAGTTTTGAGAAACTTCTTTCACAACTCGCTGTAGAAACAGTGATAGTAAGAAAGATTCTTAATGTGACAACAAAGTTAGTTAAACTTTCTTGCAGCTTCCACTTATACACCCAGCGAAGCAAATCTAAAGCTGACCAGTTTGCAACCTGCTCATCAGGATTGACCTCCTTATACAAGATAATGTGGTGCCGAAGTCGAGTTATTTCGGTGAGCATAGATGCAGCATTCAATTCCGTGTACTGAGCACACGTGTGCTGAATTTGTTTCTTAATAAAATCATCTTTTTTAGTATCCAACAATGTTTGGATTTGCAAAAAAGCAAATCGCTTGTGCAGCGTATTCATCTGCGTAGTACGTTTTTTAATTTCTGCCTGAAACTGATCAATTGCTTCCAGTTGTTCTCTCCTTGTTTCCTGTATTAAGGTCAAGCCAGCATCGCAACTGTTCTCACCATCCATCTTCTTGCGTCTTCCAACTCTTCTCTCTGTAGGTATGCAATAGGTTTTGCATACCTGCAGAGCTTTCTCAGTTGCCTTTGACACTAGACTATCCCGTTTTTCATGACAAAATAAAGTCAATGCTTTTAACTTTTGCACGCATTGATCAAGCGCAAGTCCTTCTTGCTGCAGGTAGATCTGAGTATCATTTACTTCGGTTAGTACTGGGTTCCAAAAATGCAAGAAAGAGAAAAAAACATATGTCATTATGCAAACTAAAAGACTTCCTGCATCACCCCTGGTTTCAGAGGTTTCTTCCGGCCCATCTCTCAACGCTTCCAAAGCGTCTATTATTTTCTCAGTGTGTTCAGCAAGTACGCGTACAGCTTCATGCGTTGAACTCCATCTTGTGTTACACGATCGCTTTACACGAATTGGTACATGTTTCTTAAGGATATCCCACCTGTGGGTGGAGCTTGAGAAAAATGAATACACCTTTTCCACAGTGCCAAAGAAAGTAACAGACTTTGTCCCAACACCAACTGCATGCATCCCAGCAAGATTGAGCGAGTGATTGTTACATGGCACAAACACTGCTTTGGGATTCATATCCAAAATACGTTTTTGTACACCACTAATGTGTCCAGCCATAGTCGCAGCATTGTCGTATCCCTGGCCGTAACAATGCTCTAGTTTAAGGCCATCAGCTTGCAACTTGTCACAAATTTGTTTTGTAATGACATCAGCTGATTTTCCATATAACTGAATAAAGTCAATGAAAGACTCTGTCACATGGACTCCTGAATCTTCAATATGCACATATCGAATCACTTGGGACATTTGGTCAGTGTGTGAAATATCAGGAGTGCTATCAAACATTATAGCAAAATACTTGGCCTTTATGATATTTTGAAAGATGACTGTTCGAATGTGATCGCCGAGCAGGCTAATAAACTCATTCTGGCTCTGTGGAGAGAGATAGGACACAATGTGACCATCTGTGCGTCGTACTCTGTGAAGATGTTGTTTGGCAACTGGGTCATATTTGGCGAGTAACTTGAAAGTTTCTAAGAAATTTCCACAGTTACCATCTGTATTTAAATCTTCAGAGTGACCACGTAAGGGTAAGGTTTGCCTGGCTAGATACAGAACACAATCAAGTATTCTGACTAAGATTGCTTTCCATTTTTCAAATGACCTCTGTTGTGCAAGCTGGGCAGCAGCATCAATAGTCTCCTGTTTATGCAGCCGCATTTCTAATTCTTTCCATATTGCAAATGCACTCAAGTGATATGAACTGCGCTCATGCTCTAGTAATCTAGGGCTTAACTTTCTCCATGCATTGAATCCACTTGACTTTCCAAATGAACTTTTCCCTTTAGCCTTCTGAAAAAGCATGCAAGGAAAGCAATATGTAGCATTGTTTACAGGAGAAAACACCAACCATGTCCTTAACATAGTCTCACCATTGTCCAAATGTATGTAGAACCAATCCTTGGAAAATGACCTGCCATTACTGTCTCTTGGAAACCATGCATCCTTATTCTGCAGTTCCTCTGTCCCTCGCCTGACAAGTTCAGTTTTCAAGGTTTCATCCATGGTTTCAGGCCAATAGCCAATATCAGTATAAACTTTTTGGTCAATATTTTCTGGCAGATTTGGCTGAGTATAAACATCCTTAGATGAAACTATCTCTGCTTCTAATGCAGGAGCAGGAATGTCTACCGACACAGGATCAGGATTATGAGTCTCCTGTGGTGCTGCTGATGGTCCTGCTGTAGTTTCAGCAGTACTCAACAAAAACCGGTGAAGGCTTCCAGCTAATTTAGCTTGTTGCTCTGTCTCTATCTTTCTCCTTTTCCTGCCTTGTGCACCAGATTCTTTTTTGTATGGCATGATATAGGTGTAGTATTCTGCTAAAATTCTAAAAAAAGAAAAAAAAGAAAATCACTTTCTTGCATTGCTGCACTTTTAGCACCCCTTCATTGTATAACCATTTCTTTACTCTTAACATAATGTTTATTCACCTTCATGCCTATTGCCTTACTCTTTCAGCAAAAATAAATAAATAAATTAAAGGTTGCTAGACCCACTGGCTTACGCTGCTGCCTGGTCTGGTCTGGTGTGGTTCTCTCCCGCGCTCAGCGCTGCGCTGGGCAGCCGCTGCACTGTCCCTCCCCCAGATAGTCCCTCGCTCTCTCTTCGCACCCACCGCACCGCACGCCTGGCACCAGGTTCTGTGGGTGTGGCCTCCCTTCAAAACTAATGAAACACTTAATCACTAAATGAACTGGGTAGAAGTTCCACTAAATTGAACAGGGTTGGCTCCCCAAAGCAGCCTGAATTATTTTGTATAGCAACGTTTATTCAGTGTCCTTGCCATCTGTTTATAACAGGTCTACTAGAAATATGAAGAAATAAACAAATAAATAACAAAGATCAAATGATACCTGAGGTTTGTATAAAATAAAAAAACAAATAATGATGAATTCACACATCGACAAGAAAATAGCAGATATTGCTATTTATAACTCAATTTAGTTATTCACCAGTAGGCTTCTACCAAGTTACTTATTTAGAACAACCACAACCAAAAATGTTTTCTTTAACAAGTTCTCTCATGGACATATTGGTATAGTTTTCTTGGAAGTATTTTGCCACTGCCCTCTTCATTTCACCTTTCTAGTAAAGCCTACAATCAAGCAATTTCCTTGGCCACCCCTCCAGATATCAATCAGGACACTCTGCTTTCCATGATTGGCCAAGTGTTGAAAAGTCAACAAACTGAGTAGTCATACAAATAAATATATATATAAATCCCTTATAAAATCCACATTGAAATTTACAGAGGTGACATAAGGGGAATTGCATTAGCCATCTACATTCACTCACCCAAACTCTAGCAAGAAACAGGTAATATTCTCTCTTGAATGTGCCTCCTAATTTGATTTTTAATGTTTTATAACATTTTTCTAATTACAATAATCAAACTGTCAACTTGCTTTAATGTTTTCATAATTATATGTTCAACTCAACTAATTTAGTCATAATAGTTTAATTAGGAGTACAGTTCCAAAATATAGGTAGGTAAGTAAGTAGAGATAGACGGACAGATAGAGATAGAGATATAATTTGAACATGTCTTACTCTCCCAATTCTCAAGGATACTTCTTACTGTGTTACTATATATGAATTAATTAACTTTGCAAACCTAAATGCAAATGAATCAGGATACACCAGTAGAATGGTATCTTTATTAAAAAATCAGTAGAGTTTCATATTTACAGAGTATGAGTGAACTTACAGAAGAAAACATACTGTATGAAAAAATGCCTTGCCCTTTACCTTAATGTTCTACATAAAACTAACCTATTAGACAATGATAAATGATAGCTGTAATCTTTTAGACAGTGATAAATGGTAGCAAAAATATTTGTATTATTCAGAGAAAAGAAAATAAGGAAATATGGCCATTTATAAGAGATTTGTTCTGCCAGCATATAAAAGAGACTAAGAAATAGTATGTAAATAATAACAGCCAGACGCAGGAGAATGAAAAGAGGTATTTAACGACCGTTATCATTTTTAATTCGCAATGTCTTTAGAGGTGTACGATATAAACATATAAATTTTTTTGCTCATAAATTCAACTCCAAAGTTGCAGAACGAAAAACAAAAGGCCTGTTGCGTGCTTGGAGGAACCTATTGAGCGTTCAGAGCCACGCTGTTTGAATCATTTTCCGGGCCGATTCCATATAAGAATCGAAACTAAGGTTTCGATCCTCCTCCTCTATTGCATCGCGACCGCGATCCTTTAAAAGGTTAAAAGGTAAGATATGTAGCCATACAAGTCTTTTTTCACCGAGAAGAAAAGGAAGATAGCTGACCTTGTATTTGATTCATACAACACTACCGGAGTCCGGAGAGCTTAATGGAAACGGGCGGATGGGATCGCAGGGAAAGGGTTAGGGTTTAGTACAGGCAGCCCACAGCAAAGAAGCAGAGCCGGAGTCACCTGCAACAAACGGCCGCCGCCGCGGCGCCACCGCTTTCCTTCGGCTGCAGGATGAGCTGAGCGCGGCTATCACGTGGGCGGCGTGTCGAAGATTGCGCCCCCCAAAATGTTGCGCCCGGTGCGACCGGCACCCCCTGCACCCCCCACGCTACGCCACTGGACCCAGGGCATATTTTTGCTCCTCAGCTCTGAGGAATAGCTAGCAGCTGGCACTTAGCATTTGCTGCCTGCAACAGCCATCTTACTCTGCCTTACTCTAGTTTGCATGCATAAAAAGAAAGACAAAAAAAATTCCAGAGGGTTGACTCTTTCCTGGAGTCCCTGGGGAAATCTTTCACACATGTAATTGATTTGAAAGCTATACTTCATAAGTAGCACAGTTCATCCCTCCCTCTTCTCCCCCAGCTCTTCTTTTGACCAATGCTCGTCTGTGACCTCTGGCACCGAGCCATCATGTGCAACTCACTAATGCTCAGGAAATTGCCAATCAGTTTCAGGGAGGCAGGTTGTTCTCCTGCCTCCTGGGGCAACAGCCTCTGGAGAGAAGGGGGAGGTAACCACTTGGTCTCTCTTTAAAATGTCACTGGGATTGTAGGAAAACAGGTAAGGCTTGCTTTGCAACAGCTTGACAGAAACAACCCAAAGGGATAGAGAGCGATGTGGGCCTGAACTCAAGGGGCTCAAGTCACACATAAATCTGGCTGCAGCCTTGGCCCTGAATGGCCTCCTGACAGCTTGACATCCCCTTCAGGAACAGCACCTTTGAAAGAATTTATGCTCCAAATACATTACTGAAGGCATAATTTCAAGCAGGAAGAAGGTGCAACGTGCTCCTAAAGAAAAACCAAGAGATTGCTCATGAACTCTACTTGTTCCCCTAAGGCCAGCTGAAATAGTCTCGTAATCATTCTTGAAGGACACATCCCCATGGCACTGCCTGTCCCATTCTCCGCCCACAGCTGAGACTGCCTAATTTCGTATTGAGCTATTCCAGGATTAAAGTTTGCCAGGTTTGCCCACGTAACACCGCTCCTGCGCGAGCTGCACTGGCTGCCTGTGGCCTTTCGGGTGCGCTTCAAGGTGTTGGTTACCACCTTTAAAGCGCTCCATGGCACGGGACCTAGTTATCTGTGGTATCGCATCCTGCCCCACACATCCCCTCGGCTGATTCGCTCCCACAGAGAGGGACTTCTTCGGGTGCCGTCCACTAGGCAATGCCAGCGGAAGGGCCTTCTCTGTGGTGGGTCCAACCCTCTGGAATGAACTACTCCCCGAAATCAGAAGGACGGACCTCCGCTCCTTCCGCCAGAAGTTAAAGACTCACTTCTTCCATCTGGCCGGCCTGGCCTAATTTTTTATACCTAGCCGAAGAAAGAAATTGTTTAATCAGAATTTTAAAGGGGTAATTGTTAGGGTTTTAGGGGTTATAATATTGATTTTAGCACAGGGTTAATTTAATTCGGTTTTAATATTTTGCATTTTGTATATTGTTGTATTTATTGGATTTTTAATTTCCTGTGCACCGCCCCGAGTCCCCATGGGGGAGAGGGGGCGGTCTATAAATTTAATAAAATAAATAAATAAATAAAGTGATGTTTTCTGTCATCTCTTGACACAAGCCTTGTTCTGTGCTTGCTTTTTGCCCTTCCAAAAATTAGAATGACACAATGAGGAATCAAGATTTTCCCAGCTCCTACTGAACAATTTCCCTCTGTTACTGGGAACTGTTTTCTGTGGCCATTTTGCTTTTTATTGTACTGCCAAGAGCACCTGGCTACAGGCAGGTGCCCACATAATGTCTGCCTGGCGCTTTTGGAAACACATACAGGCTTCATATCAATGGTATTCATTGATCTTATGAAGTAGCACTAGACTTGTTTCACATCATGCGTTAGCACTCATCATAGAAAGAATGCTACATTACTCTCTCTGTTTTTATCTCTCTCTCTTTTTTTTTTGAAAAACGTTTTATTGGTTTTAACAATTTATAACAGGAAAGGGATAGATAAGGTATTAGATAATATTTTGGAGCTTCCACATCAGGTTTGATGACCGCCTCCGAGTCTTCGTACATATTTCATTTTAAAAAAATTATTAAAAGGAAGGGGTACATACATTTTAAAATCATAAATTTTCATATTATTTTATGCATTCAATTACTTTATACTATTGACATCTGTACAGGAATTGCCATCATAAAAAAGAAAAGAAAATATAACAAATTATTTTTGCGATCTGAGCCTCTTTGCTATAGTCTCTTCCTCCCCCCCCCCCCACCAGCAGGCGGACCCGTGGCCCCTCCCGTTCCCATCTCATCGTCATCCAGGATTGAGGAGTGTTTTTTAAGAAAATTATGCGCCTCTCCAGCTGTTTTGATTCTAACTCTTCTTCCCTCCCAGAATACCAGCATCCCTTCAGGCATCAACCACTTGAACCACTGTTTTTTATCTCTCTTAAAGCAACAGCATCAGTAACATTCCTATGAACAGCACAAGTCTCTTCCAATGCTTCGTGTGCTTCCCCAATGTCTCATGAGCTGCTTCACCAGACTACTGACAATCAAATTAACAATTAACAATCAAAATGATTTGGGGTTGGGCACATGTTTCTCAACTACTGTCCTGGAACAACATTGGAGACGTTGCCTGTCCATTGCCTGTCACTTAGAAAACTTGAAAAGTGGCATTTATTTTGTTAAACAGATAGTTACACTGTTGGTATGGTCATAGCTTCTATGGAAGAATAATACTGTACTATTAGTGCCTAATTTGCAGGCACCAATCACCCCACTCTACCCCACCCTCAGCTAAGGAGAGCAATTGATAGTTGTTTTCTCACCCATCAGATTGAAGTGGGAATATTGGTGGAGACACAGCCATCAATCTCTCCTTTATTCTGTGTAACAAGAACAGATATTAAGCTTCCTGTTGGTTGGTTGTATACATTATTGTAGACACAAATAAAAAACTGTAACTTCAGTGAGGGCTTTAATTCAAAATAGTTCAGAAATCTTGACTTTCTAAAGAATTCTGTGGTGAGGATGGAAATTAACAAGAATGTATACAAACTAGGATCGAGATTGAGCAAATAGAGGTAAATTCACACAATGGGGTAAGCAATACAATACAAAGGCAGAGTTGGAAGGGACCTTGGAGGTCTTCTAGTCCAACCCCCTGCCTAGGCAGGAAACCCTATACCGTTTCAGACAAATGGCTATCCAACATCTTCTTAAAGACTTCCAGTGTTGGGGCATTCACAACTTCTGGAGGCAAGCTGTTCCACTGACTAATTGTTCTGTCAGGAAATTTCTCCTCAGTTCTAAGTTGCTTCTCTCCTTGATTAGTTTCCACCCAATTGCTTCTTGTTCTGGCCTCAGGTGCCTTGGAGAATAGCTTGATTCCTCTTCTTTGTGGCAACCCCTGAGATATCGGAACACTGCTATCATGTCTCCCCTGGTCCTTCTTTTCATTAAACTAGACCTACCCAGCTCCTGCAACCGTTCTTCATATGTTTTAGTCTCCAGTCCCCTAATCATCTTGGTTGCTCTTCTCTGCACTCTTTCTAGAGTCTCCACATCTTTTCTACATCGTGGCAACCAAAACTAAATGCCGTATTCCACGTGTGGCCTTACCAAGGCCTTATAAAATGATATTAACACTTCATGTGGTCAATGATGGCTTTGATTTGGTTTTGATCCACCATGTTTTATAAATATAGCCCGAGGTTCGGTAACTGTAATCTATGGTTTAGCACATTGATAGAGCTTAGCCACCTTGGGTTATTCAACATGCTGTTATTATAGTAAACGACGGCTTTGCACAATGTGAGAAACCCAACATATTTCTTTCTAAATATGGTAAGAGGATTTAACTTCATAAAACATGAGCATAAAGAGATAGTGTTGAGCAATTCTCCTTAGAACTGGTGAATTTCAGTCTTTCGGGTGCGCTTCAAGGTATTGATTACCATCTTTAAAGCGCTCCATGGCACGGGACCTAGTTATTTGCGGGATCGCATTCTGCCTCATACATCCCTGTGGCCGATTTGCTCCCACAGAGAGGGACTTCTCCAGGTGCCGTCCACTAGGCAGTGCCAGTGGGCGACGCCCAGGGGAAGGGCCTTCTCTGTGATGGGGTCGACCCTCTGGAACGACCTACCCCCCAAACTGAGAACAACCACGGACCTCTGCTCCTTCCGCCAAAAGCTAAAAACTTACTTTTTTCATCTGGCCAGCCTGGCCTAATCTATCCTTCCTAGACTGTAATATAAATTTAAATTGTTTTAATAGGGATTGCTGGGATTAGTATAAAGGGTTTTAAGGTTTTAAGATTTTAAACTTTTAGCGCAGGTAAATTATTTAATTCTATTTTAAATATTGTATTGTTGTATTTATATATGTTTTTAAAGTCCTGTGCACCGCCCCGAGTCCCTTCGGGGAGAGGGTGCGGTCTACAAATCAAATAAATTGAATTAATAATAATAATAATATTTAATATTTATAAAACCGCACCCTCTCCCCACGGGGACTCGGGGCGGTGCACAGGTAGAATAAAAACAATAAATACATACAAACAATTCTAAAAGCAAATTAAACATAATTGAATTGAATTGAATTGCTTCTTGAAGGTGTACCAAGAGCAGATTGCTAAGGCCTGCTTTGTTTCCATTATTTATACTGTAACGTCTTTCTCTCAAGAATCCTAATTAAACTGAAAAATTATTCAAGTGCAAGCAATAGGGCTTCTTACTGACCTGCTTCCAGAATTTTGTTTTCCTTTTCACAATGATCCTGTTTCCCAAGCTTTCTAATGACAAGGGAGGGACTAAGGGAATTTGATTCTGTTTTCATACACGCTAAAGGGCACGTTAGAGACAAGATGTTGATTTGAATGTCAGAGCTGGCAGCTTGCTGCCTGTTAAGGGGGTTGACAGAATGAAGGAAAGGATGAGAACTGCCTGCATTCACTACACTTTTTTCCCAACTTAAAAATGCTGGTGTCACTCTGTCACTCTGTGGAACACCTTGGCGGTTTTCCCATTACTGAGTGGAAGCTGAAGGTCATGGTAAATGAAATGAAGAAGTAGACAACATCTTTGTAGATGGACCTTATATTCTGAATGTTATATATCTTGCCAATTCACCATTCTTTTTGGTCTTTGGAAAGGCACAATACAGCACAAACTATTTTGTTCTTTTTGATTACAATGCCACCACTACCATTAATACTAGGCCACAATGGATGTCCAGAGATAGGGACACAGAAAAGTAATGTAACGTTTTTTCCATGGAAGAAGATTCTATCTATAGGTTAAGAAAGAGGCTGTTCTAATCTGCTAAGTCTATCAATGACACATGTAAGATTTAGCAGTGCTCTTTGTTCCACTTACAAAAATATCACACACTGATGAAACATGGATATGTAAAGGGAATAATGCATTTTGGTACATTTTATTGAATGAGAAATAGTGTATATTGTGGCAAATATTATGTTTCATCTCAGCTGGACTCAGATTCTCATTTAGGCACATGATAACAGGAGAGTCATGCTAGTCTTTGATAGCAAGAAGATCAGGAGTCTGGTAACCATCTAACTAAGGTTATTAAAAGGCATACAAAGCTACAACTCATGATATTTTATGCCTTTTAATGACATTTATTAACTGGAAAAGATAGTTTAGATTTTTTGGGTGGTTTTTTTTGTTATCTAGTCACAAAAGTCTTTGGGGATTCACTGTGGAGCTCTATTGATCTATTTACTTATATCGATCTATCGATCTATCTTGTATGCTGCTCAATTCCCAATTACCCTGGGCAACTCACAACAAGAAAATTGCCTTAGAACCAATTAAAAGAAAGAAAGAAAAGAAGAAAACTAATGGAAGTCATTTTTTATTTATTTGCTTTTTTTACCACTTTTATTATTTTATAAGTAACTCAAGGTAGCGAACATATCTATTACTGCTGCCTCTTCATTTTCCCCACAACAATAATCTTGTGTGGAGGTTTGGATTGAGAGAGAATAACTAGCCCAAAGTCAACCAGATGGCTTTCATGCCTAAAGTGGGATTAGAACTCACACTCTTCTGATTTCTAGGCCAGTACCTAGAGATTAACCGGATGGAAATTAAAGAAGAGGTCTCCTTCTTCCTAATTGAAGCCCTGTGTGAAGAGGCAGGTGTTCTAAACTCTTCTAAACAACAATAGAGTTGTGGCCATGTGCATGAGGGGGGGGGGGACTCATTCCAGACAGCAGGTGCTGTTACAGAAAAGATATGCGTCCAGATGAAATTGTTTAATTGAAGGAACCAAACTATCAGATCAAATTGTTTGGGCAGTTACTATGGAGACCAGCAGAACCTCGACTAACCAGATCCTTTGCCATGTAGGGCTTTAGAGCAGGGGTTCCCAAACTTGGCAACTTGAAGACTTGTGGACTTCAACTCCCAGAATTCTCCAGCCAGCATAGCTGCTGGCTGGAGAATTCTGGGAGTTGAAGTCCACAAGTCTTCAAGTTGCCAAGTTTGGGAACCCCTGCTTTAGAGCTTCGGAGAATGGAATGTTCCATCATAGAAGCAGCATCCACTAATGAAAATAGAGCAGGGATGTCCAAACTTGGGAACTTTAAGACTTGTGGACTTCAACTCCCAGAATTCCCCAGCCAGCATAGCTGGCTGGGGAATTCTGGGAGTTGAAGTCCACAAGTCTTAAAGTTCGCAAGTTTGGACATCCCTGAAATAGAGGTTCACACCAGCAGGGCTGGCCTGAACTTTCAATTAGGTATGAGGACTACTGATATCAACTGGCTTAATTATATTACTGAAACATATCAGACCATATTTTTCTATAATGACTGTTTTTGTCCTCTGCTAACTCATCCATCCTTATTTTATGCAAATACAGTATGCAGCTATAGGTACAGCATTCCTGCTTATATAGGGAAACTCCATTAACTCTATACTAGCAATCTTGCATTGACTAGAGCCATACTCATAAGTAAGAGTTTATAGCATGATGGTGTGTGGATTTAACACGAGCACTATTGACATAGTTGTACTCCAGTATTGGGGAGTTCACAACTACTGTATGTTGATAAAGTGAAGTCCACAGAAACTCTTTGCATGAGAACTTTGTATGCGCTCTTATTTGGGTCTTCGGATCTACCTTCTATACATAATTTGCTGATAGAAAAGTCAGTCTTCTTTATTACAGTAATTGCGGAGCTCCCTTTTGAGTGACACTGACGTTATCAGTTCAGCTTCCAGTGACTGAGCTATCTGTTATTTTATGCTTTCTTCAGTGTTTTTAAAATCTTTTCCTCTCACCACTTCTTATCACTTTCAAAAGTTATGGAAGATCTAGAATGTAGATGGAGGAAAGAGTGCAGAGAAGAGCAACAAAGATGATTAGGGGACTGGAGATTAAAACATATGAAGAACAGTTGCAGGAACTGGGTATGTCTAGTTTGATGAAAAGAAGGACCAGGGGAGACATGATAGCAGTGTTCCGATATCTCAGGTGTTGCCACAAAGAAGAGGGGGTCAAGCTATTCTCCAAGGCACCTGGGGGCAGGACAAGAAGCAATGGGTGGAAACTAATCAAGGAGAGAAGCAACTTAGGACTGAGGAGAAATTTCCTGACAGTTAGGACAATTAATCAGTGGAACAGAAGTTGCCTCCAGAAGTTATGGATGCCCCAACACTGGAAGTCTTTAAGAAGATGTTGGATAGCCATTTGTCTGAAACGGTATAGGGCTTCCTGCCTAGGCAGGGAGTTGGACTAGATGACCTCTAAGGTCCCTTCCAACTCTGCTATTTTATTTGTATTTATTTGTATTTGTATCCCCAAATAGCTTTCGTTGCTTTGGATTATATGTAATTATATTTATCATATTGAAAAGTAAAAACTAAAATTGATGCATTTGCTGCCACTACCACTTTTCACCAGAGGTGGTATTCAGCCAGTTCTGACAGGTTCTGGAGAACCGGTAGTGGAAATTTTGAGTAGTTTTGGAGAAACGGGAAATAGGCTGGCCGTGCCTCCACTGCCTCCCAGCCCCCCAGCTGATCTCCTTTTGTTCCCCTGAAGAGAAGAACGGAGATGGAAAGCAGGTTAGTGGGGTGAGGAGGGAATGGGGATTTTATTTATTTATTTATTTATTTTTCACATTTATAACCCGCACCTATCTCACCACAAAGGGACTCGGGGTAGCGAACAGAGATTTAAAATCAATTATACATAAATACAAAATATTATTAAATAATAACTAAATTAAATCAATACCCTGCTTAAAATAAGTTTAAATTTAAAACCCAAATTACAATTTTGATTTGTTATAAAATAATGGGTGTGGAGTAGATCATGCTAGGCCGGCCAGATGAAAATAATAAGTTTTTAGGTGCCGGCGAAACAAGCGGAGGTGTGTGATGGAACGGAGGTCGGGAGGTAGGCCATTCCAGAGGGTAGGGCCCACCACAGAGAAGGCCCTTCCCCTGGGAGCCGCCAACCGGCATTGTCCGGTCGACGGCACCCGGAGAAGACCCTCTCCCTGGGAGCGAGTCGGTCGAAGGGATGTATGGGGTAGAAGACGGTCTCGAAGGTAGCTAGGTCCCGTGCCATGGAGCACCTTGAATATGGTCATCAAAACCTTGTAACGCACCGGGTAGGTCACAGGTAGCCAGTGCAGCTCGCGCAGGAGTGGTGTTATGTGGGAATGTCTTGAGATTCCCATGATCACCCGCGCAGCCGCATTCTGGACCAACTGCAACCTCCGAGTGCATCTCAAGGGGAGCCCCATGTAGAGAGCGTTGCAGTAGTCCAGAATGTGGCCGTATTTTGCAGTATCCTTCCCCTGCCACGCCCACAAAGCCACACCACAGAACCGGTAGTAAACATTTTTGAATCCCACCACTGCTTCCCACGATTGTTTGATGGAATTTTTATACTATAGTATTTTTTTCAACATGGGCTGGCAAATAATTATAATGTTGCAGAATCCCAAAAGGTTCCTAGGACCACACTTTAAAAATACTGCTCTATTCTTCTTCTTTTTTAAACTAAATTTCTATTATTAGAGTTCATAAGCAGATGTCAATTTCAGGATTTTATTTTGTATGCTTTCTTAGTATTATTATTTTTTTGGGGGAAGATCTATTTACAAATATTTTAATGGATGTAAATAAACTAAACACATTTTGGAATAGCTGCTTTTGTAAGATGTAAAATATTCTCCTGGTTTATGCAGCAAAGCCATATTCAATAAAAACATCAGTGCTCATTTCTATATGTGTCATTGTTTTGTTTCCTGAAGCATATTTAAAGCAACATTTTATTTACTTTTTCATTTATGGCATTTCATACGAACAGAACAGGCCTGTCAAACCTGATGAATCAATTCAAAATTAGGCCTTAAGTGTGCATACTAATAAAACAATAGTAGAGTTGGAAGGGACCTTGGAGGTCTTCTAGTCCAACCCCCTGCCTAGGCAGGAACCTTATACCATTTCAGACTAATGTCTATCCAACATCTTCTTAAAGACTTCCAGTGTGTGTAAGGCTTCATTCTTAGGCTCAATTGCATCTATTCTAGTTTCATACTTCAGAATTAAAATCAGAATATGGCTATCTGTTTTGAATAGCTTGAGGCTTGATGAATATTCTGAAAATATTATGGAATAGCACATTTATATCAATTATCTTGAGTAAACCTTACCGTGACTCATTCAAACTGATTCCCCCTTCTCTCCCCTGCACCCAGAGTAGATAGGAAGGTGAGCTAATATATCAATCACAAGGGGAGAATTTCCATGCCAAAGAAATAAGTAACATACTACAGTATTTTTGTTCCAATTATCTGAAAACCCTTGAACACATGAAAGTCAAAATAAGTATTTTTTCTAAATGATGTTTGGTGAGTGAATGCAAGTTTTTCATTG
The DNA here is from genome assembly GCA_039707465.1 of Rhabdophis nuchalis. NCBI lineage: Eukaryota > Metazoa > Chordata > Lepidosauria > Squamata > Natricidae > Rhabdophis > Rhabdophis nuchalis. Next base: position 13,203,221 of record CM077649.1, read on the forward strand.
TATTTAGCTTGAATGTAAACTGGGAGTAATCTAATGGGAATGAATAATGGTTCTTAAAGGAATACAGGCTTTTTAATACAATTATCCCCTCTCGATTTATTATTGCCATGAGGCATTACGTAATGGTTGTGATAGGAACTCTGGAAATATTTTAAATAAAGCTAAGCTTTACAATTTTTTTTTAAAAAAATCATGATTTAAACACGACACATTTATGCTATTGTTTACCCATTAATGTAGTTGGATTTGGCATAAATCCATGGTTGTAAATAATGAATTAATTCATTTCAACTTTGATGGGCCCCTTTAAAAGCTGCTATGCTAGCTAAATTATACTATACTGCATACAGTTTTGGTCGCCACGATGTAGAAAAGACGTGGAGACTCTGGAAAGGGTGCAGAGAAGAGCAACCAAGATGATTAGGGGACTGGAGGCTAAAACATATGAAGAACGGTTGCAGGAACTGGGTATGTCTAGTTTGATGAAGAGAAGGACCAGGGGAGACATGATAGCAGTGTTCCGATATCTCAGAGGGTGCCACAAAGAAGAGGGAGTCAAACTATTCTCCAAGGCACCTGGGGGCAGGACAAGAAGCAATGGGTGGAAATTAATCAAGGAGAGAAGCAACTTAGAACTAAGGAGAAATTTCCTGACAGTTAGAACAATTAACTTCTGGAACAGCTTGCCTCCAGAAGTTGTGAATGCCCCAACCCTGGAAGTCTTTAAAAAGATGTTAGATAGCCATTTGTCTGAAATGGTATAAGGTTCCTGCCCACGCAGGGGGTTGGACTAGAAGACCTACAAGGTCCCTTCCAACTCTGCTATTGTATTGTATTTTTGAATATCTGTGTCTACAGAATTTTGTAGTGTATTCTGTAATTTTTTTTAAAAAATCTTAATTTTAGAAGAAAGTTATGCATGACCACTGTTACAAAATGGACATAAACATCTAATGGAACGTTCTTTGATCTATCAGCTCTAGGATTTTTGAGAATTCTAGTTGCTGAGGAGATTTCTGTGAATTGCAGTCCCAATGTATCTGAGCCACAGTATTGCAGTAGTTAGAGTGCAGTACTGCAGGCTACTTCTTCTGACTGCCAGCTGACTGTAATTTGGCAGTTCAAATCTCACCTGGCTCAAGGTTGACTCAGCCTTCCATCCTTCTGAGGTGGCTAAAATGAGGACCCACATTGTTGGGGTCAAGAGGCTGACTCTGTAAACCGGTTAGAGAGGGCTGTAAAGCACTGAAAAGCGGTATATAAGTCTAAGTGCTACTGTTATTACTATCTGGAAACTGTTAGGTCTGATCTAGTGTTATGAACAACAACTCTACAAGATCAGCGTTCAAAATCTTCCATTCCTAAAGTCTTGATAATCTCTATGGAGGTCAAGGATTGCAATTAATTTTCTTTTTTAAAAAATCAGCCTATTTCAATATTATTGAAGTATACTGTAATCAGCCCGAAGTCTGGTGACTGGGATGTGATATAAATCCTTGTCCAAAAAGCAATTATGGGTACCAGAAGTTTACGAACAGATATTTGTTTTAAAAATGACAAGAATCTTCCTGGACATTAAGGACTATCAGTTATAATGAGGCAAAGTATAATTAATGTTCTTTAATGTTAAGACGTTGCCCTAAACATAACATATATGATCATAATAGAGAACCAATGTCATGTAGTAATGGAATCAGTCAAGCTTATTTAAAGAATTATGACGATAAAGAAAGGGGAATGCCACGAATATTCCTTTGACTTTCAGAAATATGAGAGATAGAAAGTAAATATGCTTCAACCAGCTCACTCCAACGCTGGCCATAGGGGGCGAACATCTTGCCCCTGTGGATGGGGCGCGCAATTTGGGTGTCCTCCTGGATACCCGGCTGTCCATGGAAGATCAAGTGACAGCCGTGGCCAGGAGGGCGTTTTACCAGGTTCGCCTGGTTCACCAATTGCGCCCCCTATTGGATCGGGACGCCCTTCGCACAGTCACTCACGCGCTCGTGACATCCCGACTGGACTATTGTAACTCTCTCTACATGGGGCTTCCCTTGAGGTGCACCCGGAGACTGCAGCTAGTCCAGAACGCAGCCGCGCGAGCAATTATGGGTACCACAAGGTATACCCATGTAACACCGCTCTTGCGCGAGCTGCACTGGCTGCCTGTTGTCTTCCGGGTGCGCTTCAAGTTATTAATTATCATCTTTAAAGCGCTCCATGGCTCGGGACCTAGCTATCTGCGGGATCGGATCCTGCCTCATACATCCTCACGGCCGATTCGCTCCCACAGAGAGGGACTTCTCCGGGTGCCGTCCACTAGACTCTGCCAGCGGGCGACACCCAGGGGAAGGGCTCTCTCTGTGGCGGGCCCAGCCCTCTGGAACGACCTCCCCCCCGACATTAGGACCACCACGGACCTCCGCTCCTTCCGTCTTAAACTAAAAACACACTTCTTCTGCCTTGCCGGCCTGGGATAGTTACTCCTCTGTTTTTGGGTTTATAGGGGATTTTTAGTTTAGTTAGTTTTAAACGGGTATTTTAGCACAGGTATTGTTTAATTTATTTTTAATATGAAATGTTGTATATAGTTATTGTTTTTATTCTCCCTGTGCACCACCCCAAGTCCCTGTGGGGAGAGGGTGCGGTTTATAAGTATTAAAATTATTATTATTATTATTATTAAAGTCAGTATTAGAAATAACAGATTATAAAATCCCCATGCTCATTACTCTACCTAAATTTTCTGCTAGGTGCTAAACCCTTTTTGAAAAAAACCCTGTGATCTCCTGTTTTTAGAAGATAGATGGTATTTGTCACTCTTACTACTGTTATTTATTCCTTTAGAAGAAGATCTATAATATGGGAATACTTGGGTGGGCCTAACAATGCAATTTCTAGAAGCAAGCAAATTTTGACCATGACAATTTCTTTGAATGTAAGTGCACTTTGCAGAACTCTATAACTGATTTAGCTAAAATATGTAGTCTACCTATATAAATGTTAAATTTTTCATAAGCTTTAAAAACATTAGGACGAGTAAAACCAGCAGATGCTAAGCAAATCAATGGGTATTAAACTGTATCGTAATATAGATTGAAATGATAATATTTACTTTCAGGCTGTTTTTTCTTAAAACTATACAAATTATGAAATTTATTTAAATAAATCATATAAAAGGCAACTCCATATTTACATTCATGTAAATTTAAATGTAATTGAGAACACACAAGAGACACGATCTATAAAACAACAGTGAGTAATAATATTAACAAGAAAAACTAGCAATGCCAAATATCAGGAGAATTGAAGAAAGAGACAGAGGGGGTAATTCTGGCTGCAAAAGCTCAAAACAAATGCATACAAAGCCAGAATTGAAAAGACAGCAACAGACAGCAAGTGCCACCTCTGCAAAGAAGCTGAAAAAACCATGGACTTCCTTGATAGCTACTGTAAGAAGATCACATAGATGACTGCAAACATTGGCATAGCAAAGTCGCAACAATGGTGCATGGGATTATCTGCAAGATATACCATTTACCTTTAAGCAACAATAGATGCCCCCCTCCCAAATAGACAGAGTAACAGAAAACGAAGAAGCTAATGTGCATTGAGTCTTTAGAATTCAAATAGATTTAGATTTATTAAATTTTTAAACCGCCCTTCTCCCTTGCGGGACTCAGGGCGGTGTACAGGCAATAATAAGAACAATAAGATAGAGCATAAAATCCAATTGAAATACAATTAAAAATATATTAAATGGATTGGCCTGATCTAAATCCAGTTAAAAAACCCTTACTAAAACCAAGTTAAAAACTAAAACAATTTAAAAAACTACGCCATAGTTTTTAAAAAATAGACAACAAACACCTGCCACATAACACCCCAGACATTTGTCAATAAGAAAACCAAAAAATCTGGATAGTTGACATGGTAGTATCTGGAAACAGATGAATAGAAGAGAAAGAACTGGAGAAAATCACAAATACAAAGTGTACAACCTACACCACAAATAGAAATAGAAGTAGAAAGGGAAGCAAATATCCCTTGGGTACAATCCCAAAACAACTGGAGCACCACTTGAATCTTATCAGCATTGACAAATTCACCCTCAGTCAATTGCAAAAGGTAGCTTTACTTGAGACAGCTTACATAGTGCGGCATGGCTCTCCTGAGAACTAAATAAGTTTAGGTTTAGGTTTATTGGTTTTTTATACCACCCTACTCCCGAAGGACTCAGGGCGGTGTACAGCCAAAATAAAAACAAATATATAAAAGTTAAGAAAAGCTTTTAAAAGGCATAATTAAAAGACATCATTAAAATATTGGCCAAAACGTGGGAAAAACCCTAATTGACCCTAATTAAAATAATAAAAATTTAAATTTAAAAATTTAAATTTAAAAATTTAAATTTAAAAATTGAAAAATATGCTTTATGCCAGCCCGGCTTGTTGAAAGAGAAAGGTTTTGAGACCGCGGCAGAAGGTGCGTAAGTCAGGGATAGTTCTTAATTCCGGGGGCAATTCGTTCCAGAGGGCAGGTGCTCCCACAGAGAAGGCTCTCCACCTGGGTGTTGCCAGTCGACATTGTCTAGCCGACGGCACCATGAGGAGACCCTCTCTATGGGAGCGTACGGGCTGGTGGGAGGCTCTCGGTGGCAGAAGGCGATCTCGTAGGTCACCTTCTGAAATACCTCAGAAAGTGTCTTCCTTGACATACAGCAACCGCTCTATGGACAGGGCTGCAGTCCCCCTTCCAGTAGTCTTTGATGCATTTATAGATGATTAGATAGGGAAAAGAAGCATTTCAAAAGTCGGCTAGACTGCAGACTATTTTAACAGTGACTTCTCAGGAATGTGAATGCTCCCATTTCTTATTTGAACCTCCCTTGAAGCTCCCTTTAATGTCCAACAAATACATAACCACATTAATCATGAATATATGACATCTTATTCATTTGAACCAGAGTGATTGCTTGGGTATGAATGCTGAGTAGTGACTAATGTATAATGTCAGCAGTTCTTGAAAAAAGAATGTCCCAAATGTGTACATTGATTCTCTTTCTTTTTCTCTGCTTGCTATATATATATATATACCAAGTGGTTTATTTTTACAACTGTACACAAAGAAATGCTGTTTTAAGAGGCCTTGAAACCGTCTGAAAGAGGCATTATGTTGTCCTATGAATAAGAATGAAGATTAATAAACAGAAAACAGCTTTCAAAAGGCTCTTTGACAAGATGGACGAAGGCACTTTCACATTACATGTATGTATCAGTAAGACTGGATATTCAGTGGGACCTACATCTAAGCGGGTATTCATTGGCAGATTTACAATTACTATTTCTTTTATAACTAATTATTATTTTGGTAACATTAATTACATGTATGATAGAATATGCACTTAGTAACAAATCAACATTTGACATTGTGACATCCTGATTTAATAAGGAGTGTGTAACATCAGCTAGAAGTGACTTTGAACTTTGGACAATAGTGTTTCTTTCACCAGCCACTGCACCTCTTCATGAATCTAGCAGACTTCAAAAACGTTGTGGTTTCGCCTTTTTCTGTCCCTTCAGACTGTGACTGATCTCTGTACTTCCCGGATGCACTATGGATTAGCATTGCTTTTCCATTTCCATATGTTATACAACCAATTTACACAACAAACAACTTTATTTACAGAGCACAGGCTCTGTTTCCTGTCCCGTGAAAGATAAAACTTTCATCATCTTGCAGTCAATTTCACTGCTGGGTTCCCTCTACCTATTTGCCAATCTGTTTTCAGTGCTCATTGGAAACTGATTTTGACCTTAGTCTGATTGTGAAAAAAAGGATTTTTTTCAGTGCATCCCATACGTTAGTTTTAATACAAAGCAATTAAAACGACTTCCATCGGCTTGATATTGTACACATATTCTTAAAATAAGAAAATGCAAATACAATAATACAATACAATACAATACAATACAATAGCAGAGTTGGAAGGGACCTTGTAGGTCTTCTAGTCCAACCCCCTGTGTGGGCAGGAACCTTATACCATTTCAGACAAATGGCTATCTAACATCTTCTTAAAGACTTTCAGGGTTGGGGCATTCACAACTTCTGGAGGCAAGCTGTTCCAGAGGTTAATTGTTCTAACTGTCAGGAAATTTCTCCTTAGTTCTAAGTTGCTTCTCTCCTTGATTAGTTTCCACCCATTGCTTCTTGTCCTGCCCCCAGGTGCCTTGGAGAATAGTTTGACTCCCTCTTCTTCAAGATATTTCTATGTTGCTAGTAAAAGAGAGAAAGTGAATGAGTCACTGATACCCTGTTCACTGATACTTCATTTTCTAAATTAGTGAACATTCAATCATGTAATTGATCCTAAAGTCATGTAGAAGAGGAACTACTTTTAACAATTCATTCTATAATTTAGAATCTTTGTGACATTTCAAAGTTATTTTTATAAGGAATACATAAAAGAGCTGTGGTGGCACGGTGGTTAGATGCAGTATTGCAGGCTTACTCTGCCCACCACCAGGAGTTTGATCCTAAGCAGCTCAAGGTCGACTCAGCCTTCCATCCTTCCGAATTTGGTAAAATGAGGACCCAGATTCTTGCGGTCAATATGCTGACTCTGTAAAACGCTTAGAGAGTGCTGTGGAGTAGTATATACTGGTACGTTTAATGCTATTGTTATTGCTATTGCTATATGCCAATGTGAGGTATACCAATTGTATTTATTTTTAATGTTATTTTGTTTGAAATAAGCAATTGATTTAGGGAATTGTTGGTTGCACTGTATATGCAGAAGTAAGAGACAAAGACTGAATATTGAAATGTTCATTCTTCTCAATGTAAATCTTTGTAAACTTCACCACGCTTGCTTTGCTCTCTTCTGTTTATTACTATTAGAAGCTGTTGGATAATATATGCTAGTAAAAGTGAGATAGCGTACTGTTGTGTCTACATTTCTTACTATGTTATTATAAAACTCCATATTTCAATATACTAAATAATTTAATTTAAAGTTTTCATGTTCGTCTCTTTTTTGAAGTCTGAAAGCATGCAAACTTTGCAACACATAGGAGAAACTGTTTATTGACTTTACCGTATCTATTTATAATTACTTGGACATTAAAAAGTATCCGTATCAAAGACAGGATGTATGTCACTTAAGAGCTACCATTTAATTAGCTCTCATTTCAGATGGTTTATGACTATTGGTGAAAGTTTTTTCAATTATAATACAGCAGTCCTGTAGCTTTGTTTAAGTAGTGATCATTCTTGCTGAGTATTTATCATATTTATCGGTGCAAATAAGATTTAAAAACCTATCGTTGAAGTATTTAGAGAGGAGATGACATCAAAATCAATAAATCCTGACAGAAGCCATTAACATTGTAATGAGTAATTCTATAATACTGTAAACCTGAGTTAGCAAGAGATGGACTCTGAGATGTAAAGACAAAATGTTTAACTATTGTAAATAGATTGCTCCATGGTTGAAAAATTGTCAGCTGCTCTCAAGAACAAAGATATAAGAATCATGAATAATGTAAACCTCCAATATTTATGTTACCAACTACTGTATGTCATTTGCCAATCTTGTTGGGAACCATCACTTTAAGCGTATTTCCTTTTTTAATAATTGGAATCATATCTATATATTGAACTTTTTAGTAACCTTGTAGCAAGAACTTATTAAATTGATCACATATACTAAGAGCAAAAGAAGGGCTTCTCGTGTAAGGGTTTTTAAAATATTAATTCTATTTTTTTGGGACATAAACGGATAATTCAGCCAGAACTGGTAAAACTAGTGAGAAATTGCTGTGAAATGACCTTCTTCACTTTGATAATGGGTTTTAAGTTACATGGATGGCCAGTGTTTTGTGGCCAAGTATACCATTAATTGCTTTTTTGGAGTAATTATTATTTTGTAGATCAAGGATCTTTATTTATTTTATTTACATTTCACATTTTTGGATGGTTCATCTCCCTCAAAGTGTGTGTATAATGGGAAGAAGGAATAACATTGAGGAGCAAGAGGAAGAACTGCAGACAAGATAATAGTCAGATAAAAGAAATCTCAGTCTTGGGTAGAAATATAATTTGACAGTATCTGAGATCTCACCCTTCCTAGTTCTCATGAAGATAAAGGATGGGAGGAGAAACACATTCAGATTTGCATAATTTTGTTAGTGTAACCTCCAGTAAAAGTAGTATTAACCTTCAAGTCTTTGGTGTCCAAATTTGATCTACTTGAAGGGCTGAAGGCTTGGGTAAAAGTGTTTTGGAGATTTTGGCATTTTAAAATTGTGATATGACTATTTTTAGCCTTGTATCACAATTTTATTTCGCTTCACTTAACAACTGTGTAAGTAACTAAACAACTGCAGTGATTCACAAACAACTATGGCATTCCTAAAAGAATATTGTATAGAGGGAAAACTGGTTTAGATACTTCACTTCTCAAATTTCCATTAGGATGTCAGATTCCAGCTGGATATTAGACTCTTCAATTTCCTGTTGGATCTACTTTAGAATGAGCTAAAAAGGGTATTTGTTTCAGCATTGTATAGATTAAATAAAATACATTTTATGGTGGACTAAATTTCTGCAAGCTTTATTTCTTGATTGTTTTAACAAAGTAAAGAAAAACTATGTATCAGAGATTGGAGAGCCAATTAAGCAGAGTTCCATTCTGTTGCTGAGTAATAAATCCCAGGATTTTAACAGTGTATTAACAAATAGATAGATAGATAGATAGATAGATAGATAGATAGATAGATAGATAGATAGATAGATAGATAGATAGATAGATAGATAGAAACACAATCCCTGTTTCTTGTTACTAAATTCATATTGAAGATAACTGGCTTTTTATCAGAAAATTGTTTTATACAGTTGAGCCTAACTATTGCCCAATTTGACAGCAAATTCTTGCTTCTATAATTTTTTTCTTGATAATTTCAACTACTGAGTAAAATGATGCAAACAAGTTGTTCGTTTAAAACCAGAATGATGTTTCTGTATTATTCTACCTTGCAAAAGAGCAGAGCCAGCTCATCGCTGGCTGGAGAATTCTGGGAGTTGAAGTCCACAAGTCTTAAAGTTGCCAAGTTTGGGAACCCCTGCCTAAACGTATAGCTTGAGAGAAGCCAAAAATACAAAGCATTCCTATCAGAATTCCTATAGTTTTTTCTCATTTTGTAGCAGGAGCCATACAATACAATAGCAGAGTTGGAAGGGACCTTGTAGGTCTTCTAGTCCAACCCCCTGCGTGGGCAGGAACTTTATACCATTCCAGACAAATGGCTATCTAACATCTTCTTAAAGACTTCCAGGGTTGGGGCATTCACAACTTCTGGAGGCAAGCTGTTCCAGAGGTTAATTGTTCTAACTGTCAGGAAATTTCTCCTCAGTTCTAAGTTGCTTCTCTCCTTGATTAGTTTCCACCCATTGCTTCTTGTCTTTCGTTGTCACAAATAAAACGAATATTGCATCCTAGTCAATTTTAACTTCTATGAGGACTGAAAAGGGATTTTCTGACAGTACAGAAGCGCTGTGGTTTAGCTTGAAGCAACATTTATTTATTTCAGGCATTGATAACCAGTTTTTTTACTTGGCCAAAAGCCATTAAGCTGGTTGCTAACAGTTGAAAATGATTAAAGAATAGAGAATCAATATAAATATAGAAACATGTTTTGAAAAGACATTAGTGACTTAACAAGTCTCAAGGAAGATGATAATGGCTGTTGATCTTATATGTTTCTGCTGCACTCGAAAATAAGAATTCATGTTATGAAATGGTTGATATATTAAGGTCTGCAGGAAAGGCCCTTCTGAGGATACCCTCTGCAGAAAATCCTTTGATAAACCAAAGGATTATTTCCCCCAATGATATTGCTTTTCAATTGTGGAAGATTCTTCTTTGAGATTTATTAATGGCTGCCCATCCTCTTGCTTTCCAAAATAGATATCAAAGCACATCACTGACATTGGGCAGAGTGATTATAGTGTTGATTTATTATTGTTTCATTTCATGCACTGTTAGCAATAATTTTATTTGTGCAGAAAATTGTCTTGCCTTGTTAGATGCCTTGAAACATTTATATATTTATTTGTTTTTCAATACCATTGTAACTTTTGGTCACTAAACAAGCTGTTGTAAGTTAAGGACTACCTGTATGATTCTCTATCACAGAACTATATTATTAGTGATAATATACATTCATGTTAATTTGTTGACCTACATTATGAGGTAATGTCCTAATGTTACATTAATGTCATAATGTAATGTCATTATGAGATTACTGCCAAGACTTACTAAGACTATCTAAAATATCTTCATGGCTCCCTTCTTTTCTGAGGAAGGCATCGCATTTATTTAAATATTTAAATATATTTGACATTTTGTTTTAGAAAAGTAATATTATTGCATTGTTCTTTGAAAACATTTCTAAGCTGTAAAAGAGATCAATAAGACATGAAGCTACACCAAGTAATATATACACAGTTTATATTGAAAAAGTTTTATTGAGTTTTAAAATTTTTCAAGTAGGGTAAGGGTAAGGTGTGGAGAAGATATTTTGAGAACTTTCACGTCGAGATTGTTGGCCCCATCCGGTGCTTCATGACAAAATATAGATAATACATAATTTTCAATAGTACTACAAAGTGAAGAGAAGTGCATACATCATTGTAAAATCTGTGCTAGCAATCATATACAAACATCCAAACAAAAGTTATACTATATTTAAAAAGTCATTTTTTACATCTAAGTCTCTTAGCAATTGTATCTTCTTGTTCTCCTCCCTGGCCCCCAGTGGGCGGGGCTGCGGCCCCCTCTGCTCTTCCATTTTCATCCTCCAGGATTGAGGAATGTTTTTTAAGAAAGGCTTCCGCCTCTACAACTGTTTTAATCCTTACTCTCCCTCCTTCCCAGAACACCAACATCCCTTCTGGCATCACCCACTTAAACCAGATCCCCTGCTTGAATAATTTTTTAGATAAGAAGGAGTACTTCCTTCTTACCTCTCTAATCTTTTTCGGGATCTGCTTCAAGATAGCAACTTCTTTTTGTTGATAAATTAAAGGACCGCCTCTCTGCGCCCTCAAAATTCCCTCCCGTGTCGACCTTCTAACACAGTTTACAGGACCGTGTAAACTTCAGAGGGGCTTTGTTATGTACTATCCCATATGAGACCCCTGCCTACCTTTACCTGATGCTCCTTGATGGTATTAAATAACTATTATTAAAACTTTTTATAATTTCTCTCCTATTTAATAATTACACAGGGCAGGGGTCCCCAACCTTTGCAACTTTAAGTCTGAAGGACTTCAGCTCCCAGACTGGTTGGAGAAGTCTGGGAGCTGAAGTCCTTCAGACTTAAAGCTGCAAAGGTTGGGGACCCCTGACATAGGGGATATAATAATTGAGGAAGCAGATTATGGTGAGAATTATTGTGATGACTAAATGGTACAGTAATGACTAATCATTATGGTACTGACTAATGTTCCAGCCAGTCGACAAAGATGTTTCCCAGGGAATCAACCTGCATATAGCAGTTTAGCAATAAAGGGTGAGGATCAGAAATTCTATTAGGCTCTTATATGTGCCCCCAAAACAGGGGAGTTATGAAGTCCTTGGTCCTGCTACTTTATATAATGCTGCCATGTTTTGCACAGCCACAACTTCAGTCCCATTATACTTACTTACTTACTTACTTACTTACTTACTTACTTACTTACTTACTTACTTTATTGAATTTATAGACTGCTCCCTTTCCCAAAAGGGACTCGGGGCGGTGCACAGGAAATTTAAAAACATATATAAACATAACAATATACAAAATTTAAAACCAAATTAAATTATTATCCCTGTGCTAAAATTTAAAATAAATTTAAACAATTTGCCTTAAAAACCAATTAAAACAATTTAACTTCAGACTATAGGCCAGGTAGAATGAACTAGGCCAGGCCGGCCTGTTGGAAAAAATAAGTCTTTAGTTTCTGGCGGAAGGAACGGGGGTCCGTGGTTGTTCTGAGGTCGGGGGGTAGGTCGTTCCATAGAGCTGGGCCCGCCACAGAGAAGGCCCTTCCCCTGGGTGTCGCCCGCTGGCATTGCCTAGTGGACGGCACCCGGAGAAGTCCCTCTCTGTGGGAGCGAATCGGCCGAAGGGATGTATGGGGTAGGATGCAATCCCGTAGATATGTTATGATTATCATAGAATTAAGAATTATATGATTCTTTTTAGAAAGCCTTTCATAAATAATTGAAGTGTTGCTCCCAAAGGTGCTTTTTCAAGAGGTAACTGGACTTACTGGTTTTTCTTTAACGTTTTGCTTCTCCTCCAAGAAGGTTCTTCCGCTCTGACTGGAGGTGGGGAATGGAAGGATTTATACTCCTTGCAGTTTTCAAACCAAGGGTCCTCTCTGTTCAAAATGGGATCTTTTGCTGTCTTCAAAAGAGTGGTCTGTGTCTTGAAAAAGCATCTTTGAGACAACCATGACCTGGAGGACTGAGAGTCTCCATGGACATTGGAGTGAATGCCCCAACCCTGCAAGTCTTTAAGAAGATGTTGGACAGCCATTTGACTGAAATGGTATAGGGTTTCCTGCCTAGGCAGGGGTTTGGACTAGAAGACCTCCAAGGTCCCTTCCAACTCTGCTATTGTATTATTGTATTATTCATTCATTTCATTTATTCATTTATTAAACTTATATACCGCTCCCTTTCCCAAAAAGGGACTCGGGGCGGTGCACAGGAAATTAAAAAAGCATATATAAACATGACAATATACAAAATTTAAAATCAAATTAAATTATTAACCCTGTGCTAAAATTTACAATAAATTAAACTATTACCCTTAAAAACCAATTAAAACAATTTGATGTCAGGCTAAAGGCTAGGTAGAGTTAGGCCAGGCCGGCCTGTTGGAACAAGTAAGTCTTGAGTTTCTGACGGAAAGAACGAAGGTCAGTGGTCGTTCTGAGTTTGGGGGGGGTACGTCGTTCCAGAGGGTTGGGCCCGCCACAGAGAAGGCCCTTCCCCTGGGCGTCGCCCGCTGGCATTGCCTAGTGGACGGCACCCAGAGAAGTCCCTCTCTGTGGGAGCGAATTGGCTGAAGGGATGTATGGGGTAGGATGCGATCCCGTAGATATTGGAGTTTGCGCATGCGCGGAATGGAGGTCCGATTCTGAAGGCAGGGCGGGGGCCGGGGGCTGTTTTGCCCCAGGGGAATGTCGCCAGCCCTCACTGACCATCTCCGAGGGCTGGCCCAGCAAGGCTACATGCCAGTCGTCACACCGGGCCGTTTTGGAGACGGAGGGTGAGCCGAGTGTGTGACGGCGAGGCGAAGAGCGAGGAGAAGGCCCGAATCGGCCTGTTCGGCCTAGCGCGTCCCCGGCTTGCCAGGAAGTAGGAGGAGGCAGGCCTGTGAGGCCGGGACGCTGGAGGCAAGCGAACGGCCGGGCGGAAGGGAGGATTTTCCATCGGGCTGCACGAGTGGATGGGAGATCGTGCAGCCTACATCCGACCCCGACCCGAGTGTTCCCTACCTGATCCGGGGCTGGAGCGGCTGCGAACAACGGCTGCAGATGGAGAAGCTGGAACGGAGAGAGGAGGTGAGAGGAAGGAGAGAGGATGTGAGAGGAGAGATTGGAAGAGAGGAAACGTGTGGAGAAGGGATGGAAAGGAGGAAGGAGGAAGAAGGAAAGAAGGACAGGAGAGATTGGAAAGAGAAAGGAGAAGGAGAAAGAAGGAATGGAACGGAAATAGAAACGGAAGGAAGGAGTGAAGGAGCGAATGGAAGGAGAGGAGGCCAAGCAGCCAAGCAGCCGGATCGTGGAGTGGTGGAACTTTGGCCGAGGAGGACTGGGAGTGAGTGCATGGGACTGGAGGAGGTAAGCCAAGCCTGCACATGGCAGCATTTACCATCAGGCCGTGCAGTGGACCATCTAGCTGCACGGCACTAAATGCAGACTGAGGCCTGTGTGGCTGAAGAGGGCAGATGGATGGGGCCCTTTAAAGGGGCTGAACTGCGATCTTTCCCATCTGCCGGACTTTCTTTTGGACTATCTTTTGGACTATCTGACTTTACCCCTCCTACCCCTATGGATTTACCTCTATGGACTTACCATCTCCTATTATTTGCACTGTACACTGCCACTTTACACCTGCACTTTATCTGGACTCTTTCTAACTAACTAATTAACTAACTAAACATTAACTTGCAATTACGTTCCCCTGGTTTATGCAGCCTCCATGTTCCCCTAGAAATGTATTCGAGGCGTGACCTCCTTTGCCTGCGAGATTCTGCCCTCTCGCAGGCTTGGCCCCCTAGTTTAACTCGGGCCCACCTCGAAGATGGAGTTATTGCTCCTGAGAGGTGGGCGAAGCGCAAGCTCAGGGGGTTTCTTTGTAATTTTTTAATTCGGATTTTAGGGGGTTCCAGGGTTGGGGTGGGGGAGGGGTTTAAAAAAAGATATAGACAGATGGAGACGGAAGCAACGATCAATAGTAAGGGCCAGGATAGCAGTCGACGGCGGGAAGCGGAAGGCGAAAGGAAGGGGGATACCCGAGTCGTTCCTCAGGAGGGCTTACCAATTCAGAGGGTCGTGGGGAGGGGCAGGACCGAGGGGAGACAATTCTCATCCTCCCGGTTGGTGGCACGCAGCCGTTGGTTACAAACGGTCGGGTGCCACAACCCCCGCAGGCTAGGTGGCCAGGGAATACAGAGCCAGTGTCTGCGGCTGATGTTCTGCAACGCCAGGTCCGTTGTCAACAAAGCCCCCCTCATTAGTGACCTTGTGTCAGAGGGGGAGCCGGACCTGGTAGGAATTGCGGAGACCTGGTTGGGCCCCGAGGGAGGTCATCCCCTCGTTGAAATGTGCCCACCAGGCTACCGCGCATTTCATCAGCCGCGGGCCCTAGGCAGGGGTGGCGGGGTAGCGGTCATTATTAAGGAAGGCCTGGAGCCGAGAGAGTCCATTGTGCCTCAGACCTCCGGCTGTGAGTCCCTCTGCATGAAGTGGGGCCTAGGGAGGCAGTTGGGCTTGCTGGTTGTATACCTGGCTCCCCGCTATGTAGCAGCAGCCCTGCCCGAGCTCCTCGAGGTGATCGCTACGGTGGCAGTGGAGACCCCCAGACTTATAGTCATGGGGGACTTTAATCTGCCATCGTTGGGCGAATCATCCGTGGTAGCTCGGGAGTTCATGGCTTCCATGACGGCCATGGACCTGACCCAAGTAATTCAAGGCCCCACCCATGAGGGTGGACATACGCCGGACCTCATCTTTGTCTCGGGCCAATGGAAGAGTGATCTGGGTACAGGGGATATAGTCATCACACCCTTGTCATGGTCAGACCACTCACTTCTCCGACTCGACTTTCCGACCGCTGCTCCCCTCCGCGGGGAGGCGGAACCAGAGTTACCAATCTGGTACCGCCCCAGGCGCTTGATGGACCCGGACGGGTTCCAGACAGCGCTTGGGCCATTTCCTGTATCCCTGACCCGCGCCCCGATGGAGGACCTCACGGCCGCATGGAATAATGCGGCCGTGGGAGCCTTAGATCGGGTCGCGCCCTTGCGGCCTCTCTCGCGGCGGCGAACCACCCTGGCTCCTTGGTTTACTGAGGGGCTGCGGGTGATGAAACGCCGCAAGAGATGCCTAGAGAGAAGGTGGAGGGCTAGCCGCTCTGAATCTGACCGGACACAGGTAAGAGCCCATTTACGGACTTACATTGTGGCGCTGAGGGTGGCCAAACGTCACCATTGTGCTACCCTCATAGCATCCGCAGAAAACCGCCCTGCCGCCCTGTTTAGGGTGACCCGTTCTCTCCTTCATCAGAGGGAGCGGGAAGCCCCGCTACAGGGTAGAGCAGAGGAATTTGTGATTTTTCTGCAGGAGAAAACCGCCCAGATACAGAGTGAGCTAGCCCCCATTCATGGCCCAGTGGGATGCCACGAGAGAGATCTTGTTTGGGAGGAGTTTGACCCCGTTACTTCCGAGGATATGGACAGGCTACGTGGGCGACTGCGAGCCACCACATGTTCATTGGACCCGTGCCCCTCCTGGCTTGTACTGGCATCCTGGGAGGTGACACGAGGCTGGCTCCAAGAGGTTATCAACGCATCCTTGAGTGAGGGTTCCTTGCCTGCCTCCCTAAAAGAGGCTATGGTGAGGCCCCTCCTCAAGAAGCCCTCTTTGGACCCAGCTCTTTTGAACAACTACCGTCCAGTCTCCAACCTTCCCTTCTTGGCGAAGGTTGTTGAGAGTGTGGTGGCACAACAGTTTCCCCGTCACCTGGAGGAAGTTGACTATCTAGATCCGCGCCAGTCCGGCTTTCGGCCCGGGCATAGCACCGAGACGGCATTGGTCGCGTTGGTAGATGATCTCTGGAGGGCCAGAGATGGGGGATGTTCCTCCATCCTGGTCCTATTAGACCTCTCGGCGGCTTTCGATACCATCGACCATGGTATCCTATTGCATCGGCTGGGGGGGTTGGGGGTGGGAGGCACCGTTTTGCGGTGGTTCTCCTCCTACCTCTCTGGCCGATCGCAATTTGTGCGGGCAGGAGAGCAGAGGTCGACCCCGAGACCCCTCACATGCGGGGTGCCTCAGGGGTCGGTCCTCTCGCCTCTCCTGTTTAATGCATACATGAAGCCGCTGGGTGAGATCATCCGTGGTTTTGGGGTAGAGTACCATCTGTACGCTGATGACACCCAGCTGTACATATCTACCCCAGACCACCCCAACGATGCCGTAGCGGTGATGTGCCAGTGCCTGGAAGCCGTGCGGATCTGGATGGGAAGTAACGGACTTAGGCTCAACCCGACCAAGACCGAGTGGCTGTGGTTTCCGGCTGCCCGATTCAACCAGCTTTCTCCAACGCTGGCCATAGGGGGCGAACATCTTGCCCCTGTGGATGGGGCGCGCAATTTGGGTGTCCTCCTGGATACCCGGCTGTCTATGGAAGAGCAAGTGACAGCCGTGGCCAGGAGGGCGTTTTACCAGGTTCGCCTGGTTCGCCAATTGCGCCCCCTATTGGATCGGGACGCCCTTCGCACAGTCACCCATGCCCTCGTGACATCCCGACTGGACTATTGCAACTCTCTCTACATGGGGCTCCCCTTGAGGTGCACCCGGAGGCTTCAGTTAGTTCAGAATGCGGCCGCGCGAGCAATTATGGGCACCTCCAGGTTTGCCCATGTAACACCGCTCCTGCGCGAGCTGCACTGGCTACCTGTCGTCTTCCGGGTGCGCTTCAAGGTGTTAGTTATCATCTTCAAAGCGCTCCATGGCTCGGGACCTAGCTATCTGCGAGATCGGATCCTGCCCCACACATCCTCACGACCGATTCGCTCCCACAGAGAGGGGCTTCTCCGGGTGCCGTCCACTAGACTTTGTCAGCGGGCGACGCCCAGGGGAAGGGCGCTCTCTGTGGCGGGCCCGGCCCTCTGGAACGACCTTCCCCCTGATATTAGAACGACCACCGACCTCCGCTCCTTCCGGGTAAAATTGAAGACCCATCTCTTTCGACTGGCCGGCCTTGAATAGTTCTCTCTGTCTTTTAATTACAAATTTTAATGGGTTTTAATTATATATTTTTAGCATAGGTAGATTTATTTAATTTTATTTTAAGTAATGTTTGTATTTTGTATATTGTTTTTTAATTATGCCTGTGCACCGCCCCGGGTCCCTGTGGGGAGAGGGTGCGGTTAATAAATCTTAATTTGAATTTGAAGTGTTGATGTTACCTACTCTTCATAACCTAATATGAAGGTTATATAGACATTTTTGAAATGCTTTAACATTTAATAAAATTAGTTATTTCATTCATATTTGATATTTAATATCAAATGAGAAAGATCAACAAGATATTTCACATTAAAGCACAGATATACATATTCCTCCTGCTAGAGGTGTGCAAGGGGGATTTTTAAAAAATTTTTTTAGTAAATACTCTCTCTGGCTTCTACAAAGATTTGGTTTGCTATTCAAAACAGCCAAGCTTGAGGATTTCTTCAGGCTGCTATTAGTATGCTGATCATGCCCAGGATGCTCAAATCTTTATTGGCTGTGTGTGCAGCTGAAAGGTTGAGCTTTATTAAACCCTCGTCTCCTGCATTTTGCTGTTTAGTATGTGTTACAAAAGCTGGGATCAGCTTTGAATGCAACATAATCCACACGGCCTATTTGCTTCACTGATTTACAGAAACTTTATCTCAGGTAGCAAGCATTTTCCTACAACTCCCACTATGAAAGGGAGATGCAGTGTTTGGATTATGTTCATTTTAGACTCACAATGGAAAACAAACTAAAAACTGTACATTGGGCTCTTCTCTCACAAGAGCTTAATCTATTGCTTCAGGCCCTATTTAATGGCAATTGAAATCATGGCAGCAAGATTTGGCAATAAGACAGCAGGAAGCAGTTAACAGCTGGATTCCAGTGGCATAGATGGTGAAGCAAATTCATACATATGGATAAAGTTTTCTTTACATATGATTGATATTATATCTGCCAGGTTCCTTTTGGAAAATACAGCTGCAGCCCTCTACCATAGATTGATCTTTATTGTTTAAATGTATGCTGCAGCCTTTCCGGGACAATTAGCATTTCTAGATGGTTTACAGGCAGAATAAAATTACTGCATTCTTTCTTCACCTCGCCCAATCTCATCCTCCTTCCCATATGCCAAATACATAGTCCTTTCCAATGTGTTGGAGTGACTGGAATTATGGGTATGCAGCGCCTTTTAAAAGACAGCAGATATATCCTTGGAACCACAATACTGAAACACAGTGCAGATTACTGACATAAACTCACAAGCAGTTTAAATGCTGAAATGCTCTCTACATGGGGCTCCCCTTGAAGAGCACCCGGAGGCTTCAACTGGTCCAGGATGCGGCCGCACGGGTAATTACGGGAGTGACGCTCCCGTGTAATACCTCTCCTGCACTGGCTTCCAGTGGTTTTCCGGGTGCGATTCAAGGTGTTGGTTACCATCTTTAAAGCGCTCCATGGCTTAGGACCTGGGTACCTACAAGATCGCCTTCTGCCACCGAGAGCCTCCCACTGGTCTGTACGCTCCCATAGAGAGGGTCTCCTCATGGTGCCGTCGGCTAGACAATGTCGACTTGCGACACCCAGGAGGAGAGCCTTCTCCGTGGGAGCACCTGCCCTCTGGAACGAATTGCCCCTGGAATTAAGAACTATCCCTGACTTACGCACCTTCCGCCGCGGTCTCAAAACCTTTCTCTTTCAACAAGCCGGGCTGGCATAAAGCATGATTTTTAAATTTTTGAATTTAAATTTTAAAATTTACATTTGTATTATTTAATTAGGGTTAGTTGGGTTTTTTTTCCCACGTTTCAGCCAATATTTTAATTATGTCTTTTAAAAGCTTTTTTAAAACTTTTATATATTTGTTTTTATTTTGGCTGTACACTGCCCTGAGTCCTTCGGGAGTAGGGCGGTATAAAAAAGCAATAAACCTAAACCTGAAGAAACAAAAATATTTATAAAACAAAAAAAAACCAAAAACAAAAGAAGACTTCATTTGACTGGTCCTAAGCATCAAATGAGGAGGTTATGCCACTGATATGCTTCTAATACTACTCAGGGATGTCCAGACTTGGGAACTTTAAGACTGGTGGACTTCAACTCCCAGAATTCCCCAGCCAGCATAGCTGGTTGGGGAATTCTGGGAGTTGAAGTCCACCAGTCTTAAAGTTCCCAAGTTTGGACATCCCTGTAACTAAATAGTAGCGAGGGAAGGATTCATCTTCTTAGTTTTGCTTCGTTTCTCATTTTAGCCATCTCAGCCATTTTTCACCTCATCGCGTACTCGTCTAGCTTAACGTTTAGATCTTATTTGTGACATAGCTCCTGCCAATTAGTAAATGGACGTTGGGTTTTTATTGGGAATTTTAGCACAGGCTTCTAATTTAATCTTTCTTAACTATATTTATTGTATTTTCTATTATTTATTGGTTTTAATTTCCTGTGCGCCGCCCTGGGTCCATCCCGATGGAAAAGACGCGGTATATAAATCGAAATAAATTCAAATTCAAATTTTAGCCCACAAACATTGCCCATATTGCCTATTTTATGGTTTAAAAGGATGTATGAATCCTGCCATTGCTTGAATGTGATGTGGCAGTAGTAGTGCCAGTTCTTAAAAGACATTGTCTCAAGGCTCCTGGTTAGTCTGGTTACTTAGAGAAATTCAAATAAATATTTCTTCTTAAGGATTCCATTTGATAGCATCCTTGTACTTGCTACTCATTGTCTTTTTAATGCCATTTTAATCATTCTTTCATATAACGAAAATGTTCCAATATGACAATAACTAGCAATTATACATGAAAACTTTCAAAATAAGTTCTCTAAAGCAGGGGTCTCCAACCTTTGCAACTTTAAGCCTGAAAGACTTCAGCTCCCAGACTTCTCCAGCCAGCAAAGCTGGAGAGCAGGGGTCTCCAACCTTTGCAACTTTAAGTCTGAAGGACTTCAGCTCCCAGAATTCTCCAGCCAGCAAAGCTGGAGAGCAGGGGTCTCCAACCTTTGCAACTTTAAGTCTGAAGCAAAGCTTGCTGGAGAAGTCTGGGAGCTTAAGTCCTTCAGACTTAAAGTTGCAAAGGTTGGAGACCCCTGCTCTAAAGAACTTCTCCTAGTAAAGTAAATTTAGCATAGCAAAACTGGCACGGCAGAACATCTGTTCAAACATTGTCGGAAGAGGGAAACCTCCATTCAAAATAATAATTAAAAGATCTAGTTATTATCAAACATTAAGCCCATGCTTGCTGAAGCAAGCTCAGACATTGTCATAGCATTTCCTTTAAACAAATAAAGGATTTTGCTATAGTATGCCTGAACAACTTGGTTCACCTGCATTTCGTTATGCCGCTAATGTACCTGTTTTTGTAATACTTTTACATTGGCCAAATCAGCAGCGAATTTAGGCATCTTCCTTTTTGTGACTTGTCTTAAAAAAACAATTCTCCACCCTTCTCAGTTCACGTTGACATCTTAAACTGCTGTCATCACTTATCTCTCATCAAACTCCTATTGTATATTAGTTGTAATCTTTGGATGGAGGAATGTTCTGAATTTCAAAGCCGTGGCTGCTGAGGTAAAAAGGAAAGCCCCATGTATTTAATTCACTTCTTCTAAACAAGTTTTCTGCTTTGCATCTTTGTGACTCAGATTCTCTTTTTAGTAGTACAATTTTTGTTGGATGATTGATTGATTGATGTTTTAGTCATTCACTGGATTTAGACCCCATCTTTCCTTCTTGAGCTCTTGGGGTGGTATGCATCACACTCATTCCTCCATGATTTCTCCACATTAATGAAGCTGTGAGAAAAATTGGCTTCTCACCAACTCAGAGCTTTGTTAATTAATTAATAATTTAATAATTAATAATTAATAATAATATTTTTTTAATTTATAAACCGCTCTCTCTCCCCAAAGGGACTCGAGGTGGTGCACAGGGGATTTAAAAATACTTGTATAAAACCACAAGCATAAATACAATATTAAAACGAATTAAACTTAACCCTGCGCTAAAATCCCAAACCATCTAAAACTAAACCCCTAAAAACCCTAATAAAACAGTAGAATTACCCCAGGCCGGCCAGGCAGAAGAAATGAGTTTTTAGTTTTTGACGGAAGGAGCGGAGGTCCGTAGTTGTTCTAATTTCGGGGGGAAGGTCGTTCCAGAGGGTCGGGCCCGCCACAGAGAAGGCCCTTCCCCTTGGCGTCACCCGCTGGCATAGCCTAGTGGACGGCACCTGGAGAAGTCCGTCTCTGTGGGAGCGAATCGGCCGCAGGGATGTATGGGGCAGGATGCGATCCCGCAGATAGCTAGGTCCCGTGCCATGGAGTGCTTTGAAGATGATAACTGACACCTTGAAGCGCACCCGAAATTGAATTGAACATGGACCTGATCCTAGGACTCTTTTTTTTTTTACAATTCAGCTCCTTAACCATTGTATCTCACTACATTTCTCAGAAGAACTGAACAGCACATCATTTTTCCAGATTTCAAATTAAACAGCACATCAGAACTTATAATATCCTAATTTTTTTTAAGGAATTAGTATTTATTTGGGAATTGGCTTTGGAAACCTTTACTTGCAGATAGGAAATTGAGCAAAAAACGATACTGCTCTCTCTCCCCCCCCCTCAAAATTCATAATATCTTCCAAAGGAACATTTTAATTTTATTATTTTATTTTATTATTTTATCTTTTAATTTAATTTATTTTTTTAATTTTGTAGAGCAATTATAATCCAAGCTATAATGGCACATGCCTCTACCCACAAAACAACAACCACAACCTGGTTATACTGGCCATCAAAGAACTGAAGCGTGTTCAGAGATATTGTAAAATTTAATATTTCCCATGAGTCAATACCTTTGCCTTGCTTGCTTTCAAGAGAATTTATTTTCACAAAAAGTTACTTGCACAATCTGATCTTGTTCCGGTTGGTTGTACATATCCAGGAGGAATAGCTGTGTGACTCTGACACCCCCAGCCCCAAATCTACCATCTAAGAGAGCTGCTTCATTTAGCCCAGAGGTTCCCAAACTTGGCAACTTTAAGACTTGTGGACTTCAACTCCCAGAATTCTCCAGCCAGCAGAGCTCTGCTGGCTGGAGAATTCTGGGAGTTGAAGTCCACAAGTCTTAAAGTTGCCAAGTTTGGGAACCTCTGATTTAGCCTATAAGTAGGGCTGCCACTGCCACAGGGCAAAATCAGTTGGCCACAATAATATGCCATCTACCAGTCCTTCAGCCCCCAGCAGAAATATACAATTCAGATTCTGCCACAATAACCAATAATCGGTGTTGTCCTAATAGAAGACTAATGGAGAAACTGATCCATGAAATCCTTTTGCTTCCAAGCATGCTAGTTGAAGAACCTTAATATGTGTTGTGCAGGGCTGGATGAAAGCATTTTCATGATTAGAACAGTATAAATAGCCCCCCTCAAGATAACTGACTGATGGGGCAAAACTGTTCCTCACCTATGACCTATCAGTTGTGCTATTTCTGATCAGGACTCTGGTACTCTTCTGAAAGAGCAATAAATCTGTGTTCAAAAATAACCTGGCCGAAAGATTACAGGCACAGAGTGGATAATTTGGAAGGCTTCCTCGTTTAATTTTTTTTTTAGTGTTTGTAGCACAGTTCTAGTACTAATTTAGATAGCTCAGCTGAAAGGAACAATATGTCTTTTAATAAAGAAAAATGCAGGCTAGTGATTTAGGAGAAAATATAGGAAATATACAAGATATTCCGATTCATGGCTTGGAAATATTACATCTAAGAAGGGCTTGTCATTTACAACAAATGTAACATCAATCAGCAGTGTAAGAAAGCTGCTAGCACAGGCTTCCTAAATTGTTTGACATCACACTTCCCCTTAGTGTCATCTTTGAGAAAAGTGCATTTATTATAACAATGTAATCAAAAGGTTATTCACACCCCCTCTGGATTTAGTCTGCACCTCCCCAAGGGAGCTACACCTCAGTTTGGTGTAGCTACACCTTAGAGGTTGGTGTAGCTACACCTCAGAGGTTGGGAAATCTTGTGCTTGAATGTCCAATGCAGTTCTAAAGTTTTATTTTGTTTTGTTTTGTTTTGTTTTGTTTTGTTTTGTATTGTATTGTATTGTATTGTATTGTATTGTATTGTATTGTATTGTATTGTATTGTATTGTTGTGAGTTCTCCAAATCTGAAGGATTTAATACGTTGCATTGCCATTTCTCATGGATAGTTTACTAGGTTTTCTACACAGGAAAAAGGTTAGATTAGGTAACCGATGTGATCACTAACAATTCTGTATCACCAGATGTGGCATTGCTTGGCTATTGCCAAGGGTCTCACAACAGTAAAGGGCATAGTGATATCTTTGTGCATACAACTACACTGTGCCACCTCCTATTCCTTACTTTGAATTGGCAGTAACAGCATTTGCCATCTTTGAAATGCTTTTCCATGGACACTTGATCATGCCCCAGCCATCTTGGTTCTGTTATGAACTTCATCATCATTTAATCTCATCTCAATCTCAATCTCATCTTCACATAACCCAGCCCAGTCCATCCCATCCCATACCCAAGGCAGCTTGCTTGTTCTTAGATGTTTCAGTGTAAAAATAGTGTTTTTAAAGAAGGCATAAGTCAAGAGAGTTTTACTCTGAATGTAATCTGAATACTTTACTGATCAGTCCACATCACAGTCAAATGAACCCTGCAAGAGCTGCCACTTATGGACATTGCAAAATCTGGGATTAGCCTGCCACCTATGGATATTTCCACATTCCTGTGGTCCCTGAAGTTTGTACGGAAAGCATCCAGTTCTTGTTCAGGCCTGGACCAGCCTGAACTGTAATGGCCAGATGAAGTTTTGTGTGTGTGCATGTAGGAAGAGAGCTGCATATGGACCTGGGAATAAGGACTGGCTCCAGTTCTGTTGCTTTACAGAGAAGTTCTCCTGGTCTACCTATCAAATGTTGCTTGAGTTATTCTTGTAGACCAGGGGTTCCCAAACTTGGCAACTTAAAGACTTGTGGACTTCAACTCCCAGAATTCTCCAGCCAGCAGAGCTGGCTGGAGAATTCTGGGAGTTGAAGTCCACAAGTCTTCAAGTTGCCAAGTTTGGGAACCCCTGCTCTAAAGCCCTACATGGCAAAGGAACCCCTATTGTAGACAGATCACACATTCTTCTGGAATAGCTAAAGCACTATTCTGAAATAGGGTTAAACTATAGTCAAACAATTGGCCCCCTCCGAATGCATCACATTTGGAAAAAAAAAGTAGAGCAAACTTTAATAGACAATTTCAACAGATGGTTTGGCCATCAGTCAACACTCACTTCCTCCCAAGGCTTATTTCTATCCCACATTGAGCTGAATGATTGATAGGTGTTTTCCTACCAATTGGGGATGTTTGTAGGGAGCAAGAAAGATAGAGAGTTGAGTTTCACTATGCCTGCAATCCCCATAAACCTAACTATAGCAACTGCAAAGCGTACCCAACATTGTTGCTCCTAAGCGCCAAAATAACTTGTCTTGTCTTGGGTCTTACTTTTGGTTCATTCAAGCAGTGAAGTATCTTGGGGTTACTCTGTCTCGGGTGATTTCTAACTTGCCAGCTATGGACAGAGAGCTAGGGTCAAAGGTCAGTACCTTCAAAATGGTAGTTGTGAGCATAACCCTACCTCTTTTTATATGCATGCAACGAATGTGCTTGCATATTAAAAAGGTGAAATTTGGATCACCCAGCCACATGTACATTTTTTTAATTTTTTAATTTTTTAACATAAAAACAACTAAAAAACATTATTCATCTTGTACTTTGTACAACATGTCGTTCGGGCAAGCATTTTGTATATCAGTACTTAAAATTACAAACATAATTGTCAGTTATCTTTTCATTACATATATATCACCTTATTTTCCATATAGCAGCATTATTCTTTGTCAAATCAGTCTTTTTCCATAGTTATTCTGTATATAATCCTTGTTTTTCTTTTTTCCAACCATTGATAAAACATTCCATATTTCATAAAATTGTTCATTCTCCTGCTCTCTAATTTCAAATGTTAATTAATTTAATTAATTTAATTTATTACATTTATAAACCGCCCCCTCTCCCCCCCGAAGGGACTCGGGGCAGTGTACAGGAAAATAAAAAAACTATCTAAAAACATACAAGACATACAAAGTTAAAAACGAATTAAATTACCCTGTACAAGAATTTAAAACATTAAAATTATAACCCATTAAAACCAAATAGATAATTTGAAAAAAACAGACTGGGACAAGAAGCGTCGATTAGGCCAAACCGGCCTGATGGAATAAATAAGTTTTTACTTTTTGGCGGAAGGTGCGGAGGTCCGTGGTCGTTCTAATATCCGGGGGTAGGACGTTCCAGAGGGTCGGGCCCATCACAGAGAAGGCCCTTCCCCTGGGCGTCGCCCGCTGGCATTGCCTAGTGGACGGCACCCGGAGAAGTCCCTCTCTGTGGGAGCGAATCGACCGAAGGGATGTATGGGGATGTATGGGGCATGTAATCTACTCATTTCTGCACATTCCATGATTTTACGAATGACTTCCTCTTGTGAAGGTAATTTCTCATTTCTCCAGGTTTTTGCAAATACAATTCTAGTGTCAGCCACATGTACATTTTGAAGCCGATGATTATTGCGGTGAGCATGTCTGTAAAAGCTGGGTGTAAATGACACAATTCTCTGCCTTATGCTTTTGTCTGATATTATGCTAACTTTACCAATGTTATAGTTTACTGTATTTAATATGGGGGCAGTGAGAAGACTGTAACTTACAGAGTCATCAGAATTTAATAAAGCAGAACTTTATCTATTGTAGTGCTAATTTATTCTTTTTAAGGACGTGTTATTTTCTGAAGGATTGCAGTCATGATTCTGTGAGGACTGAAGCACATCAAACCTAAATGGATTTATGTAGATGGATTGCATCCAGTAGAAGTTCAAATTCTGGACCAGGCTCCAACTGGTCCAGAATGTGGCCGCATGGGTAATTATGGGAGCAACGCGACGCTCCCATGTAACACCCTTCCTGCGCGAGCTGCACTGGCTTCTGGTGGTTTTCCGTGTGCGATTCAAGGTGTTGGTTACTATCTTTAAAGCGCTCCATGGTTTAGGACCTGGGTACTTACAAGATCGCCTTCTGCCACCAAGAGCCTCCCACCGGCCAGTATGCTCCCATAGAGAGGGTCTCCTCATGGTGCCGTCGGCTAGACAATGTTGACTGGCAACACCCAGGGGGAGAGCCTTCTCCGTGGGAGCACCTGTACTCTGGAACGAATTGCCCCTGGAATTAAGAACTATCCCTGACTTACGCACCTTCCTCCGTAGTCTCAAAATCTTTTTTTCCAACAAGCCGAGCTGGCATAAAACATGGTTTTTTAAATTCATATTTTTATTAATTTTAATCAGGGTTAGTTTGGGTTTTTTTCCACATTTCGGCCAGGTTTAATATGTTTTTAAAAGCTTTTTAACTTTTGTGTGTATTTGTTTTTATTCTGGCTGTACACCGCCCTGAGTCCTTCGGGAGTAGGGCGGTATAAAAAACCAATAAAGTAAACTAAACTAAACTAAATATGAATATGTCAACAGCAATAGATCTAGTCAGGGTTCTTCCCTAATAATTGTGTAGCTTACATGTACTATTTTGCATTCCCTTTATTCTAAATTCAGAGTCCATCTATCCATTTATAAAGTTTCAGAGGGATGTAATAAAGTTCTTAAAATTTAAATAATCTATTACTGTACATTATTTCTAAGTCTTGTCTTAGGAACTATTTTTTTTGCATTTCTTGAATGCAATGTACAACTCTGATTTTTCTTTCTAACGATGGAAAGAATGTAAAGCCGTAGAAAGCTACAAAGGAGAACCCCAGCAGTATCAAAAGCTATTCCAGTAAATAGATAGGGGGATTAGATGCTATGTTCTCAGGCATTTGGCAGTGCAGGGGCTCTTAAGACAAGAAACTTTTACATTTTGTAGAAGTTTAAAAGAACGTTTTATTCAGAAAGCTAATTTCTTTTGTTGGACATGCTTAGGAAGTCTTCCAGTCCTGAATTTTCACAGGATTCCTTGAAAGTTTCGCTTTGGTCTTAAGAAGATTTCACCTACAAGTGGCTCTTCTTTTCTGCTCGATCCAAACAAGATTCTTTATTTTCGATGAAGATTAATTTAGATTTTCCATTGCAAAGGCATACATGCCTCGGTCACATGATCCTTGTCCTTTTGAAAACTAGGTAAAGTCTATAAAGAGGCAGCTGCATTCCAACCTCTTTGAACAGTGTCTCTTATATACAAGGAGAATGACTAATCTGTCCTGCAAACACTAGTGGAGACTTATAATCAGCCCTGAAGGAGGCTGTACTGGGAATGAATGTATCCAGCTACCTCAGGCTGTGTCTCCTAGAGATGGGTTTTGCTCAGGACTGACTATCCTTTAAATATGAACTATAGCAAAAATGCAATCCTTTCCTAGTTAAGTTGCTTGGAGGATTTCTTTTGTCAGTGCTTAAAGGTGAATTCCCATTTTCATCTTTATCATAACTATGATGGGTGGATCATCCAAATACCATTCCTTGACACTTCTATTGGATAAGCTAGAGGGGTTGCTTTTAAGTAGTGTGATATTGGCAAAATATTTTAGGATGACTGTCCATGACTCATAGAGGAGTGAGTGTCTTGCAAACGTTATGCCTTTGTTTACAGTTTATTTATTTGGATTTATATCCTGCCCTATCTCCCCAAAGGGACTCAGGGCGGCTCACAGGCAAATATAAAACAAATACAATAAATACAATACAGTGTTAAAATGAAATTAAATTAACTAGCCTGTGCTAAAATATAACTAAAAACTTTTAAAATCCCCTACCAAATGCAGTTAAATTATTTCTAGTCTAAAATCTAAGCTCTACGCTAGGACAGCTAGGTGAAAGAAGTGTGTTTTCAGTGAACGGCGAAAAAGGCGAAGGTCCGTGATGGTACGAAGTTCGGGGAGTAGGTCATTCCAGAGGGCCAGGCCTGCCACAGAGAAGGCCCTCCCCCTGGGCGCCGCCTGCCGGCATTGACCGGCAGACAGCACCCTGAGGAGGCCCTCCCTGTGGGAGCGGACCGGTCGAAGGGAGGTATGTGGTAGGAGACGGTCCCGCAAATAACTGGGCCCTGTGCCATGGAGCATTTTAAAGATGGTGACCAGCACCTTGAAGCGCACCCGGAAAGCCACCGACAGCCAGTGCAGCTCGCGCAGGAGAGATGTTTCGTGGGAGCATCATGAGGCTCCCAAAATCCCCCGCGCGGCCGCATTCTGGACCAACTGGAGCCTCCGGGTGCACCTCAAGGGGAGCCCCATGTAGAGAGCATTACAATAGTCTAGGCTATTGTGTCAATAATCCCCTATATTGTGCTCCTCTTCAATAGTTGGAGATGAGAGGAATTGTTATCTCGTATGATCTGAAATATATTACCTAATTGGCTAATAGTAGTAGTAAATATAGTAATATTAATATATTAGTTAAATATATTAACTAATTGGCTAGTAGTTGGCCCATAGGAAAATCAGCATAGTATATAGCAACATATAATACACATGTTTGGATTCAATGAGCCAAGTTTCTAAAAAAAAGAAAAACTCTGTAAAATAAATACAATATTCTGTGTTCTTGAATAGAGGCCAATTAAAACTATCCTGCTTCTCAGAGAAATGTGTCTAGCCCCAATCTGCTCAGTGAAGGTTTCTGAATTCATAAAGGAACATAAGAACATAAGAATAGCCTTGCTGGAACAGGCCACAGCCCATCCAGTCCAGCATTCTGTCTCACACAGGGGCTCACCATTTGCTTCAAGGTATTCCCAAGCAGATGTCTTCACCTGCTTATGATTCCCTGCAAATGGCATTGAGAAATATCCTGCCTATCTCTCCAACCCGGAGGGTTGTCCTTGGGCATACATCATGATAGCCATTGATACCCTTGTTCTCCATGAACTCGTCTAATCCTTTCTTAAAGGTGTCGAGGCTGACAGCTGTCACCACTTCTTCTGGCAGGGAGTTCCATAGACCAGTGATCCTCTGGGTGAAAAAGTCCTTCCTCTTATTTGTTTGAGGTCTAGCTATCAAAAGTTTCATGGAGTGCCCCCTAGTTCTAGTGTTGTGCGATATTGAAAACAGTTTCCCTTTTCTACTTTGTCCACACCGTGCATGATTTTATAAACTTCAATCAGGTCACCTCTCAGGCACCGTCGTTCTAGAGTGAAGAGGCCCAGCCGTTGCAGCCTCAGATGATAAGGAAGGTGTTCCAGCCCCCTAATCATTCTGGTTGCCCTCCTCTGCACCTTTTCCATTTCCATAATATCCTTCTGAAGGTATGGTGAACAGAACTGTACACAAATTGAAGCAGTTTGAAAAGCAGTGTAGTATTGTGACTCTAAGTGAAACAATACAATTTTCACAAACAGAAGAAGCACAAAGTATTTATCTTGGTTTAGGGCAGGGTATTCCAAAAGGTTCAGATTCCAGCTGAATTGAATTAGTATTTTATCCCTTGAATGAAAACATACAGTAAGATTTGCTGATGGAAGCCAAGTTCCCATCTGCTTTACTGATTATGGATCCCCTAAGACTGTCAATAAAATACTTTCGAACTGTTAGTCAAAAAAAGGGGAGCTGTGCACTGACTACTTACCTGATTTTGCCCTATAGGGAAAGTTGCACTATCCTGAACAAAGTTGAAAACATACCTTAAATTCTTCCAGGAAAAAAAATGCTACATGGCTAACCTCATAATGCAACATTTCATTGATTGAATGAAACATACATTAATTATTCTTGTATATTGTGGGATAATATGTGGAAATACCTGGGGGCAGGACAAGGAGCAATGGGTGGAAACTAACCAAGGAGAGAAGCAACTTAGAACTAAGGAGAAATTTCCTAACAGTAAGAACAATTAACCTCTGGAACAGCTTGCCTCCAGCAGTTGTGAATGCCCCATCCCTGGAAGTCTTTAAAAAGATGTTAGACAGCCATTTGTCTGAAATGGTATAAGGTTCCTGCCCACGCAGGGGGTTGGACTAGAAGACCTACAAGGTCCCTTCCAACTCTGCTATTGTATTGTATTGTATTGTATTGTAAATAAGTCTATTTTTCCAGTCTTTATACCTTATTGAAAACTCTTTTGTTAAGAACTTAACTTTGTGCAAACGACACCCCAAAACATGGAATTAATGCAGTAGCCAAATCAGTGGCCATGTGCTAGGCTGACTGAGATTCAGGAGTATATTCAGGATAAGGTTCCAGCTGCCATGTGCAGATGCCCCTATTGAGAAATGAAAGAACTGAAGTCCAATAAAGCAGGAGGTATTAGGTTGAAAAACTATAATTCAAACAAATATACTCCAATTGGGTGGGAGTAATGGAGTATGCTATCCTTTTGCATAAGTATATTCAATGAGCTCCTTCTCACTGAATGATAATGGCTAGGCTATGTGCAGTTGAGGACCAGATCAGCAGTGGGATTCACTTACTTTCCCTATCGGTTCACAAAGGTGAGCACACAAGCACCTCGCGCACTACATCAGGGCAGGTGGGCGGAGCCTCCCAAAGCCACTGCTATCAGTTCACCCGAACCGGAGAGAACTGGACCAGATGATTCTGACTGTCAACAAGTATGTACTTCAGGGGTGGGTTTCAATTTTTTTAGAACCTACTCTGTAGGTGTGGCCTATTTTGTGGGCGTGGCTTGGCAGTCATGTGACAGGGTAGGAGTGGCCACCTTTTAAAATGTGGTGAAACTCATTTAACAACGCTCTTGCTTAGCAACCAAAATTTTGGACTCAATTGTGATGATAAATTCTTTCTTTCTTTCTTTCTTTCTTTCTTTCTTTCTTTCTTTCTTTCTTTCTTTCTTTCTTTCTTTCTTTCTTTCTTTCTTTCTTCCTTCCTTTCCTTTCCTTTCCTTCCCGTTGGGTCACTGGCAGCGGCAGGCCAGATTTACTTCCAGGTACGCTGGTGGAACCCCCTCTCACCGGTTCTCTAAATTTCACCAACCGGTTCTCGCGAGTAGGTGCGAACCTGCAGAAACCCACCCCTGATGTACTTGGACTTGAAGCTAAAACAGACCATGCCTCTGAGAATACACTTATTTTCCATGCTTGCAATTGCATATTTATTGTACTTTCATTTTATGAGAAAAAATGATAAAAACTACTTATCTGTATACAGAGTCCGAGTACAAGCAATTACTTACTCCTTGGGATCCTTCATATAAGCCATTCTGTATTGTAACATTAGTTCACAGAGTGAAAATTACATGCGCCTTGTCAAATCTAATAAAAAAGCAGCTAACCCTTTTTTCTTCCTCTATGCAACACAAGAAGATTATCGGGGAATGGGCCAAGAATGGATCACTCTGCAGGACTGTACATTATTCTGATCCATCATCCTCTATCATTATTTTTTTCACATTAGATTTAAAAAAATCAAATCAAGCAATGATGAACTTACTCCATATTGGGACCTATAACAATCGGTGCAGGCGCTGCCCTACTTTTGAGAGCAATAATACTCAATACTTATTTTGTTTGGTAAAAGAAGCGATATCACAAGTGGCTCTGGAGGTTGATTAATGTAAACATATCATACAGGTATTCTTTCCTTAGCAACTATAATTGGGACCAGCAATTGTGTTCACTAAGACTGCGTTCACTAAATGGAAAACCATGTGAATTGTCATAGGATGTCATTTTTCATATGGTTGTTAATATAAGCAAAACGTCACACGACCACAACTTATGATTTTACTGCTGCATTATCCATTAATTCTAATTGTTAAAGGCCAATTGGGAAGCACACATACAAAAAATCTGGCTTTTTCAGCAAGCCGGCCTGGCCTGAACACTTATTAAAATAACCTATTAATTTTAATTGCTAATTTAATTTATTTTAAATCTAATGTGTAAATTGTTAATTTATTGCTTATTGGATTCTTTATTTAATCTTTTTTTAAACTTTTGTATTATGTGTTTCTTTTTTCCCCTTCTGTTTTTTATTTTTCCCTTCTACAACACCTTACAGTCATTGTATCAACATTTTGTGTCATCATACCTGTACATGTATGTATTATTTTGCTTCTATGTTTACACACTTTTATACACAGTATATATATATATACAGTATATATGTGTGTGTGTGTGTGTGTTAGTTTTATGAGCTGATCAATAAATAAATATAAATATATATATACTGTGTATAAAAGTGTGTAAATATATATATTTGTGTCACAACACCCTGTTAAGCCCCAATTAAGGGAGGAAGCATACTGCTTTCCTTTTCTGCCTTTCCGCTCATCACCAGAGACCATCTAGACAGAAAGCTATGAGTTCCGTTGTGCACTTTTTTTATATGTGTGTTAGGTTTTTGAGCTGAATCTCTGATTCCTGATTTATTTATTGATCAGCTCAAAAAACTAACATATATATACATACATACATACATACATACATACATACATACATACATACATATATATGTTAAGTTTTTGAGCTGATCAATAAATAAGTCAGGGAGACTAGGATACATCTGTTGTGGAAACAAATATATATATGAGAGAATATTTTCACAACTCCTGTAAGGGCCCCTTTAAGGGAGGAGACAAACTGTCTTCCTTCTCTGCCTTTCGACTCAACCCAGAGATCATCTAGACAGAGAGCCAGATAAGATTGGGGCCTCTTAACAGGATGTTGTGAAAAAATTACCTATATATATATATACTGGTTTTGTTGTATTCGGGTGTTTTCCCGTGTAAGAATTCTTACACAGGAAAACACCCGAATACAACAAAACCAGCATACCTACACCCGTGAAAATTTACGAAAACAAATGTATGTATGTATGTATGTATGTATGTATGTATGTATGTATGTATGTATGTATGTAGTTTTTGGCTTAATTAATTTTATTCTTGTTTTGCAACCATTTGTACCAAATGTTCCAAATTTCATGATATTCCGACTCTTCTTTGCCTTTTAATTTTAGTGTTAATTTGGAAGGTGTATTATGTGTTTTTTATGCTGTACGCCGCCCCGAGTCCTTTGGGAGAAGGGCAGCATATAAATCCAATAAACAGTGAACAGTGAATAGGGATCCAAGAATGTGGGACTCTGCAACAATTGTAAATGCATGCTAGTTGTGAAGTGCCTGAATTATGATCATGTGACTGTGGAATGTTTCTTATAGTCGTAAATACAAAAGTATGCAAAACTGTGTGTTTCTATATTATTGTAATCTCAAATAGTTACTACATTAGACAGTAGCATGCAGGGACTACCTGTATTGAAAGGGAGTGATCGATGCTGAAATCGTGCGCACAGCCTTTCTATCCCAAATAGGTTGCATGTGTGCAGAAAATGGACAGGATAACAGCAGAGCACTTTCAATGCCCTATAAAACAACCCATTTCTCTGTTTCTCATGTTTACTTAAAGAAGAACAAAAATAACTCCAATGCCTTCATCCTTTTACTTTTTACATATGGCTCTAATGATGATAGTCAATGGACGAACCTATTGTGAACCAAGTACTGCTGTTTTGCACTCACACAGACTTGTATCACAATCATCTTTCATCCTTTGATTCCCTCTTGTTTCTTCCTGTGGATGGTGAATTTCTGTAATCCTATTATGTGTAACAGTATTACAATATACATATATGCATACAGTATACTGTGCCCATAGAGAGGGACTTCTCCGGGTGCCGTCCGCCGGGCAATGCTGTTTGGTGACCCCCAGGGGAAGGGCCTTCTCTGTGGCAGGCCCAGCCCTCTGGAACAACCTCCCCCCCGAACTCCGGACTACCACGGACCTCCACCTCTTCCGCCAATGCTTGAAGACTCATCTTTTCCAACTAGCCGGCCTAGCCTAGTCCCCGAGACCACTTTAGTAGACTGAGCAGTAAATTATCTTGAGGGTTTTAATGTGTGGATAATGTTTTTAAGGAATTTTTAGCACAGGGCACTCAAATTTAATTAGATTTTATTTTGTAATCGTATTTATTATATGTCCGTTTTATTGCTTGTTTGCATTCTGTTTTAATTTCCTGTGCACCACCCTAAGTCCCTCCGGGGAGAGAGGCGCGGTATATAAATAAAATAAAATAAAATAAAATAAAATAAAATAAAATAAAATAAAATAAAATAAAATAAAATAAAATAAAATAAAATAAAATAATAAAATAAAATAAAATAAAATAAAATAAAATAAAATAAATATATTATGCACACTGTTGAAAATGACAACAGTAATTCCAAATTACAAATGATAAAAAATAAAAATTGTGGACAGGCCGAGCTATTTCTTGTTCAAGATATTTCAGGAATAAGTTGATAATGAATACTTAAATCAATAAAATACTCTGTGGTAGGGAAACCGACACAGAAGTCAGAAAGGCAGCACTAAAGGAAAGGGAATTCTTCAATAAAGGAAAGGATGGAGAAATGCTCATTTTCCATGCTCCTTTTACTTCTAAAGTTTCACTATTGTACATGGGTTGAGAGAGAAAGGCCAAGAACATATTCAAGGATTTCAAGTAGTTTTTTTTTTCTATCTAGTTTGCCTTGTTCTAAGATCTCACAGGAAGATGATTGAGAATGAACTTTCATCTTATTTTGCTTTAAATTAGCTTTATGGGTTAAATCCTATTTTGCTTTTAGTGTGACTTGCCTGGTTTTGTCAATAGGATTGGTCTAAGTATGAAATGTGATTAAGCTAAGGATCATTTCATTTAAGAGAAAATCCTGTTTCTTCAGGAAGTAGGGCTCTAAGCAAATAAAAACCATGGTGATAACATCATAACCTATGACTCCAGAGTGTCAGCAGACCACCTGAAAGAAATAGCTTTGCTTATTAAAGGTGGAAATAGAAGCTGTATGTGGTCCTTAAGAAACCATAAGAGCATGAATGTAATGTGCATTGGGGAAACTATATCTTTGCAGCAAAAAGTAACAATTGAAACTCAAGGAGGCAACAGGATTGTTATTTAAATCAGGGGTCTCCAACCTTTGCAACTTTAAGTCTGAAGGACTTCAGCTCCTAGAATTCTCCAGCCAGCTTTGCTGGCTGGAGAAGTCTGGGAGTTGAAGTCCTTCAGACTTAAAGTTGCAAAGGTTGGGGACCCCTGAGTTAAATCAGAGGGCAACTGGTTGAGATTATGATTCTTCATTGAACAGTTGAGAGATCTGGTTTGGCTCTGGTGTCTCCCACTGCCTGCTTGCTTCCCCACAGCTTCTTCTGCATCCTTTCCACTATTAACTAGAGGTGGAGCTCTCGCCTCCCAATCAAGAGGTTGTGAGTTCAATCCTAGGTAGAGGCAGATGTAGGGTCTCCTGCTTGGGCAGGGGGGTTGGACGAGATGACCTGCAAGGTCCCCTTCCAACTCCGTTAATCTGTTAAACGTGTAGTGGGATAGGCTGTAGGACAGCAAGCAGGCAGTGGAGCAGTTTGCACATCCACTGCAAACAACTCAGTGCAGAACATAGGAACGTGTCTTTGAATAGATCAGGGATGTGCATGTGACTGGGCTGCGTTCTTCCAGCTCAAAAAGAATAAAAATGCATTGCTTGGCTTCTGCTTAGAATATTCTGGCACTTCCGGTTCCGGCTCCGGCGGCGACGGGCGAACTTAGGGTTCGCTCGCCGCTTTGATCCTTTTCCTGCCCCCCCACGGGGGCGAGAAGCCCCTTGTTTGGGGCTTCTCCCGTAAAGCCGGCTCGACAGGGAAGCCCCCCCCCCACGGCAGTGGGGAGAGCGACCCTGCTCCTCGGCTTAGGTGGAAGAGGACATGCTGCGGGGGGTCTTCCCTTCGCCAAAGGTTGGCGGCACCATTTAACTCCATGAAGAGAGAAGATCGGAAGAGTCGGGAGGCTTTTCGGGACCTCAGCTGCGAGCGGAGAGTGAGCGTTTAAAACTTTATTTGTGTGTACTGTCAGCCGGGCTGAAAGGGACTGGAGGGGGGCGTTTGTTTAAAAAAAAAACCCCTTGGACTAAAAGCGGCACTCGGAAATGCCTCGTTGTGAGGAATCGGAAACTTTTAATCTGGATGGTCTTTAACAAGGGAAAGTACTTTGTGGCTTGTTTGCAATTATGTCTCGAGGTCTGGCTGAAACAGTTTCTTTTTTGCTTTTTAACCGCTTTCTCCCTCGGGCTCTGAGTTTGGGCGGAGAATGGCTTCTCTTTGTCCCCGACTGACTATGACCTATGGAAAATTACCAGTGTCTCTTTGCAACTTGGACTTCCTCTAATTATTGATGAAGAATTTTCTTTTTTTGGATTTGTGTTTTCCTTTCTGGATTGCCTTCGTTATTATACCTATGGAGTTGGAAAAGCGTTTCTCTGTTGGTTTCTGAATTTTGCAGCTGTACAACTTTGAGAACTCTGGACTCCTGATCTGTCTTACCAGCCCCACCCTAAAAACGCCATTTTACTGGCACGGATTTTAATAGCTAAACATGGCACAAGAAGTAACGCTCGCAAGCCTTGAACAAAGAATGACTGCCCTTGAAACTGTTATACAAAATTTGGTATCAGAAATTAAGGCCCAGAGGGCAGAAAATGTCAACTTTAAAAAGGAACTATTGGACACTCGAAAACAAGTGCTTGAGAATACACAGAAGAATGAAGAATTGAAAGGGGGGCTGGAGGGGGCTAAGGGAGAGATTAAAAATGTTTCTAATGAGGTTGTGGAAATAAATGCGCATGTGACTAGGATTGATTTGGAAAGGATGACATATTTTTTGAGATTCCAGAATGTTTCTGAGATGGATGGTGAATGTCTCCCTGATCTTATGAGTACAATTATTGCAGACTATTTACATAAACCTAAAGAAGAGATCAGAGGGGACATTGACCTAGTCTACAGAATAAATTCTGCATATGCTAGGATGAATGAAGTACCCAGAGAGATACATGTAAAATTTGTTAGAAGGTCAACCAGAGAGGAAATCTTGAAGGCGCAAAGAGGGAGTCCTATGATTTACCAACAAAAGGAGATTACCATCTTGAAGCAGATTCCAAGAAAAATTAGAGAAGCCAGAAGGAAATTTTCCTTCTTGTCTAAAACATTGTTTGATTATGGGATCTGGTTCAAGTGGGTGATACCCGAAGGGATGCTGGTGTTCTGGGAAGGAGGTAGAGTAAAGATTAAAACAGTTGCTGAGGCGGAAGCCTTTCTTAAAAAACATTCCTCTGTCCTGGGAGAAGATCCAGGGGGGGCAGGGGGAGCCATGGCCCCGCCCGCTGGGGGCCCGGGGGAGAAGGGGGAAGATACAATTGCCAAGAGACTTAGATCTAAAAAATAACTTTGCCCTGGTTTTTCTTTTGAGTAATATTGTATGATATTTGTAATCTGGATTTTTGCAATTGACTGACAGTATATAACTGAAAAATTTAGGAATATGTACTTGCTCCCAGCTTGTAGTGTTATGTGAAATGTTTCTTTTCTTTCTTTTTAATAATGTAATTTGAGGTTCCGGAGGAGCCGACGACTTTGACGTGACCACTCTCAAAATTTCTATGTAACCCTTACCCTACCCCACAAAAAATGTAAACTCAATAAAACATTTTCAATATAGAATATTCTAAGGGGCCTAGTTATATGCGAGACCGCCTCCTGCCCCATACATCCCTTAGACCGATACACTCCCACAGAGAGGGCCTTCTCAGGGTGCCGTCGGCCGGACAATGCCGACTGGCGACACCCAGGGGAAGAGCCTTCTCTGTGGCGGGCCCAGCCCTTTGGAACGACCTACCCCCTGAACTTCGCACCATCTCCGACCTCCGCCTCTTCCGCAAGTGTCTAAAGACACATTTGTTCCATCTAGCTGGCCTAGCGTAACCTCCATAACTGACTTTTAGATAGTTTTAAATTTGGGGGTTTTAATTTGTTTTTTAGCGCAGGATTTTATTGAATAAGTTTTTTAAATTTTATATGGTTTTGTATGTATTTTTAACATTCCTGTGCGCCGCCCTGGGTCCGTTTGGAGAAGGGCGGGGTATAAATTTAATAAATAAAATAAATAAATAAATAAATTCTATGGGTGGAGGGTTAAAGTTTGAGAAACCGAGAATTTTGGTAGACTAGTGCCTTCAGTTTGCAAGTGAAAGTCAGAGTGATTGTTTAGTCAGGTAACAAAAGGCAGATCTTTCATGTAGTCCCCATCATAATTGTTAGGGTTTTTTTGGGGGGTGAGTGGTGGTGGCTCCCCGTGCTCTAAGTCAGTGATGGCGAACTTTTTGGCTCGTGTGCCAAAAGCGGGGGGAGCAGAGGGGGGGGGGTTGTGTGTGGGCATGGCACACCCATAATGCTATGTGTGCAACCCCCTGCTTTTGGCTCACTTTTTTCACCCTCCCCAGGCTCCAGAGGCTTTCTAGGAGCCTGGGGAGGGTGAAAAACGGCCCCAAAACAAGGCCTAAATCAGCTGGCCAGCGCACACATGTGCGCTGGAGCTGACAGGGCAACACCTCGCGTGCCCTAAGAAATGGTTCGCGTCACACCTATGGCACCCGTGCCATCGGTTCGCCATCTAGGTAGCCTCTTGTGTAGGGTTGGGCTGCCTTTGAGTCTATTCCCATAGAAGTCCTCTCATCTTCTAAATGGCTTGCTCAGGACAAGTGAACTTCTCAAGGCAAGGACCCTCTTCTCACCTGGCACTGCCCAATTGTGGAACGATTCTTGTTCCGAGGCAGAGCATGGCAAAATAGTATGGCATTAATTTGTACAGTGCAGGTGTCCTGAAATAAAGGGATTAACTGTACAGAACCCAGTAAAGTTTGACGATGACATTGATTAATTCTCTTCTTTCAGGGATAAAAAATGTGTTTCACAGCCTAACTTTGTGAAGTCCTGTGTAATTTCAGAATGTGTCTTAAAATCATAAGTTCTGCCTTCTTGTAACAATAAATGGCCTTTCCATATCATTCTACCAGAGGGGGAATAAAGAAGAGAAGATGGCAGATGAAAGATTATTCAAAATAGAAAGAGGTAGGGAGAAGTAGAACAATGTGAATGATAGGATATTAGACGTGAAACAGGTGGCCCCATCCAGGCCCATCCAGCTGGCTTTTGGCCATTAGCAAGTTACTTTGATTAGTCTTGACAGACAGAGAGAGTTTTCATCATACAAGCTTTGCACATTTAATTGTTTTCTAACTGGGATCAGTTTGGTATGAACTGCCTCAGTGCTGAAGGCTGATGTAATGGCTTCCTTTTGGAAGTATTCTACAAGAACGGTTGTGTTAGTATTCAGGGCTCATATGGTATTCTTCAGAAAAGAATGATAAGCAGTTCTCTGCTTAAATATATTAAGAGGAGTTGAACGTTTCAACAAATGTGAAAAATCAGCAAATTTTCAGAATACAATAAGAAGGCTGAAGTTTGTTTTAAGCAGAGTTTAGATGTGGCCATAACCTATAAGAGAAATAAATTAGCAATTATTTTAAATCCTCCTTCTTCTTCTTAACATCCAGGCATCCAATCACTCACGGCTATGAAGGCGTAGAAAAAACAGAAATGAGAAAAAGAAATTAGAGGTCTTGCAAATCTGGGAGGATTTCTTTGGGAATCCTCCCAAACTTCCCATTGACCACGTTTCTGGATGGGTCCCAGCTAATCTTCCACTCCCAACCTACAAGCTATTTATAAGGCAGCATATCTCTGCCGTCTCATCAATTGCACTTTCTGGATTGCAGCTTCTGCTGACTAAGCGATCAGCTGGGAGGCATGGTTGGCAATCAGCCTAGCCAACGAAGAAGCCAAGTACGGGAGAAATGGACTTAAAAGTTTACTGTGAAGGCAAGAGCTGGGAAAACAAAATAATAATAATAATAATAATAAGTTGGGATTTATTAACCGCACCCTCTCCCCACAGGGACCCGGGGCGGTGCACAGGCATAATTAAAAACAATATACAATAATACAAATATTACTTAAAATAGAATTAAATAAATCTACCCGTGCTAAAAATATAAATTAAAAACCCATTAAAATTTATAATTAAAAGACAGAGAGAACTATTCAAGGCCGGCCAGTCGAAAGAGATGGGTCTTCAATTTTACACGGAAGGAGCGGAGGTCGGTGGTCGTTCTAATATCAGGGGGAAGGTCGTTCCAGAGGGCCGGGCCCGCCACAGAGAGCGCCCTTCCCCTGGGCGTCGCCCGCTGACAAAGTCTAGTGGACGGCACCCGGAGAAGCCCCTCTCTGTGGGAGCGAATCGGTCGTGAGGATGTGTGGGGCAGGATCCGATCTCGCAGATAGCTAGGTCCCGAGCCATGGAGCGCTTTGAAGATGATAACTAACACCTTGAAGCGCACCCGGAAGACGACAGGTAGCCAGTGCAGCTCGCGCAGGAGCGGTGTTACATGGGCAAACCTAGAGGTGCCCATAATTGCTCGCGCGGCCGCATTCTGAACTAACTGAAGCCTCCGGGTGCACCTCAAGGGGAGCCCCATGTAGAGAGAGTTACAATAGTCCAGTCGGGATGTCACGAGGGCATGAGTGACTGTGCGAAGGGCGTCCCGATCCAATAGGGGGCGCAATTGGCGAACCAGGCGAACCTGGTAAAACGCCCTCCTGGCCACGGCTGTCACTTGCTCTTCCATAGACAGCCGGGTATCCAGGAGGACACCCAAATTGCGCGCCCCATCCACAGGGGCAAGATGTTCGCCCCCTATGGCCAGCGTTGGAGAAAGCTGGTTGAATCGGGCAGCCGGAAACCACAGCCACTCGGTCTTGGTCGGGTTGAGCCTAAGTCCGTTACTTCCCATCCAGATCCGCACGGCTTCCAGGCACTGGCACATCACCGCTACGGCATCGTTGGGGTGGTTTGGGGTAGATATGTACAGCTGGGTGTCATCAGCGTACAGGTGGTACTCTACCCCAAAACCACGGATGATCTCACCCAGCGGCTTCATGTATGCATTACACAGGAGAGGCGAGAGGACCGACCCCTGAGGCACCCCGCATATGAGGGGTCTCGGGGTCGACCTCTGCTCTCCTGCCCGCACAAATTGCGATCGGCCAGAGAGGTAGGAGGAGAACCACCGCAAAACGGTGCCTCCCACCCCCAACCCCCCCAGCCGATGCAATAGGATACCATGGTCGATGGTATCGAAAGCCGCTGAGAGGTCTAATAGGACCAGGATGGAGGAACATCCCCCATCTCTGGCCCTCCAGAGATCATCTACCAACGCGACCAATGCCGTCTCGGTGCTATGCCCGGGCCGAAAGCCGGACTGGCGCGGATCTAGATAGTCAACTTCCTCCAGGTGACGGGGAAACTGTTGTGCCACCACACTCTCAACAACCTTCGCCAAGAAGGGAATTTGGAGACTGGACGGTAGTTGTTCAAAATAGCTGGGTCCAAAGAGGGCTTCTTGAGGAGGGGCCTCACCATAGCCTCTTTTAGGGAGGCAGGCAAGGAACCCTCACTCAAGGATGCGTTGATAACCTCTTGGAGCCAGCCTCGTGTCACCTCCCAGGATGCCAGTACAAGCCAGGAGGGGCACGGGTCCAATGAACATGTGGTGGCTCGCAGTCGCCCACGTAACCTGTCCATATCCTCGGAAGTAACGGGGTCAAACTCCTCCCAAACAAGATCTCCCTCGTGGCATCCCACTGGGCCATGAATGGGGGCTAGCTCACTCTGTATCTGGGTGGTTTTCTCCTGCAGAAAAATCACAAATTCCTCTGCCCTACCCTGTAACGGGGCTTCCCGCTCCCTCTGTTGGAGGAGGGAACGGGTCACCCTAAACAGGGCGGCAGGGCGGCAATGCTGTAGGACAAAAGCTTGCAGTGAAAACAGTTGCACTTTTATTACCTGCTTGCACTGAACACCCAATGCATGGATAAGGGCAATGCCACAGGAATGCTGTAGGACAGGGGTCTCCAACCTTTGCAACTTTAAGTCTGAAGGACTTCAGCTCCCAGACTTCTCCAGCCAGCTGAAGTCCTTCAGACTTAAAGTTGCAAAGGTTGGAGACCCCTGCTGTAGGGCAATGATGGCGAACCTATGGCATGCGTGCCACAGATGGCACATGGAACTATTTCTTAGGGCACGCAAGGCGTTGCCCTGTCCAGCGCGCTTCTATGCACTGGCCAGTTGATTTAGGCTTTCTTTTGAGGCCATTTTTCGCCCTCTGGAGGCTTCAGGGAAGCTCCTGAAGCCTCTGGAGGTGGTGGGAGAGGCTGTTTTGACCCTCCCCACGCTCCTAGAAAGCCTCTGGAGCCTGGGGAGAGCAAAAAAAGTGCACCAAAAGCAGGGGGTCGCACACATAGCATTATGGGTGTGGCACGCCCAAGCACAACCCCCCTGCGCTCCCCCCGCTTTTGGCACGCGAGCCAAAAAAGGTTAGCCATCACTCCAAAACCAAATGCAAGGTTTTCTGGCGGGAGATAAGGTATTAGTATATGATGTTTTTTATCAAGCACAAGAAGTCCTTAACATACAACCAGAACTGGGCCCAAAATTTCTATTGCTCAGTGGGACCTTTGTTAAATGAGTTTTGTCCATTTTACAACCTTTCCAGACACAGTTGTTATGTGAATCACTGCAGTGGTTAAATAACGTGTTTCCCCCAAAATAAGACCTAACCAGAAAATAAGCTCTAGTCTAGCCTGATTTTCTAATGTGCTCCTAATATAAGCACTGCCTTCAAAATAAACCCCAGTTAAGGTCATAATCAGCCGGAGGGGTGGGTGTGGGTGGGCGTGGCTAGCACCAGAGGTGGCAAGGGCACAGTGGCCAATGATGTCTGGCAGCAGCTGCAGCATCCACAGTGCAAGTGAGTTGATTACCTGTCCAAGCAGTAGATGGAGACAGAGGTGGGGAGAAGGCACCCAATCTGGACATGCCATGCAGCCGGTGGGAAAGTTGAGAGTCAGTGGGCCAGAGCAAGCAGATGGTCATGGGAGGCTCATCTTCATGCAGTGGCACCAGCAGCAGAAGGAGGGAGAGGCATGGGGGGGGGGGGTGAGGCAGGTGATCTGGTTTTGCCCCATGGGCCGTGGGCAAGCTGAGACACAGAAAGACAATCCAGTGCAGCCTGTCCACTCCACCTCACCATCTCTTGGCTTGCCTGCAGCCCAGATGGCACGTTGGGATCGCCTGCCTTCCCTCCTCC
The DNA here is from genome assembly GCA_039707465.1 of Rhabdophis nuchalis. NCBI lineage: Eukaryota > Metazoa > Chordata > Lepidosauria > Squamata > Natricidae > Rhabdophis > Rhabdophis nuchalis. The sequence continues at coordinate 13,246,956 of CM077649.1, forward strand.
ATTCTTCTGCCTCTGCCTGCTGCCAGTGCCACCATGAGAAGACAAGCCTCCCGCAGCTCCAGCCCACTGACTCTCAGCTTTCCTGCATCCCACACATCCCATTTTAATCGCCGGCATTTCCCCCGCGCCTCTAGTATAAGACCAGTTCAGGAAAACCCTGTAGTAACATGGTTATTAGGTGAATCTGGCATCGCCATTGACTTAGTTTCTCACAAGGTTGCAAAAGGTGATCACATGACCCTGGGATACTGCAACCATCATAAGAACATAAGAACATAAGAACAGCCTTGCTGGAACAGGCCACAGCCCATCCAGACCAGCTTTCTGTCTCACACAGTGGCTCACCATTTGCTTCAGGGTCTTCCCAAGCAGATGTCTTCACCTGCTTATGATTCCCTGCAAATGGCATTGAGAGATATCCTGCCTATCTCTCCATCCCGGAGGGTGTCCTTAGGCATCCATCATGATAGCCATTGATGCCCTTGTTCTGCATGAACTCGTCTAATCCTTTCTTAAAGATGTCGAGGCTGACAGCTGTCCCCATTTCTTCTGGCAGGGAGTTCCATAGACCAGGGATCCTCTGGGTGAAAAAGTACTTCCTATTATTTGTTTGAGGTCTAGCTATCAAAAGTTTCATGGAGTGCCCCCTAGTTCTAGTGTTGTGCGATAGGGAAAACAGTTTTCCTTTTCTACTTTGTCCGCACCGTGCATGATTTTATAGACTTCAATCAGGTCACCTCTCAGGCGCCGTTGTTCTAGAGAGAAGAGGCCCAGCTGTTGCAGCCTCAGATGGTAAGGAAGGTGTTTCAGCCCCCTAATCATTCTGGTTGCCCTCCTCTGCACCTTTTCCATTTCCATAATATCCTTCTGAAGGTATGGTGACCAGAACTGTACACAAATTGAAGCAGTTTGAAAAGCAGTGTAGTATTGTGACTCTAAGTGAAACAATACAATTTTCACATACAGAAGAAGCACAAAGTATTTATCTTGGTTTAGGCTCGCGTGCCAAAAGTGGAGGGAGCATAGGGGTGGTGGTGTCGTGTGTGGGCCTGCCACATCCATAATGCTATGTGCATGACCCCCTGCTTTTGGCGTGCTCTTTTCGCCCTCCCCAGGCTCCAGAGGCTTTCTAGAAGCCTGGGGAGGGTGAAAACTGCCTTTTCCCCTGCCCTGAGGCCTCCAGGGGGCGAAAAACCGCCGCAAAAGAAGGCCTAAATCAGCTGGCCAGTACACACATGCACGCTGGAGCTGACAGGGCAATGCCTTGCGTGCGCTAAGAAATGGTTCCACGTGCCACCTGTGGCACCCGTGCCATAGGTCCGCCATCACAGTTATAGGCCAAACCCTGGAGCTGAAATCACTGGTACTTTGTCCAAATAATTGCAGTGAAAGACTTTTCGAAGATAACACTCATGTCATGTCAAGGAACCAATCAGGAATCATTCTTACAAAGAATAGGTAGCAATGTATATTGTACTTCTGGTTCTGATTTACTTTTTCCTTATTATTTTTTATTTCCATAACCAGTTCCATTTGAACAATACCAGTATTTAGCGTATTATTTTGTTGTTCTCCTTGTTTTCAATTCAGTATATGTTCCAGATGATCACTGAATTAAGACTAAGTGCAGTTTAGGGACTGTTGCTTTGAGATATAAGTTCTGACTAGCAAGCCCTGCCTAGTGAGTCTGCTTGGTCCAATGGATGTGAAATGAAAGAGTTAATAGCATTAAATCTGATGCTATAAATTTTGAAGTACTTGCTAGAAAATTAAAAGTAAGGCTTACAATATACCATGGAAATACAGGCAGTGCTTGATTTGCAACCGTTCAGTTAGGGACCACTCAAAGTTACAACGGAACTGAAAAAAGTGACTTGCGGGCATTTTTCACACTTACCACTGTTGCAACAGTCCCATGGCCATGTGATCAAAATATTAGGCACTTGGCAACTGACTCATATTTATGACAGTTGCCCTGCCTCATGGTCATGTGATCAGCTTTTTTTTTTGTAAAGCAATTTTATTGGTTTTACAATTTTATGAGGATAAGGGTATATAGGGTTACAATAGAAATATTTTAGAGCTTTCATGTCGGAGATGGCGGTCGTTTCCGATGCTTCATGTAAAAACAATTTCAATAAAAAGTGGAAAGAAATACATACATATTATATCATAAATCCATGCATTCAATCGTTTGTTTTGTTAACATCCTTTAAGGAATTACAATACGTAAAAGCAAAAATCATTTTAATGATCTGAGTCTCTTGCTATAGTTCTTTATGTTGAAAAAGTTTTATTGGTTTTACAATTTTTCAATAGGGTAGGGTAAGGGATACAAAGAAATTTTGAGAGCATTCACGTCAAAGTCATCGGCCCTACCGGGACATCAAAATAGATCATTAACAAAAAACATTTTCCGTACACTACAAAGTGAAAGCAAGTACATATTTCTAAGTTCTCAGTTCTATGCTGTCAGTCATTTACAAAAATCCAGATGCACATGTTATACAATATTATTCAAAAAATCAAGGCAAAGTTATTTTTTAGATCTAAGTCTCTTGGCAATTGTATCTTCTATCTCTCCTTCCAGGCCCCCAGCGGGCGGGGCCGTGGCCCCCCCTGCCCCCCCTGGATCTTCCCCCAGGACAGAGGAATGTTTTTTTAAGAAAGGCTTCCGCCTCAGCAACTGTTTTAATCCTCACTCTTCCTCCTTCCCAGAACACCAGCATCCCTTCGGGCGTCACCCACTTGAACCAGATCCCGTGGTCAAACAATTTTTTGGACAAGAAGGAAAATTTCCTTCTTGCTTCTCTAATCTTTCTTGGGATCTGCTTCAGGATGGCAACCTCCTTTTGGTGGTAAATTAACGGACCTCCTCTTTGCACTTTCAAGATTTCCTCTCTGGTTGACCTTCTAACAAATTTAACATGTATCTCTCTGGGTACTTCATTTATCCTGGCATATGCAGAGTTTATTCTGTAGGCTAGGTCAATGTCCCCCCTGATCTCATCCTTAGGTTTATGTAAATAGTCTGCTATAATTGTGCTCATGAGTTCAGGGAGACATTCACCAGATTCCTCAGAAACATTCTGAAATCTCAAAAAATATGTCATCCTTTCCATATCAATCCTAGACACATGCCCATTTATTTCCACAACCTCATTAGTAACATTTTTAATCTCTCCCTTAGCCCCCGCCAGCCCCCCTTCCAGTTCTTCATTCTTCTGTGTGTTCTCCAGCACTTGTTTCCGTGTGTCCAATAATTCCTTTTTAAAATTGATATTTTCTGCCCTCTGGGCCTTGATTTCTTGTACCAAAGTTTGTATAACAGATTCAAGAGAGGCCATCCTTAGTTCTAAGCTTGCCAGTGCTGATTCTTGTGCCATGATTAGCTGTTAAAATCCGTGCCACTAAAATGGCGTTTTTTGGGTGGGGCTGTTGAGGCAAGTCAGGAGCCAAAAGTTCAGTTCAGGGTTGTAAAGTTCAGGAACCAAGAGAGAAACAATTTTCCAAATCAATAAGTATAATAACGAAAGCACTCCAGAAAAGAAATCACAAATCCCAAAAAAAAAATTCTTCTTTAATAACCAGAGGGAGTCCAAATCACAAAGAGACGCTGGAAATTTTCCATAAGTAAAATAGTCATTCAGGGACAAAGAAAAGCCATTTTCCACCGCCCAGACTCAGAGCCAGAAGGAGAGAATGGTAAAAAAAAAAATGTTTCAAATCAGCCAGACCTAGATACTTTGTTTCAAAGACAAACCGCAGATCACTTTCCCTTGTTTCAAACAGTCCTCCAACCCATCCATTTTTTATTTGTCATCTATTATTGTTCTTTGTGCCTCCAACAGTTCCAGTCTTGAGCTTGTCATGTCTTTCCAGATTTGCTTTATTTCCTGCATTATGCTTTGTAGCATTCCATGTATTGATACTTGCTGGTTGTCCTCTCCTACTGCCTCTTTTTGCAACATTGCAACAATTTTTATTTGATGGGGAAGAGGACAAGCTTTTGTAGAAGCAGTGGCGGAATTTTTTTTCCCAGTTGGAGGCTTTCTTGTTGGCATGATTGAAATTTTAAATTCTCTTTGTTAAAGATGGCGTCTGGTGGGTGAACAGTCTGCGAGCTCCAAGAAAAGGCAAAATCTGTATTTAAGTTCCAAATCGATGTTGTATAAACTCCAGAGAAACAATTGTAAACTCTAATCCACCAAGAAAAAGAAGGGCACAATGGGAGGGACACTGAGAGTCACTTGAGTTGGCTGAACATATAAATTTGTTAGTCTTGTAAAATTGAAGGAATGTTCAAATTTCAAAGGAAGTCTTCCACTGGGAGCAAAGAAGCGCCATTTTTCCGCCGCTTTGGCGTTTGTGAAGAGTTAGTGAAAGTTCCATTTACCCTTTAACGAGTCTCTGATACAAAGTCTCAAGGTGCAATTCCATATATGGTAATGCTTTCACTTTTAACTAATAGAAAGTCGGGTGTTAGCTTTCTCTCTCTCCCCGCGCCCGGGGAGCATTTTAAAATGTGATCAGCTTTTGCAACCTTCTGACAAGCAAAGTCAATGGGGAAGCCAGATTCACTTAACAACTGTGTTACTAACTTATCCACTGCATTAAATGATTCATTTAACAACTGTGGTAGGAAAAGTCATGAAATGGGGCAAAATTCTCTTAACCAGGGGTGGGGTGGGCAAACTTTGCAACTTTAAGTCTGAAGGACTTCAGCTCCCAGAATTCTCCAGCCAGCTTTGCTGAAGGAGCTGAAGTTCTTCAGACTTAAAGTTGCAAAGTTTGCCCACCCCTGCTCTTAACAAATGTCTCACTTAGCAACAGAAATTTTGGGTTTTATTGTGGTCATAAATTGAGGACTACCTGTAGGCACATGCCGGTTAAGTAAGAAAACATGGGTAGATACGTAAAGGAAAAGAGAAGCTGATAAGTAGACGAGGGTTTTTACTTCTGGAGTAGTCTGCAGTAGGGGTGGGTTCCAGATTCTTTTACTGCAGGCTCGCTCAGGGATGCACTTTGGGGTCATGCGTGCTTCATGCACGCTTACATGCACATGCACAGTAGTTTAAAAATTGTTTCTGGCACATGCACAGAAGCAACAAACAAGAAGGTGGCGCATACAGCGCCCCCAATGGAACCGGTTCAAATGTGTGAGCGGTCGAGTTACTGCCTACACAGCTGAACTGGTCCGAACCGGTAAGAACCCACCTCTGGTCCGTAGGACAGGAATCATTTGTAAACTTTGGGGACAGAAGATGTGCAAGCAATATTAGAAGAACAGCATCTCAAAAATTATTTGATTGTAAAATTACATCTGTTATTTTAAATCGGACATTGAGATAGTTATTTGGCCCTAAGAAAATACTATAGCAGTAATTGTATTTCTATTTCTACATGGGGCTCCCCTTGAAGAGCACCCGGAGGCTTCAACTGGTCCAGAATGCGGCCGCACAGGTAATTATGGGGGTGACACAATGCTCCCATGTAACACCCCTCCTGTGCGAGCTGCACTGGCTTCCGGTAGTTTTCCGGGTGCGATTCAAGGTGTTGGTTACCATCTTTAAAGCACTCCATGGCTTAGGACCTGTACGCTCCCATAGAGAGGGTCTCCTCATGGTGCCGTCGGCTAGACAATGTCGACTTGCGACACCCAGGAGGAGAGCCTTCTCCGTGGGAGCACCTGCCCTCTGGAACGAATTACCCCTGGAATTAAGAACTATCCCTGACTTACGCACCTTCCGCCGCGGTCTCAAAACCTTTCTCTTTCAACAAGCCGGGCTGGCATAAAGCATGATTTAAAAATTTAAAAATTTAAATTTTTATTATTTTAATCAGGGTTAATTTGGGTTTTTTTCCACGTTTCAGCCAATATTTTAATGATGTCTTTTAAAAGCTTTCTTTTAACTTTTATATATTTGTTTTTATTTTGGCTGTACACCGTCCTGAGTCCTTCGGGAGTAGGGCGGTATAAAAAACCAATAAACTCTAAACTCTATTTTAAATTATACACTCCTTTCAATATATGAAATTTGCTTTTAGTTTTTACTTATTTCTGTTTTTTAAGAAGAGATATGCATTTGTTTCCATAATTTGTTTTTGCTTCTTATACAACTTTCAAAATAAAGTAGCATGTTATACCTTATGCTCAGAAGTTTCTTCATACAGAGTTCTGGTCTATCTCTCTCTCTCCAGGGTTCAGAAGAACAGTTCAAGACTGGATTTTTCAGGATTAGGAGGATTAGGAAGAAGGCAGGTTATATATTCTGTAATTATGAATTAAGTAAATATAAATATGAGCCATGGTCACATGTGTACAATTTTTTAAATGATGTAACCCTGAAGTGAAAAACAATTAAGGGTGTAACTTTTTAAGAGTTAGAAATAAAGAATATCAGTTTCTGATATATGTGCGTATCTATAATAATGTACTGATATTTTTAATAATTATTTTCATGGCATTCATCTACTCCTGGCAGTACACAAACATCTACCTTTATCCCAGAAGAGATTCTTCCTATTAAAATCTATATTTGAGAAAAATTGTGGTAAAATAATCTTTCACTCCATTCTTTTTTACAATGTATCCTTCCTGTTAAATTAAATTATCTATGTTGAGCTATCTATTTATCATCTAAGTAATCAAATATAGAACCAATGTGATTCCAAAATGTTTCCGTGTTTGCTGAAGAAGAGTTATTATTGCCCATGATGTTATCCAGAGCTTCACCGCAGTTCACAATGATAGGAATATATGCTCTGGAAAATGTAGTTCCTGCTTCTTTAATATTCTCTATTTCCTTTTGTCCTAACCTTCACACTCCCAAGAGGTTAATAGCTCTTAGTCAGTTAGTAGTTCCAATAACCCCCCTTTTCCTTATGGAGGACATATGTCTTCCGACTTTCAGTGCTCTTGCACATAAGACCCCCTCATTTATAATCTGCTCAGAAAGGTTGTTGAGGCCAAGCTAAACATGGCTTCTCTAGTTAAAGAAAAAAGTTATACAAAGCACTTAAGTGGCCTCATCTAGATTTCAAAGTCCTGGCTATATAAAAGTGAGACTATCAAAATACTTCGGCATGTTGATCAATACTGTGCAAATATTTGGAAAAGATCAAATTAGAACTATCTAAATCATTTAATACAAACAGATACGTAAAATTACTAATAAACTCTAATCATAAAACTTGGAAAGTATGAAATTCCAGCTATCCTGTGAAAGTTTTAAAAAATGCTCATATACTGCTTTCCTTTTTATGTGAGTTTATTAGCCACTGCACTGGAAGTGTCCTGTTTCATTGGAACACCACAAAATATGTTTGGCACCAATCTCAAAGGAGAAGTGATCTGCCACGCTTTAATTTTGGGTTAGATTTTCCAGGAGAGTATATTAAACTCTCAAGTCACCGAGAACATGGTAAACAAAAGAACTTTCCTTGTGTAAATACAGATTCTTTCTTAATAATACAAAATTGTGGAGGATTGTGACAACTTATACATTCAGTTATGTATGCTGTAAATGAGAAGAATCTTAATATACGGTAATAATTTGTGTGACAATGTTGGTAAAGAATAATTGTGAATCTATATATTTTCAGCAGAATATGAGATGCACTCTTAAGAATCTCAAAACTATCTGTTGTAACTAACGTAGTTTAAACTATTGCTTGTTTAAAAAATATTAATTTTTTCACAACATCCTTTTAAGAGGCCCCAATTAAGGAAGGAGACATATCAAGGATCAGGACATATCCTGATCCTTGATCAGGGCCCTAACAGGGTGTTATGGAATATATATAGGGCCTGATTAGGGCCCTGATCAAGGGAGGAGACATACTGTTTCCTAAATTATAGATATTAACCCTCCTGTCTCAGCTGATGCAGTTGGGAGAGCCAGGCGGGCTGAATGGTTAAAGGCTCCTGCCTGATATGCAATACAGCCCCGGTTCGAATCCCAGTAAGAGTATGACTAGCTGATGAGAGCTAAAAAGCTTGAAATAGATCTATCCTGGTCTCTCTGATTTATTTATTGATCAGCTCATAAAAACTAACATATATATATATATATATATATATATATATATATATATATATATATATATATATATATATATATATATATATTTCTCCCGCGTAGAATTGGAAGTATCTTCACGACGTTTCGATGAAGTCTCATTCATCATCTTCAGTCTGGTGCTTCCGGCTTGGTGCTTCCAGGAGCAATATATATATATAATTATATTTACCTAGATAAGATATTTTATTTATTTATTTTATTTATTAGATTTCTATCCCGCCCTATCTCCCCAAAATGGGGAGATAAATATATATATGTACATTGCAAACGTATATGTAAGCTGCCATGTAAGTTTATTTCTTGATAAGCAAGTTTAAAATAAAAGAAATAATTGTATAGAACCAATGGGAGTTCTGAGGAAAAAAATATTTAGGACTATTATATAAGAAGGCTGCCTGCAGAATTCCTTCATTCTACGGTGAGGTGTCTATCAGATAATAAAAGACTGTTTCTTAATGGCTTAATTGATTAGGAATAAAAAGTAGATATAGTCACAAGTCTTTACCATGCTGATTCTGTAATTTGGATTTATGCTTTCTTTGGTTATTTAGAAAAACATTCCTATATAACTTTGTGGTGGAGTCTGGGTGACTTACAATAAGAAACCAAGTAATAAAATCCCAGCCGCAATAAAATATTCCATACAAATTAGCAAACATAAATAATAAAAAGGGGCTGCCAGAAATGAATGGGCTTTTGTGCATTAGAAAAAACAAGCAGGTGGGGATTACACCAGTGGCGGGATAAGACCGGTATGCCCCGGTACGGGTGTACCGGTGCCTGTCGGAACCACTAGGTACCGTTCCAGTATGGTGCTCTGGAGGGCCAATCCGCCCGCTCTTCGTACCTCTATCTGAGCCAATCGAGGCATTTGCACACACGCACGGGGCCTACAGCACCTGCGTGATAATAATAATAATAATTAATAATAATAATAATAATAATAATAATTTTAATTTATATCCCGCTCTCTCTCCCCAAGGGGACTCGAGGCGGGGCACAGGCAATTAAAAATACAAATAAACCACAAACAAATACAAAATACAGAGTTAAAAATAGATTAAATAGATCCTGCGCTAAAACCCATAAACTAAACTAAAAATTACCCCTAAAAAACCCTAACCTAAAAAGAGACTACCCAAGGCCGGCCAGACGAAAAAAGTGCGTCTTTAATTTTAAGCGGAAGGAGCGGAGGTCCGTGGTTGTCCTGATATCGGGGGGAAGGTCATTCCAGAGGGCTGGGCCCGCCACAGAGAAGGCCCTTCCCCTGGGCGTCGCCCGCTGACAAAGTCTAGTGGACGGCACCCGGAGAAGTCCCTCTCTGTGGGAGCGAATCGGCCGTGAGGATGTATGGGGCAGGATCCGATCCCGCAGGTAGCTAGGTCCCGAGCCATGGAGCGCTTTGAAGATGGTAATTAACACCTTGAAGCGCACCCGGAAGACGACAGGTAGCCAGTGCAGCTCGCGCAACAGCGGTGTTACATGGGCAAACCTAGAGGTGCCCATAATTGCTCGCGCGGCTGCATTCTGGACCAACTGAAGCCTCCGGGTACACCTCAAGGGGAGCCCCATGTAGAGAGAGTTGCAATAATCCAGTCGGGATGTCACGAGAGCATGAGTGACTGTGCGAAGGGCGTCCCGATCCAATAGGGGGCGCAACTGGCGTACCAGGCGAACCTGGTAAAACGCCCTCCTGGCCACGGCTGTCACTTGATCTTCCATGGACAGCCGGGTATCCAGGAGGACACCCAAGTTGCGCGCCCCATCCACAGGGGCAAGATGTTCGCCCCCTATGGCCAGCGTTGGAGAGAGCTGGTTGAATCGGGCAGCCGGAAACCACAGCCACTCGGTCTTGGTCGGGTTGAGCCTAAGTCCGTTACTTCCCATCCAGATCCGCACGGCTTCCAGGCACTGGCACATCACCGCTACGGCATCGTTGGGGTGGTTTGGGGTAGATATGTACAGCTGGGTGTCATCAGCGTACAGGTGGTACTCTACCCCAAAACCACGGATGATCTCGCCCAGCGGCTTCATGTATGCGTTAAACAGGAGAGGCGAGAGGACCGACCCCTGAGGCACCCCGCATGTGAGGGGTCTCGGGGTCGACCTCTGCTCTCCTGCCCGCACAAATTGCGATCGGCCAGAGAGGTAGGAGGAGAACCACCGTAAAACGGTGCCTCCCACCCCCAACCCCCCCAGCCGATGCAATAGGATACCATGGTCGATGGTATCAAAAGCCGCCGAGAGGTCTAATAGGACCAGGATGGAGGAACATCCCCCATCTCTGGCCCTCCAGAGATCATCTACCAACGCGACCAATGCCGTCTCGGTGCTATGCCCGGGCCGAAAGCCGGACTGGCGCGGATCTAGATAGTCAACTTCCTCCAGGTGACGGGGAAACTGTTGTGCCACCACACTCTCAACAACCTTCGCCAAGAAGGGAAGGTTGGAGACTGGACGGTAGTTGTTCAAAAGAGCTGGGTCCAAAGAGGGCTTCTTGAGGAGGGGCCTCACCATGGCCTCTTTTAGGGAGGCAGGCAAGGAACCCTCACTCAAGGATGCGTTGACAACCTCTTGGAGCCAGCCTCGTGTCACCTCCCAGGATGCCAGTACAAGCCAGGAGGGGCACGGGTCCAATAAACATGTGGTGGCTCGCAGTCGCCCACGTAGCCTGTCCATATCCTCGGAAGTAACGGAGTCAAACTCCTCCCAAACAAGATCTCTCTCGTGGCATCCCACTGGGCCATGAATGGGGGTTAGCTCACTCTGTATCTGGGCGGTTTTCTCCTGCAGAAAAATCACAAATTCCTCTGCTCTACCCTGTAGCGGGGCTTCCCGTTCCCTCTGTTGAAGGAGGGAGCGGGTCACCCTAAACAGGGCGGCAGGGCGGTTTTCTGCGGATGCTATGAGAGTGGCACAATGATGACGTTTGGCCACCCTCAGCGCCACAATGTAAGTCCGTAAATGGGCTCTTACCTGTGTCCGGTCAGATTCAGAGCGGCTAGCCCTCCATCTTCTCTCTAGGCATCTCTTGCGGCGTTTCATCACCCGCAGCTCCTCAGTGAACCAAGGAGCCAGGGTGGTTCGCCGCCGCGAGAGAGGCCGCAAGGGCGCGACCCGATCTAAGGCTCCCACGGCCGCACTATTCCATGCGGCCGTGAGGTCCTCCATCGGGGCGCGGGTCAGGGATACAGGAAATGGCCCAAGCGCTGTCTGGAACCCATCCGGGTCCATCAAGCGCCTGGGGCGGTACCAGATTGGTGACTCTGGTTCCGCCTCCCCGCGGAGGGGAGCAGCGGTCGGAAAGTCGAGCCGGAGAAGTGAGTGGTCTGACCATGACAAGGGTGTGATGACTATATCCCCTGTACCCAGATCACTTTTCCATTGGGCCGAGACGAAGATGAAGTCCGGCGTATGTCCACCCTCGTGGGTGGGGCCCTGAATTACTTGGGTCAGGTCCATGGCCGTCATGGAAGCCATGAACTCCCGAGCTACCACGGATGATTCACCCAACGATGGCAGGTTAAAGTCCCCCATGACTATAAGTCTGGGGGTCTCCACTGCCACCGTAGCGATCACCTCCAGGAGCTCGGGCAGGGCTGCTGCTACATAGCGGGGAGCCAGGTATACAACCAGCAAGCCCAACTGCCTCCCTAGGCCCCACTTCACGCAGAGGGACTCACAGCCGGAAGTCTGAGGCACAATGGTCTCTCTCGGCTCAAGGCCTTCCTTAATAATGACCGCTACCCCACCACCCCTGCCTAGGGCCCGCGGCTGATGAAATGCGCGGTAGCCTGGTGGGCACATTTCAACGAGGGGATGTCCTCCCTCGTGGCCCAACCAGGTCTCCGCAATTCCTACCAGATCCGGCTCCCCCTCTGACACAAGGTCACTAATGAGGGGGGCTTTGTTGACAACGGACCTGGCGTTGCAAAACATCAGCCGCAGACCCTGGCTCTGTATTCCCTGGCCACCTAGCCTGCGGGGGTTGTGGCACCCAACCGTTTGTAACCAACGGCTACGTGCCTCCAACCGGGAGGAAGGAACTTGTCTCCCCTCGGCCCTGCCCCTCCCCACGACCCTCTGGATGGGGAAGCCCTCCACCGGAATGACTTGTGTTTCCCCCCTCTTAACGGAACCATCCGCCTCCCTCCGTCGTCCGCTGGCTCGGCCCGTTCCCTTCTGGCTAGTCTCAACCTGTCTAAACCCTCCCTCCTCCCTGGTACCCCCTAAAACAGACAACAGCTTTTTTACTAAAAAAACCCTACACCTGCGCTTTCGCCACTTCTCCTGACTTACTAGTCCCTCATCAAAGTGTGCCCTTGATAACACAGCGGGCCATACCTGCGAGAGGGGGGACTCTCGCAGCAAGAGAAGGCAGGCCCTTGAGTACATGCTAGGTAATACAGAGACCACGCTGGATAAAAGGTTAAGATATTAAATAAGGTGCAAAAGATGGTAATAAATAGATAAATATACATATATAAATATATAAATATATAAACATATGAATATTAAATATATAAAATAGTCCAGTAGGGTAATTCGGCAGAATTCAAATTCGAAAGTCAGATAAAATTCGGGCCATGTGCAATATAAACGGGAGATGATGTAGATGAAATAAATAATGTAGATGGTATAGACATATAAAGTCCAGAGTCCAAAATCCTCCAGCCCAACGAATAACATCCCTGGTGAAGCCCCACGGTGAGGTCCCAGGGGGTCCATGCTCGTCCCAACTCTGCTTCTCCAGCCTGGCTCCGGCCTCCAGTCAGGCATTTCGACCCCTCCTCGCCTCTACTCGGCCTGCGCTTTGGCCTCACCTCCTACGGTCTTCTACATGGCCTCTGCTCTGCCTCCGCCAGGCCTCTGATCTTCCAGCCACCCTCAGGCCTCGGTTAACATTCAGCCATTCAGCCACATACGTCAGGGCTCCCTCCAGGGTTCCGCTCGGCCCCCGTTTCTCCATGCCGCCCTCGCCCGGCATCCGTTCCTCGACCCACTCCCGAATGACCGGCCTCCGCTCCTCCCGTTCACCTCAGGGGCTCCTCCGGCCATCCGGGGGGTCCTCCGGGCTCCCAGGCGTCCTCCATACTCCAATCTTCAGCCTCTGACGCCCGGCTCCCCGTAGCTCTCATCGGCTCGGCGTCCAGGCTCGGGCCTCGGCCTCCTCGGCGTTCTCTTCCGCCCTCCTTCCACCCGGCGTCTTCTCCTCAACCGGGCTCACTCGGCCGGACTCACAGCGCCGAAAAAACCACCCGGGCGGCCCCAACTAGGGCACGATCGCAAGCCCAGGTGGTCCTCCTACCAGTCCCGACCCCCAAAGCTGGAAATGGGGTCAGGTAGCACCTCCTTTCCACCAGCGGGCCTCCGCGGCCCGCACGGAGCTCAGCGGCGCGCCGCCATCTTTTCGCGCATGCGAAAAGGTGATGCTCCGCTGAGCAGCTGGAATGTTGCGGGCCGTGGATACTCATGTGTGCGCTGTGCTTGTGTACGTGGTGGATGCCTGGCCCCATTGCAGTGTACCGGTTGCAATGGGAGCCAGAATCCATCACTGGACTACACAATTCCAAACCGGCTTAGATGGCTGCAAGGCTCATCACCAACTGCATCTGAACAAGTGGCTTAAATATTTTGGGAATTTGGGATGTGCTCTTCCATGTTGCACATTATGAATTGCTGCCAGATGTGTTCTCAAGAGGGTTGGTTTTTTTTTGGCTTGCCTTGCTTCTATTTGCTTGTCATCAATGACATGCAAGTACAATAAAGGTATGGATCCTTTAGATATTTTTCTTTAGTTATGGCAAGTATCCACTGAAATATAAAAATCTACTATATTATTATTTTTTCATTGTGGGTATCCTATATTTCACTTTCACTTTATTTCAATTTATATACCGCGCCTTCTCCATCGAAATGGACCCAGGGCGGTGCACAGGAAATTAAAACCAACAATAATAAAAATACAATAAATAGGTAAAAAGAATTAAATCGGAGCCTGTGCTAAAATTCCCCCTAAAACCCCCAACGTCCATTTGCGTATTTGGCAGAAGCTATATATATCTCCATTCATTAATCATTCCAGAGCAAGGAACAACTCAATTAAGAACTCAAAGCCAGAATGGTATAGCAAAAATCTTTGTTCATTCTGATATACTGAAGGTCCCAAGTTCAATTGCTTCCTAGATGGTAAGAAAGATTTATATCTTAGCCTTGGAGAGCCATTCATTATAGAGCTTAGGAGGACAAAGAGACTGAGCAAGTTTCTGTCTTAAACTGAACATCATTTTGTAGACAATATTTCAAAATCAGTATACATCAATGACTAGAAAAGCAATTGAAGGAACTAGAAACCAGGAGAAATAAAAACTGACAAAAGAATGAAAAGATATAGCTTGGAAAAACATCATCAAGATGTATATTTTCTGGCTTTTATATGGGATGGCGACTGTAGGGGAAACCTGTTGTATTGTAATTCTATGCTCTATTTGCCTGCCCATAAGTAAGCTACACTGAGAATTTTCTCAGGGATTAGTTGGTTGGTTGTATTCACATAAATTAATTCCTGGACCAATTATGACTAGCTATCTTTTCAGTTAACTTCATCTTCTATATAAATAAAAATGTAACAAGGGTTTGTTCAAAACTGCTAATCTCCGAAAGTACTGCACCAATCGCTTCCAAATTTTCACACAACGTTCCTTTGAAATACAGCGCCAATGATATATATAGATTGTGTAGATGTCCCCCCTGTGCCAGGTACACACAACGGAAATATAAAAAATTGTAAAAAAAGGTAGGTAGATGGATACAGAGAGAGCAGTGAGCCACAGGTCTTATGTCATCCTTTATGACATAAAATATTCTGAGGGAGAAATACAGTAGGTAGGTAGGTAGGTAGGTAGGTAGGTAGGTAGGTAGGTAGGTAGAGGGATAGAGAGAGGAAGAAATACAGTAGGTAGGTAGAGGGAATGAGAAGGAGAGGGAGAAATACAGTAGGTAGGTAGGTAGGTAGGTAGAGTGGGAGAGGGAGAAATATAGTTGGTAGGTAGGTTGGGGGTTATAGGGTGGTTGTGTGTACATGTTTGTGTGTGTAGGTGTAGATCTACACACAGATTGGTTGGCCATTTAACCAGACTGGGCCACAGCAATGCGTGGCCGGGAACGGTTAGTAGTAAAATAAAAAGATGCTGAGGTATTGCTCTTTAAACATTTTTCAAATGGAAGATATTTCTGTACAGAGAATAATGAGAAACCAAAATGTAGATAGTGCAACATGCATCCATTATCATTATGTTACAACCTAATCATGTTTTCTCTCTCAATTTTCTGTATAGAAATGTGTTTAATCTGGAAAATCTGCAGTATATTTCATGTACTGTAACACTGATAAAAGAAAGCCCTTTTGAAAAAACTTTAATTTCCTCATTCATATTTCAACACCATATATACCTTGCTCAATTTAAAGCACTTAACATCTATTTAGCCAAGTTTGCTGAGCTTTTTCTTGGACAGTTATTTGATATTTTAAATATTTTAAAACATTTACACTCCATTTCAGTTGGCCAGGAAAATAAATACTCTTGGAGTCTACAAAGAACAAGGCAATTTGCCATCAAATAAATTGGTAACAAAAACATCTATTATTATACTTAATAGATTGTTGACTAATTAGATTTTAGTTTATTTTGGGCTACTCTTAATAGCCATTCTGACACACAACACAAGATTCTGTTCAAAACCCTTTAGATCAGGGGTCTCCAACCTTTGCAACTTTAAGTCTGAAGGACTTCAGCTCCCAGACTTCTCCAGCCAGCTTTGCTGGGAGCTGAAGTCCTTCAGACTTAAAGTTGCAAAGGTTGGAGACCCCTGCTTTAGATGATGAGTTCAGGCTACTTTAAAACAAAAACATCCATTTTATTTTGAACCCAAAACAGGCCTTACTTTGTAAACCAAGTTTTCTGTTATCACATTGATAGTAACTACAGGTTGTTGTTTTTTTTTTTTTTGTAGAATTGGATTTCAATTAAAAACCAAAGTGGCTTGTTAGGAATAGATCAAATGTGAAGTTTTAGATATATACAATTGGGATGTTACATTTAAGTAACATGTTACATATAAGTAAAATTCATTTCCCATCAGAATTTAATGAGGTTTGCAGATCTGGGAGGATTACATGTTACCTCTTAGCCGGAAATATACATTTCTCTTGTTTTAAGACTAAGGTCTAAAGTCTTAAAACTTTAGTCTAAGGACTAAGGTTTTAAGACTAAGGTCGGCTGGCGACCCCTAGGGGGAGAGCCTTCTCTGCGGCAGCTCCTGCCCTCTGGAATGACCTACCCCCTGACCTAAGCACAATCACGGACGTGCGCCTCTTCCGTCGGGCCCTGAAAACCCACCTATTCGTGCGGCTGGTCTGGCGTAGTTTTTAATTGTTTTTACCAGGGGTTTGTATTGGGATTTTAGAGCAGGCTTATTTGTTTAATATATTTTAGCGTATTTATTGTTTTTGTTGTTGATTTTATTGCTGCCTGTTCACTGCCCTGAGTCCCGCTAGGGAGAAGGGGCGGTATACAAATGTGAATAAAATAAAATAAATGGCATGCATGTGGGGTTCCCTAGGTAAAGTTTAGTTTAGTTTTAGTTTTAATTCGATTTATATCCCGTCCTTCTCCACAAAGGACCCAGGGCGGGATATAGCCTACAAACCTTCAATAATGTAGGTGTGAGAAACAACGGGTTCACAGCTCATGCTGTGCTTTTGTAAACAGTGTACTGAGATACCTCTATGAAACTTTCCTACCCCAAGTACATAAGTATCTGGATGTGTGGAAAAAACGTTATTCTCCAAACTGGTATGGCATGCAACATACTCATGATGAAGCAGATGCTGACACCATATTCAGAATATGCTTCAACAGATTATCTATAGTGTTTCTTCAAACTATATAATATCATAAAGATGGCAGTTTTTCAAATGGAATTATTTCCCTTTCTGTATTTTTATTTTGGGACGTGCCTCTACTGTGCTTTGAAAGCCTTTGGGGGGTCAGGGCAGGGGATTGGCAATATAGAATTCCACATACTTGGAAATATGTTAACAATAGTTACTCACTGAATGGAAACAGTAGGTGCAAACATTTCACAATCATTTGTCTTTCATTATTGGAAAATCATATTGCTTGATACTGTTTCCGATTCAGCGCCGGAATATCAATTTACTTTTAAAATCCTTCCAAAGCACATTGAGATTGGAAACAGTGTTTTTACAATTGACTTGAAATTCAATTGAGACTACATATGTGTCTAACTATTAGCTCTGTACATAAAAACATTCAATCACTGTACCGTAATATGAATAATATTCTTTCAATATAAGGATATGCATAGCTCTACCAACCAATTCAATCGTTTCAGATGTTAGGGTTACATTAATAAAACAAGAGGGTGGACTTTACACTAATATTGAGCATGACAGCTATTTTATTTGTTTAAATATTTATGTGCTTCCTTTCTATTCATTCCTGAGCAACCATATTACCAATAACCCCAATAGCACTACAACAATAGACCAAGTAATATCAGCAAACATGAAGTGTAACAATAAAATGTGCTGTTTAAAAACAAGAGGTAGGCAAATAGCAATGGCGCTTAGATTTATATACTACTTCACAGCGCTTTACAACCCTCTCTAAGAGGTTTACAGAATCAGCATATTGTCCCCAACAGTCTGGCTCTTCATTTTACTGACCTCGGAAGGATGGAAGGCTGAGTCAACCTTGAGCTGGTGGGATTTGAACTGCCAAATTGCAGGCAGCTAGAGTAACCACAGCCAACTACTGTGCTACCACAGCTCAAGTGAACATATTTTGGAAAAGCTAACTGTCCCAGTAGTTCCAGATGCTATTGGGATGGATTGAAATGTTGTTGAAATGTTAGGCAGCTCTTCTGTGAATGGACCATTCCTGAGGACCTTTGTTAAAAAAAAAAGCTATTTGATAATGTGTTATGTCTTCTCTTCTCTTTGCGGGATGGCATCCTACCCCACACATCCCTTTGGCCGATTCGCTCCCACAGAGAGGGACTTCTCCGGGTGCCGTCCACCAGGCAATGCCAGCAGGCGACGCCCAGGGGAAGGGCCTTCTCTGTGATGGGCCAAACCCTCTGGAACGACCTACTCCCCGAACTTAGAACAACTACAGACCCCCGCTCCTTCCGCCGAGAGCTAAAGACTTACCTCTTCCATCAGGCCGGCCTGGCCTAATTTTATCCAACCTGACTGTAGGGTAACTTAAATTGTCAATTGGGATTTTAAGGGATAGTTTTAAGGTTTTTAAGATTTTTAAATTTTAGCGCAGGGTTAACTTATTTAATTCGGTTTTAAATATTTGTATTGTTACGTTTATATGGTTTTTAAATTCCCTGTGCACCGCCCCGAGTCCCTTCGGGGAGAGTGGCAGTTTATAAATCAATTAAATTAAATTAAATTAAATTAAATTAAATTAATTTCTTCATTCTCTTCTCTTCTCTTGATATGAAAGTGTTTATAAAATCTTTCTTATTAAACCACACATTCGAAAAGTTGAAAGAAAAAATATAAATTTGAGGAAGCGTTTACAGTTTGACTACTAGACATGAATAGGCATTGAGATGTTCCATTTTGCAAATATTATGAACACCGAATTTAAAAAAAACCTCATTATCTCACACAGATTGCTAACCTGCCATCACATTTAAAATATTTAAAGCATTAGAAAAATAAAATCAAATGTGTAGATTTCATGTTATAAAAATTATTTTATCGATTAGGCATGTGATGAATGAATTTAATTTTATGAATTAAAAAAAAAATCCTACCTACGTGATTAATGTGACTTGCCAGCTTCCTCCTGCTCACATTATTTATCTTCCATGTGAGAAGGAGGTAATAGTGTTTTCTTCTTGCTAAAGCACCCCTTTTATGAATGCTCTGAACAAGTGAAAAAGCAAGTCTGTTTTTTCAGCAGGAATAAGTGAGTGGTGTGTTCCTACCGGTTCGGACCGGTTCGGAGTGGTTCATTCAAACTGGTAGCAACTTGGTGGCCTGGGTCGCTGGAACCGGCAGTGACCCAGGCCTGCAATGCCCCTAAACCAGTTCTCCCAGTGGGACCGTAAGTGGCACCATCTTGATTTTTGCTTCTGCACATGCACAGAGCAGTTTTAGTTATACTGTGCATGCACGCATGAAGCGTGCATCAAGCGTGCGCACATTGCGTCCCTGAGCGAACTGGCAGTAGTGGCTACCGGAACCCTGGAATAAGCCATGGTATGAAAATAATAAGATTGCATCTTGGATGTCAATATTTTTCTTCTCTAATTATTCAGCTCCTGAATGGGATCTTTGATCCATGTCTTGTTTGTCTTCACCTTTATTCCTTCTGCATTCCCCTCAGTGGTAGGTTTCAAATTTTTTAGAACCTACTCTGTGGCCTATTTTGTGGGCGTGGCTTGGCAGTCATGTGACAGGGTGGGAGTGGCCACCTTTTAAAATGTGGTGAAACCCATTTAACAACGCTCTTGCTTAGCAACCAAAATTTTGGACTCAATTGTGATGATAAATTCTTTCTTTCTTTCTTTCTTTCCTTCCTTCCTTCCTTCCTTCCTTCCTTTCCTTTCCTTTCCGTTAGGTCACTGGCAGCAGCGGGCCAGATTTACTTCCGGGTACGCCGGTGGAACCCCCTCTAAATTTCACCAACCAGCTCTCGCGAGTAGGTGCGAGCCTGCAGAAACCCACCACTGATTCCCCTGCAGTACCAAATACTGAACTCTTCATTTATTTAATAATCTGTCTCTCGCAGATAATAGATAATATTATGTAATATTGAAGAAAGTGGAAAGCGATTAACAGTGCTTAAAACTAAAAACAAATCATAGTATATTCGTGCCAGATAAGCTTTACTTACATTGGAATTCTGGAAAAACGAAATCACAACAATAAACTCCAGTGTTAATATCAAACTTTATGACAATCATTTCTTTTTCCTTTTTGTGCAAATAACAGAATATCGTGGGAAATGGTTCTAGCTTAAGCATCTCTCTGCCACTATTTTTTTTTCTTTTCACTCTAGAACATTGGGAAAATGTTCACTTTCAGTCTGAGATCAGAATAACTCCAAAATTCTATATCAAGACATCCATTATCCAAAATCTGGTATATATTACAGAAATGTGGATGATTTTGGTAGATCTGAGTCCCCTGGGGTCCTTTTGGCTACTCTGTCAGCTGCGTTGTTTTTGGGGATAGGGATAATTTGTTCATGGTAATCCAGATGTTCTGGTAAATTTCAAACTGGATTCATACATCATATTAGTTATTGTCTCCCCTTGAAGGTGATTTTAAAAATTCAGCTGGCGCAGAATACATCTGCCGCAATGGTACAGCTAGGCTTATGCATAAACATCTGTTCTTAGAGTTTCACTGGCTGCCTATTTACTTCTGGCCTCAATACACAAAGCGTTTGTTCATAGACATCCAAAACTTTAAATGAGTTGGGACATTAAACATTGAAAGAGCGCCTCTTCCCATATTGATTTGCCATGCTTTGAGATCTGCTGGACTCTTCTAGCAACCTCTTTTATTGATAGAAAACATTCAGCTGTCCTTGAGAATAATTGGGTGCTAATTGAAGGTTTCCGATAGGAAATTCTTACAGCTCAATTTCAATCCACACTAAATAAGCCAAAGTTATTCAACCATCTTCAGAGAGATTTGGATTAAAAGAACTTTCTGAGACGTGTAATATTAGCCTTGTTAGAGGAGGGAAAGCATTTTTTTGAAATGTTGATCTGTTTGATATTTGCAGTATTTCTCGTATATTTTGAAATCTATAGATTTCCATTAAATGATGAGGTTTGCAGTGCTCCTGTGTTCTATTCCAATCAATCTATCTATCAATCCATCAATTTATTTATTTTCAAAACATATTTATATGGCCACTCAACCCACATAGAATAACTTGGGCAGCATTGTGTACTTTGTTCTCTTACTGATTTCATGTTTGCCCTCTGCAGTTTTTAAGATCAAGAAACACGATCCATTTTCATTTAGTATTTTTCTTGGTGGGGTTTTCAGTTGTTTTTGTTTGCAAACTGTTTTTACTGATGTCTCCCTCTTGCCATTTTAGATGTATAAGCAGTGATTTTTACATCCTGTATGGGCTTGGTGATATCTGAGCTTAGTGGTTTCCTTGCAGACATTTTATTACCAAACTATGCAATACCATCAATACTAGTATCATTGACATCCCAAACACTCAGAATGTTAAGGATAACTATACATTTATATCACAAAGAGTGAAAGGACAGTATTTCTTTGGCAGAATAAGCCATATTATTATATAAACAATGGCATTCTGGTCTAAAGAGTAATCTGAACATAGAACATAAAAGAATAATTTATAAGTATGATTTTTATGTGGAACTATGAGGTTCCAAAGAATGTACAAATTGGTACCATTGAGCACAAAATTTCCTAAGTGGAGTTCCAAAATGGACTATATAGTTTTCTTGATTGTATCTGCCTCACTTGTAATGAAAAGGAGTTCAGAATGTATACTTTTGTATAAAGTTTATTTCCCACAATAATTATTTAGTTCCCTGGAAACATGTACTTCTTGAACAGTGGGAAGATAACAATAATATTCAATTATTAGGGCAACAACTAAACAAAATACTTTAAAATTATCTCATTTGCAGTGAAACCATGCATACATATTTTTAAATAGCTATCATTAATAAAAGATAGGTATTTAAAAAATAAAAGGTAATAAAAGAAACTAAACCAATTAATCTCAAAGGAAAGAGCCATAAATCAAAAGGTCAATCTAAAGTTGGCATTTTTTAATATGTTTCAATAATAATATTTTAAAATTGGTTGTCAAAATAAGGTTGTCAAAATCAAGGAAATGGATTGAATTTGTGATTTATAGCCAACTTTGTCTTTACATATTAAAATTTATCATCTCACTTAAAAATGTTGATGGCACCTTCTGGTTATATTGCACACATTCCTTTTATTTAATAAAGAGATTGGTCTGCTCTTATTTAGTTAATATCAGCTGACTGGTTGTCCGTCTTATTAAAACATAGTAGTTCAATAACTTACATACATCTAATAAATGGATTGGCTAGTAGATCTCTTTGTATTTCAGGAGGAAATCAGAGAAAATCATGGTTGATTTTGAAATAGTAATTAATAGTAATATTAAGAGGCACTATTTATAGGGCAAAACATGGTAAGCAAAATGAAAAGGAATGTAGGGAAGTTAGATGGCTTCAAATGTAATTTTGCTGCTTTTTCCACTGATTTTAATGGATTTGATTTACTTGTAACCAAATCTGGAGATATAATTCAACATATTTAACTATGCAATCAAACATGAATACTTTCTTCATTGATTTCGAAACTATACTCATTTTTACTACTGAAAAAAAAACCCCATAGTTTGAAGTGGAGAAAGTTGGCGAGTGAATCTAGTACAGTATTTTGACATTTTGAAAAAGGATTATCTAGAGCAGCTGCTTCAATATAATCCTGTCCTATGTTAGTGCCACCTAGTGCTGCACAATGCATTGTACTATAATTTAATCTAAAGTATAAAAGCTTTATGTATTCAATTTACATATAAATCCATTTATTATATATATTTATATCTAGATGCTTATATTTATATTCAGGATATGAGACTCATTCCCATTCCACTCTATTTTTCTAGTCTCTTCTACATTTTTGTGAAGCTTTAGTTTCTGCTATACTTTCTAATGATGGAAAGTAAACTTAATATGAAAAGATCCTACAAAATAACTATTCAGAATTATGTTTTTTAAAAATAATGAATCCAAAATACGTATTCCTAGCTATCTATAAAATACAGAAGTGAGATGCATTTCAAACGACCTCTGGAACGACCTACCCCCCGAACTTCGCACTATCACGGACCTTCCCCTCTTCCGCCGTTCACTCAAGACATATTTTTTCCAGCAAGCTGGTCTAGCTTAACGTTTAGATCTTATTTGTGACATAGCTCCTGCCGATTAGTAAATGGACGTTGGGTTTTTATTGGGAATTTTAGCACAGACTTCTAATTTAATTCTTCTTATCTATATTTATTGTATTTTCTATTATTTATTGGTTTTTAATTTCCTGTGCACCACCCTGGCTCCATCTCGATGGAAAAGGTGCGGTATATAAATCTAAATAAATAAATAAATAAACATAATAAAAATGCAAGCATAACATGCTGTAAAATAAAGGCAAATAATCAAAACCCACATTTCCAGACAATTTCTTTGCCTTTCTAAATGTAATAGATTATACACTCAGAGACATTTAGAAAGGCAAAGAAATTGTCTGGGAATGTGGGTTTTAATTATTTGCCTTTATTTTACAGCATGTTATGCTTGCATTGCTATTATGTTTGAAATGTATCTCACTTCTGCATTTTATAGATAGCTAGGAATACGTATTTTTGGTTCAATATTTTTGAAAAAAACATTTCTCAATAGTTATTTTGTAGGATCTTTTCATTTTAAATAACCCACGTATAACTACAAACAAGGGAAAAATTAATTTAATTGGGCTTTAATTTCATCACTGGATCGACATAGGTTCTCTGACTATTCAGTTATATATAAGCTGCAGTAATTTAGTGATTAGAAAGGATATGTAAACCAGAGTTCCCCAACCTTTCAAGCATGCATTTACCCACTGCTTGCG
The DNA here is from genome assembly GCA_039707465.1 of Rhabdophis nuchalis. Taxonomy (NCBI): domain Eukaryota; kingdom Metazoa; phylum Chordata; class Lepidosauria; order Squamata; family Natricidae; genus Rhabdophis; species Rhabdophis nuchalis. The sequence goes on from CM077649.1 coordinate 13,270,794, forward strand.
CATGCGCGCTCACCTGCCACTTCCATGGCACAGTTCTGAAAGGCTCAAGTCCCGGTAGTGGGCCACAGCCCAAGAGACCCCTTATTTAAACCATTTTCTGATTTTAAGTGTTCCCACCAGAAAGAAGTGAGTGGGGAACAGCAATCTATGATTAGAAGTGGTAACCCATTAGACCTCTTTAATGCCAAAATGGCATAGTACTTCCTGTTTTGCTACTTCACTATAGCTGAGGCAACTGAAGTAGAATGCAGGCGTCAGCCTCCATTTTGTTGCTTGCTTCGGCTGCCATGGAAATGGGGGGGGGCTATGGTATTTGGGAGTGGGACTGTATTAGTGCAGGAGGTGATTTGGAGACGGTAGATGGTCTCGCTGTCTACTTCACATTCCAGGAGCTGGTACCGTGCCATGGTCAAGGTCAACGGTCTTGCACGCCATTCTGATGATGTTCCTGAAGATGCAACCCACATGACAACAAAGGGGTTTTGCATTGGACATAGGTTGGGGGGTTGTGGGGGAAAAGGGGTTGGACAGTTATTGATATGTATGCTTTTGCGCACGAATATCTCAGACCTTGCTTTACCTTTGCTGCAATATTTTTGTAACCAGTAAAAGTACTCTTACATCTCTAAAATGGATTTGAGTGGATCCTTTCTTGGTCATCGTTAGAGGCAGTCCTGACAGCAGGCCAGTTTGGAGCTTTATTAAAATCTCCTCTACGCTCATGCTGTTTTAAACATTTTGGATAATCATTCATTAGGATAAAAAAGTATTTGTTATCTATGACTGTAACTTCCTTAACATTAATAGCTTTTTAGAAATAATACCATCAAAGACTTGCCCGGTTCTTGGGATTTTTAAGGGAAGAAATGGCAAATTAAAGATGGCTCTACTGAAAGTAGAATGAAGAGTTGGCAAGATATTCTTCATAATTCCTCTCTGAACAAGGACAATATTTGAAATTACCCATGAGTGATGAATACACTCCTCAGGACAATAGTCTCTGGCTCGTTTAGAGGTCTGAGACAAAACTCTTCACATCTCCAAAATAATTTTAGAGCAGCAGAATTAATAACCATTTAATAGTGAAGTGCATAGTGACAGACAATTGAAAATAATAAGTTTTAATACAGAACCACAATGTAAAAGATAGTTGTGATAAGATGACAGTGGCATCTAGTGATCAGTTGAAGAATTGTTCGAACCTTGAAAAAAAAGTGATATATACTTTTTTTATATACTCATAAAACGATTATAATAAGTTATTTTCTCTCTGATTTCAGATTACAAGAACTGAAATCTAGCTGAGCATTTTAAACGGTAGCATTTCTGAGTATATAAAACAGTTGAAAATCCTAGACAATAAAAATTTAAATCTGAAGGTAAAAAGTAGTCTTTTGCGATTTATATGTTACAGTTAACAAAATAAATAATAGATGATATTTACTGGTTACACTCTCAAAGCTCATAGGATAAAATGTGTATATTTGATTTTAAAAGAGAAGCATAAGCAGAAGAAATAGTATTGATCTGAACCAGTGGTGGGTTTCTTCAGGCTCGCACCTACTCGCAAGAGCCGGATGGTGAAATTTAGAGAGCCGGTGAGAGGGGGTTCCACCGGCAGACCCAGAAGTAAGTCTGGCCTGCCGCTGCCGGTAACCCAATGGGAAGGAAAGGAAGGCAGAAAGTAAAAAAGGAAAGGAAGAAAGAAAGAAAGAAAGAAAGAAAGAAAGAAAGAAAGAAAGAAAGAAAGAAAGAAAGAAAGAAAGAAAGAGAAAGAATTCATCATCACAATTGAGGCCAAAATTTTGGTTGCTAAGCAAGAGCGTTGTTAAATGAGTTTCACCACATTTTACAAGTTGTCCACTCCCACCCTGTCACATGATTGCCAAGCCACGCCCACAAAATAGGCCACACCTAGAGAGTAGGTTCTAAAAAAATTTGAAACCCACCACTGATCTGAACTATAAAGGGTAACTCTACTGATTTTAAAAGACCAAGTTCTGGTCTTGAATCGAACTCCGTTGATTGTGGGCAGGACAAGAAATGATTTATTCCATTTTGTAAAAAGGAAAGAACACGGGTGTCCTAAAATTATTTCAAAGAATCTGCGGATATGCCCTTTGTACCCCATGAATAACGAAGCAAGTAGTACACAAACATAATGCACAGAGAATGTTAATTCAATCATATTCTGCTTCAGGCTTACTACTAATAGTAACAGTGGCCATGTTTTCCCTTTTTGTTTACAATCTATTGTATATGTTTATACAGGTGAGTAACCAATTACACACCTTTCAGAAACCAGAGGAAGATTTCCTCTCAGAAACCCAGTAAAAATGTTCAGTTTCTGATTCTTCATGCTTTTCTGAATGATAGATATTGGTTGGTTGACTTTATTAATTGCACTTGCAACTATGCAAGACTTTTTTTCAAGACACTTTGCATGCAGGTTATTGATCGTTACATCATTTTAATGGAATGCTCTCTATTATAAAAGTGAGAGAAGGAAGGTCAAAATCCTCTTTCTTTTTATAGATTTTTGTTATTATCCCACAAACATTTTATGGACATGCTGAACAGAAAGAAACTTGATTTTCCTTAAAGATAAAAATTTTATGCTTTTGAATGTTGAAGAAAGGCAACCTCAATGACTAGAAGTCACGATGGCCATATGCACTTTCTGTTGAGAGGCAGGATGGTAGAAATAACTGCTGGGCAAAAGAACAGTTGCTTTCAAGTCCAGTTTTGGATACCCTGAGATATACCTTTAAAGCACTCCATGGCAAGGGACCTGGTTACCTGCAGGACCGCCTCCTGCTACCAAATACCTCCCACCGACCAGTTCGCTCCCACAGAGAGGGCCTCCTCAGGGTGCCGTCAGCCAGGCAATGTCGGCTGGCGACCCCTAGGGGGAGAGCCTTCTCTGTGGCGGATCCTGCCCTCTGGAATGACCTACCCATCGACCTACGCACGACCACAGACCTGCGCCTCTTCCGTCGGGCCTTGAAGACCCATTTATTTCGTGTGGCCGGCCTGGTGTAGTTTTTAAATGGTTTTTAGTAGGCTTTTATTAAGGTTTTAGAATCAACCATTTAATATATTTTTAAACGTATTTTATGTATTTTATATTTTACATCACTGATTTTTATTCTCACCTGTACACCGCCCTGAGTCCCGGAAGGGAGAAGGGCAGTATAAAAATTTAATAAATAAATAAATAAATAAATAAATAAATATGGTTGACTACATTGTAGAATGCAGGTTAATAATAATAATAATAATAATCTTTATTGTCATTGTAATAATATTGTAATAAAATTAGAATGAAATTGGTTGTTGCTCTATGTAGGTTTTGTCCAAGCAGACTCAGTTCATGGAGTGCATAAATTCACAATTTCTTTAAATTGACTGATTACAAGTCATTAACTGTAGTTTAGAAGTGTGGTTGGTTTGCACAATTACTAAACCCGAATCAAAGAAATATTATGGTTTAGTGTGATTTATGAACTCGGACCTTGAGCAAAAGATGGGCTGTTTTTAAGTCCACACACACCAAGCAACAATATATTTAATGTATTATGGGCTCGTTCTTTAACTGCTTTTCTAAAATAATTTAGGAGGGATTGGAAAACAATTCCACTATCAAGGACATTTATTCACTTTGGATGTTCTAGCAAAGCATGTGGGAAAATGACAGATCTACTCAGAATATTTGATTATGAAGTCTCTGAAAGTGGTTTCAAAACCGAATAGTCAGTGCTGCATCCTGGCAAAACTAATTGGTGAAAACTGGTAAAACTAATTTTAAATTTCTCCCCTCCTGATTGAAATAAATGAGAGGACATTTGTTCACATATCTCAAGCCACCTATTTAGGATTACACTGTCAGAATCTAAAATATCCCATATCAGTATTAACCTGCTTCTATTCAATTAAAGCTTGCTGGTAGCATCTGTTCTGTTTTAGGAAATGCTTTACTACTTAATTATAGGGAAAACTGAGCTGGAACCTGGGTGTAACTCTACTTAATACATTGGAAAATCCACTAGTTTTCTTACAGAACTAAGGAGCAGAAAATGGCTAGAACATGACAAATGTCTTTCTTTCTCTCATCTATTTAGTTTTATAACTGTAAACTGAGTAAAATCTCATTTAAGAAGTCTGTCAAATCTGTACACTGTATGCTGGCCGGCAATTACTTGTGCTTTTTCATATAAACATGGATTTCTATTCACTTAGTAGACTACTTCAAATGCAAATTTAAACACACATTTTATATCCTATGTAAAAGCTTTCATCTGGTCCTATTGTGCATTTGCCTCGGGATATAAAATCAAGTTACAAAACTGAAGTCCTTTAGTAAGACATTATACATGCATTCTCTGTGCTGTTCATTTTGAAACCAAACTGTTAATTTAAGCACTGAGTTTAAGTAGATTATGACTCATTTTTCAAATCCCTAGAAGGAAAAACAAGGCATGCTAATAAAGATGTTGTGGTAGCTGCTTTTAATGCTCTGATGATTTTTGCATTAAGAATGCAGAAATATACAGTATACAGCTGCTTTGAGTAGAACTGAGTATAGCACTGAAGATGACATAGAGCCATCTCACTGACGAATGCCCTGATCTTTAGCGGGAATTAAATTATCAAAGCCATTTCTTCCTAAATGTACAAACATCAAGAACTCTGTTAGTAATCTGAGTTTATTGTTTTTATCTACAAATGAGGTATTCATGATCACATAAAATGGGGCTTGATAACTCCTGTTGTTGCTCACGTATTTCTTTTGTTTGAAGTATAGAGTGACTACTTCTCCAAGAAAAAAAGGAAGAAGACACTACTGCTGATTCACAGGTCATGAAGCACCTGATCCATTCAGTTAGATCAGAGGTCTCATTCTCGTGGCCCGCAAGCCAATTGCGGCCCGCAGGACGGTATCTTGTGGCCCCCACCGTGATATGAAAGTATAATATTAGTGCAGCCCGCAGGGGGAGTGGACCTCTGTGGAATCCCTTATGTGGCCCAGTCTCACCCAGACTCTGCCTCCAGCGGCCCCCAGGTGAATTGAGTTTGAGACCCCTGAGTTAGATAGAGTTCAGGCAGCAGATAACGGCACACACTCTCACATTTGCGAACCGGTAGGGAAGGTAAGTGAATATCAACATGCCAACTCTGAAAACCTGTTGGAGAGGGCTGTAAAGCACTGTGAAGTGGTATATAAGTGTAAGTGCTACTGCTGTTGCCATGACAGGGATGTACTGAAACTGTCATGGATAGTGAAGTAGACATTGCTAGCAAATTTATGCTAACAGACCAGAATTTGTCTAAGAAATTTATTTTTTAAGTGGTCTAGAACAGGGGTCCCCAACCTTTTTGGCACCAAGGACTGGTTTCAAGTTAAAAAAATTCCGCGGACCGGTGGCCATGGCTCGGCCGATGTAGAAGGGGAGCGGGGGGAGGGGGAACAGGCAGCGCATGCATGCGCGGGTTAAGTGAGTCGGCTCACTCACCCCTCTCGGGCCCCTAACGGTGCGAGCGGCTGCGGCTGCGCTCTCCTGCCCCCGGCATGCGCTCTGCCCAGGGGGCTGCCCCCTCCTCCCTCCTCCTCCTCTCCCTCCTCTAAGAGTTGTGCCGCTCACTGCGGCCTGGTTCCTATCAAGCCACGGACCGGCACCGGTCCGCGGCCCGGGGTTTGGGGACCCCTGGTCTAGAATACTAAATTGTTGGGAAAAAAACCCTGCTATACAGTCTTTTCTTTTAAAGTTTTCAATTTCAACTAAGATTTAAAGCTATTTCACTTAAAGTATCCACCTTTCTGCTAGGGATACTTGATATCCCACAATTTATTAATCTGATATCCTGATAAACTGCATACTGTCAACAAAGTAATCTAATATAAACTTTTTAAAAAACTACATTTGAAATGCCTGGAAGAGAGAAGACCACTTAATCATTTGAATTTTTTTCTCTTGCCTCCCAATCAGCAGGTTGTGAGTTCAGTCCTAGGTAGAGGCAGATGTAGGGTCTCCTGCTTGGGCAGGAGGTTGGACTAGATGACCTGCAAGGTCCCTTCCAACTCTGTTAATCTGTTAACATTGCATTCAATTTATGGGCTTAAAAATTATTTGGAATACTCAGCCTGATTCAGTGGACCTACAACATCAGTCGGCATAGTTGCTTGGATGGGGAATCTACCCAAATGAACATAATATTTAAATATTTAAACCAGGGGAGACATGATAGCAGTGTTCCGATATCTCAGAGGGTGCCACAAAGAAGAGGGAGTCAAACTATTCTCCAAGGCACCTGGGGGCAGGACAAGAAGCAACGGGTGGAAACTAATCAAGGAGAGAAGCAACTTAGAATTAAGGAGAAATTTCCTGACAGTAAGAACAATTAACCTCTGGAACAGCTTGCCTCCAGAAGTTGTGAATGCCCCAACCCTGGAAGTCTTTAAAAAGATGTTAGATAGCCATTTGTCTGAAATGGTATAAGGTTCCTGCCCATGCAGGGGGTTGGACTAGAAGACCTACAAGGTCCATTCCAACTCTGCTCTTGTATTGTATTGTATTATAAATGAACTGAAATGGGAGATGTACCACAATGTTTTTAAAGATAATCAGGCTAAATAATATACCATGGATGCAGAATGTCATTTTGAGTTTATCAGAGGCAGAAAGTTTGAGAGGAATCATAAAATGATTCAGTTCATAGTGCTAGTTTCTTAGTAGCAAGGTTTCAAGGTTTTAACGACCATCTTTAAAGCGCTCCATGGCTCGGGGCCTAGTTATATGTGAGACCGCCTCCTGCCCCATACATCCCTCAGACCGATACGCTCCCACAGAGAGGGCCTTCTCAGGGTGCCGTCGGCTGGACACCCAGGGAAGAGCCTTCTCTGTGGCGGGCCCAGCCCTCTGGAACGACTTACCCCCTGAACTCCGCACCATCTCCGACCTCCGCCTCTTCCGCAAGTGTCTGAAGACACATCTATTCCATCTAGCCGGCCTAGCGTAACCTCCATTACTGACTATTAGACAGTTTTAAACTTGGGATTTTTAATTCGGTTTTTAGCGCAGGGTTTATTTATTAGAATAAGTTTTTTAAATTTTATATATTTTATATATTTTGTATGTATTTTAACATCCCTGTGCGCCGTCCTGGGTCCATTTGGAGAAGGGCGGGGTATAAATTTAATAAAATAAAATAAAATAAATAAGTAACTACTGAATGAATTAAACACATAAATGCCATTTTATATACAACAAAAAAAATCTTCACTTTTTTTTAGTAAGTAGCATCCATTCATAATTTTCTAACTAGTTTCATTAACTGAATTTTTCATATCTAACTTCCCCAAAGGAAAATACGTTAATGATAATAGATAAACTATTATAGGAATTCTTCTACACAAAAGCATTCTTAAGAAAAATCTAATATACATCTCACACATATTATTTTTTACTATTCCTTGAGCCCAGGCAGGATTGAGCAGCTGTTGTTATTTTCTCCGGATTCAAAGTTCTTAAGCAAGTATAAAACAGGATTAAGTGATTTCCAGGAAGCATTTATCAATCAAGTATTTATTCTTTTTAATGTTTCACATCCTCACTCTGTAACATTGTTCCCTTTTTTCTCTTCATCACATAGTATGAGTTGGGAAGCTTTTTTTTATTTCGTGAATAAAAATGGGTGCAGTGATATATTGTGTTTCTGGTCAGGCTGTATATGAACAATTGATACAGTTGTAACTTTTTGGAGCCAGACAGTCTACTGTTTTCACATCTGTAGTTACTTTTGCAAGGGTACCTTCAGGAGGCTAATTGCTGTGGAAAACACAGTCCTGTTTCATAGAAATGGGATATGTACGATATGGGACTTTTTCTGCTAATTTGTTGAGTAGTTCTAAGTTCCTGGAAGATCAGTTTGCTGTATAAAAGCAATAATGCCAACTATTACAGCATTTTCATTGTAATTTTAGTACAATGACAATAAAGATTATTATTATTATTATTTGACAATTCTCAAAACACTCTTGTTGGGAATTCTTTTTCCCCCTCCTCCAACTGGGATCCTATGGAGCTTCCACACAACCTGAATTTATGCAGGCTGCACACCACCAGTGAATAATGAATTATGCCCAATTTAGGTTATACACCTAGGAAGCAATAATAGAATTAGAAGTTAACTGAATAGTACTAGAGGAAGACCAAAAGAGGAAGTTTATATATTGAACCCAAACCAGTTGTTATGAGCTCAGTTGGTTGAAAATTGTAGAATATTCTGAAAATTAGCTAGAGCAGTGTTTCTCAACCTTGGCAACTTGAAGATGTCCGGACTTCAACTCCCAGAATTCCCCAGCCAGCATTCGCTGGCTGGGGAATTCTGGGAGTTGAAGTCCGGACATCTTCAAGTTGCCAAGGTTGAGAAACACTGAGCTAGAGTATCCTCAGAGGAGAGCAACCAAGATCAAACAGTCTGGAAGGAAAAACATGGGCGGGGTAGTTGAAGATACTATGCATGTTTAGCCTGAAATAGAGGAGACCACAGGAAACCCAAGGGCTGTTTTCGAGTATTTGAAGGGCTGTAATGTAGAACAGTGTTTTTCAACCACTGTGCCGTGGCACACTAGTGTGCCGTGAGATATTGTCTGGTGTGCCGTGGGAAAAATTCCTGCCAGAATATCAGCTTTGTGTTCAGCCAAACAGGCCCAGGTTTCGCACTAAGTAAACAGAAATATGAACAATTATAAAATACTTTATTATTTCATAATAAAGTAATTATAAAATAATTTCTTTGTGTTTATTTGATTCCTATTCAAGAGAATTACTTTATATATAGTCAATATAGGCACAGAGATAAATTTTTTTAACATTTTCTAATGGTGGTGGTGTGCCTCGTGATTTTTTTCATGAAAAAAGTGTGCCTTTGCACAAAAAAGGTTGAAAAACACTGATGTAGAAGACAGTGTAGAAGTGTTCAAACTTGTTTCTGAAAAGAAGACAAGTACCAATAGACTTAATGAAAGGAGAACAGAATTCAGTCAGGAAGAATTTCCTATCATTGAGAGCACTCAACAATGGGACATACTGCTTGGAAGCTTGAAGGACTTTCTTTCACTGGAAATATTTAAAACAGAGGCCATGTGGCAGCTTGTATTGTTAGAGGGATGACTGAGATTAGCCTGCTTGTATTTTGCGTTGTTACTGGCTGAAACATAGTTGATTTAGAAATTCATCTCCTTATTTCCAAATGGGATAACAAAGATGGCCAGGTGTTTTGATTTTATCAATGCACTATTTTTTTTAAAAGATGGGGGTGGGCTGGCGAGAGAGAGAGAGAGAGAGAGAGAGAGAGAGAGAGAGAGAGAGAGAGAGAGAGATTTACTGTTTCATGAGATGAGCCCGACATCCCAAGGAAACAGTAGCTAGTGGGAGCAGAGCAGGGGTGGGTTTCTGCAGGTTCGCACCTACTCGCGAGAACCGGTTGGTGAAATTTAGAGAACCGGTGAGAGGGGGTTCCACCGGCGTACCTGGAAGTAAATCTGGCCCGCCGCTGCCAGTGACCCAACAGGAAGGAAAGGAAAAGAAGGAAAAAAGGAAGGAAGGAAGGAAAGAAAGAAAGAAAGAATTTATCATCACAATTGAGTCCAAAATTTTGGTTGCTAAGCAAGAGCATTGTTAAATGAGTTTCACCACATTTTAAAAGGTGGCCACTCCCACCCTGTCACATGACTGTCAAGCCACGCCCACAAAATAAGCCACACCTACAGAGTAGGTTCTAAAAAATTTGAAACCCACCCCTGGAGCAGAGATATTGCATGCAATGAAATGAAGTGCAGCAGACAGATCTCACAGCACTGTCTAATCCAGTGGATATTGCAAAATGGTCCTCTTGATGTTGGAGCAAAAAAGAAGGGTAGAAGCTTCCTCCATGACTGACTAGAGGTGGGCTGATATTCATGTCCCCCAGAATTGGCACGATGTGCACATCGATGCTGCCTGAGACAATTCCTACAAACCCTTCTAGATGATGATTCTTTGGAACTGTGTGTTTTAATGCCATTCTTGCTTATAGGTCTCATATAAGGTTTGTCTGCACTTTCACTTAATGCTAAAAAGAAATGCACCCCTCCAACCTTTACATTTAGAAGGAAAAGAAATATCCATTGGTGCCACTCTGGGAAACTAAAACAAAATAAATCTTTTCAACTGACTTTTATACTCCAGTGTGTATGGGCACCCAATTCAGCCATCAAGGACATAGGATTCTGTATCATTCAAATGCAACTACAAGTTTGAACCTTTTCCAGAGTCTGGGACAGAGAGAAGAGAGGGGTTGCTTGATTACTTCTACTTGAAAACAAACAACACCAACACTGGCTCCAGTTATTTTTAGGGCACTTCTGAAGAAGGAAAATTTAAAAAAAGGAAAATGAATTTTCATCAATATCCTTGTCTTACCTTCTCCTGTGTTAGCAACTCTGGGTTCAGAACCAGGTGTTACAACTCTGGTCCCGTAACCAGTGTTTAGAAATAAATGCGGAATAGTGTAATACATCTGGGGAGAGGGGGCGGTCTAGAAGTCCAATGAATAAATAAATCAGACAATAAAGAGATACGTTGCTGTAACCACAAACTCTAAAACAGTGATAGTAAGAAAATAAATAGTCTTTACTTTGTAGCAACTAAAATGCTTCTTCTGACCAGTGATTCTAACTTCTCAAAACAATAACAGTCCTTCACCTAAATACAGAGTTATCTTACAGTGATGCAAAACAAATACTTCTTCTGTCTTCAGTCTTCAGCTTCAGCGGCAAACAGTAAGCACAGGATTCAAATGGAATCGAAAAAGGGAACGGACTGTGTTCCTGAGCTTCCTTTATGGTAGAGCTGAGAAGCACAGCCAATCAGAATTTAACGCAGTTCTTAAAGCTACATAACTCCTTAAGAACATAGGCTCATATATATTATCAACCCAATATAAGGCTGAATATCCTAACAATTTTTAGGGCACTTCTGAAGAAGGAAAATTAAACAAAGGAAAATGAATTTTCATCAATATCCTTGTCTTACCTTCTCCTGTTATAAGAAAAAACGCCAACTTTCTACGTATATAAACACCACTGAGTAAAATGCTGTGGGAATTAAAAGTGTCTGAAAAAGATGAAATGGACATCTAAGACATCTGGCAATTTTTTTTAACCACTAACCCTCAACAATCCCCACCACGTGACTAATTCAAAAAGGGAAATGGATACAGAATACTCTCTGTGTTACTATTGGCTGGGAATGGTGTATCAGTTGTTCGCCTCCAAGATTCCTCCTTTCCAGATATTTATAGAGGCACCCATGGCAATCAAGTGGCCTCTACTTAAATTAATGAAAATAAACCTAAGAAATCATATTTTCCCCATTTAGTGGAATAGAGTAAAAATGTCTCCTGTTTCCTTCTGCACCTAAACTGGATACATTCATCAACGCATGAAAAATGCATTGGCACATGGTTTGAGGAGATGCACATTAAAGAAAAAGGGCTTAAGTTATCCGAAACTTTCCAAAATAAATAAATACTCCTGTCACTGTATATATTTTAAGAGCCAAGCTGGAAGCAGCATGAATAATTTTTCTTATGAACTGCACTAAGTCCTTTGAAAAAGGCCCGTTTCCACAAGGGCCAATTCTTTTTATAATCCCAAACACAGAATCCTTTAAAACGTTACTGGCTTTGCATGGCAACCACCTCTGTTTGAGCCTGTGCAGGTGATTTAATAGAGTTAACAACTTTGCTTGGAGTGGAAAGTTGTATGTGTTCCTGAAGTTTAACAAATGGTTTCAGGATATGCAGGTTAAGCGCTTGATGGCTTTCCTCAGTTGCAGTGAGACAGAAGGGATGGGAAAATTTCTGAGTAATGAAAAGCTGCTTTGTCAAGAGAAGTTCGCTCTGCTTTGCATGTATCAATTAAGGTAACTGGGATGTGACTGTTAACATATTAGGCTTTTCTGAATAGCTAACCCTTTCAGCCAGGTGCACTCATCAAGACTTTGCCAACTGTATATATATACTGGAAAATACTAAATTTTTTAAAGGGATCTTAAGCTTCTATTAAATGCTGTACTGCAGAGGTTCCCAAACTTGGCAACTTTAAGACTTGTGGACTTCAACCTTCAGAATTCTCCAGCCAGCTCTGCTGGCTGGAGAATTCTGGGAGTTGAAGTCCACAAGTCTTAAAGTTGCCAAGTTTGGGAACCTCTGCTGTACTGGATCCAAATATTGCTTAGTTAAAGTTCTCTCATCCTCTGGAGGGAGGAGGGAGGGAGACCCTTTATGTGATTCCTCCTTCCTTTTGCAGTACATCTTCTATAAACTACTTTTAAGGATTGGTGAAGCACTTTAGCACAATATGAAAAGCAACCTAATCAGTTTCAGGCAATACAATTTGAACTTAAGGCTACCTGTAAATGCAAGGAACATTCCCACTGTGGAACTGAAATGGGTACTTGGCCAAAGTTGTTAATTTCCCCCCCAATTTATTTAATTTATTGGCTGCCTGAAGCTAAACTCTGTAGCAATTCTAGATGATGTACAATGATATAATTTAAAAACAATACAATAACGAGCAAAAATGATTCAGCAATAAGGAAGAAAAAGGAACAATTCACTTAGAGGAATCAACCATTTCAACATTGAATCTACAAACCAATGAGTGGGATCATAAAACTCTCTGAACCAGGGCTTGTTAAAAAAAAAGTTGGGGCTTCCGGTTCCGGCTCCTGCGGTGACGCTTTGTTTCTTCTTCTGCCCCCTCACGGGGGCGAGACCCCTCTTGTTTGAGGGTCTCCCGTAAAGCCGGCTCGTCGGGGGGCGCCCCCCCCCACGGCGGTGGAGGAAGTGGCCCCCGGCGCGGCTTAGGTGAGGGAGAACATGCTGCGGGGGGTTCTCCCTTCGCCTAAGGAAGACGGCGCCATTTACAACAATGAAGAGGGTTGATCGGCTCAGTCGGAAGGTCTCCCGAGGCTTCAGCTGCGAGGGGAGAGTGAGTTTTTAAAAAACTTTTTTTCTGCTGTCAGCCAGGCTGAAAGGACTGGGAGGGGGGAGTTTGTTTTCAAAAAAAACCCCTCGGACTTAAGCGGCACTTGGAAATGGCTTCTCTGGAAGAGAAAGCGGAAATCTTAAATCCGGACTGTCTCTAACAAGGGAAAGTGGTATGCGGCTACTTGCAACATTGTGTCTAGGTCTGGCTGGTTTAAAAAAAAATTATTTTTCTACTCTCTCCTCTGGGCTCTGAGATGGGCGGTGGAAAGTGGCTTTTCTTTGTCCCTGCCTGACTATTTTAACTATGGGAAATTCCCAGCGTCTCTTTACAATTGGGACTCTCTCTGGATATTAATGAAGAATTTTTTTCTTGTTGGATTTGTGGTTCCTTTCTGGATTACCTTCGCTATTATAACTATTGAGTTGGAAAATTGTCTCTCTCTTGGTTCCTGAATTTTACAACGTTTCAACCTTGGTCTGAACTTTTGGCTCCCGGTTAGTCTCACCAACCCCACCCTAAAAACGCCATTTTGGTGGCATTGACTCTAACAGTTAAGATGGCTCAAGAAGCAGCACTGACAAGTTTAGAACAACGGATGGCTTCTCTTGAAACTGTTATACAAACTTTGGTAAAAGAGATTCAGGTCCAGAGGGCTGAAAACATCAATTTCAAGAAGGAGCTATTGGATACTCGGAAGCAAGTGCTGGAAAACACACAGAAGACGGAAGAATTGGAAGGGGGGTTGGTGGGGGTTAAGGGAGAGATTAAAAATGTTACTAAAGAGGTTGGGGAAACAGATGGGCATGTGTCTAGGATTGATATGGAAAGAATGACATATTTTTTGAGATTTCAGAATGTTCTTGAGGAATCTGGTGAATGCCTCCCTGATCTTATGAGCACAATTTTAGCAAACTATTTACAAAAACCTAAGGATGAGATCAGGGGGGACATTGACCTAGCCTACAGAATTAACTCAGCATATGCCAGGATAAATGAAGTGCCTAGAGAGATACATGTGAAATTTGTTAGAAGGTCAACCAGAGAGGAAATCCTGAAACTGCAGAGAGAAAGTCCATTAATTTACCAACAAAAAACGGTCACTATCTTGAAGCAGATTCCTAGAAAGATTCGAGATGCAAGACGGAAATTTTCCTTCTTGTCTAAAACATTGTTTGATCATGGGATTTGGTTCAAGTGGGTGACACCCGAAGGGATGCTGGTGTTCTGGGAAGGAGGAAGAGTGAGGATTAAAACAGTTGCTGAGGCGGAAGCCTTTCTTAAAAAACATTCCTCTGCCCTGGGGGAAGATCCAGGGGGGACGGAGGGAGCTACGGCCCCGCCCGCTGGGGGCCAGGGAGGAGAAAAAGAAGATACAATAGCCAAGAGACTTAGATCGAAAAAATAACTTTGCCTTGATTTTCCTGAACAATTTTGCATAATATTTTCTGGATTTTTTGTAAATATCTGTCAGCATGGAACTGAGAATTTAGGTATATGTACTTGCTTTTACTTTGTAGTGTTATGAAAAATGCTTTTTTTTGGTTATTTTTTTATTGTGTATTTTGAGGTCTCGGAAGGGCCGACGACTCTGACGTGAATGCTCTCAAAATTTCTTTGTATCCCTTACCCTATCCTATAGAAAAAATGTAAAACCAATAAAACTTTTTCAATATAAAAAAAAAAAAAAAGTTGGGGCTATTGGACTTCAACGGGAGTCGCATTCCAGAGGACAGAGATGGACATAGAGAACATATAATAATAAATAATAATAATAAATTTTATTTCTAACCCGCTCTCTCTCCCCAAAGGGACTCGAGGCGGGGCACAGGTAAATTAAGAACAGATAACATAGAACAAAGTACAAAATTAAAATCACATTAAATCATATCCTGCGCTAAAACAACTATAAAATACAAACTATCCTAAAAACCCCTTAACCCCATTAAAACAATCATTCCCTAAAAAACCCCTAAAAGAAGAGACTACCCTAGGCCGGCCAAGCAGAAAAAGTGTGTTTTTAATTTTTGACGGAAGGAGCGGAGGTCCGTGGTTGTTCTAATATCGGGGGGAAGGTCGTTCCAGAGGGCTGGGCCCGCCACAGAGAAGGCCCTTCCCCTGGGCATCGCCCGCTGACAAAGTCTAGTGGACGGCACCCGGAGAAGTCCCTCTCTGTGGGAGCGAATCGGCCGTGAGGATGTATGGGGCAGGATCCGATCCCGTAGATATGCCTTCAGAGGCCCATAAGATAGCATTGCTTCATTGATAAGACCTGGAGCATGCAACTCTGCTCGATCTTACTGAACAATCAGAAAAAAAATATCAGAGAAAATCAATTCTATAGATATTCATGCTCCGAAGCTATGAAGTGTTTCATAGGTAACAATTATCACCTTGAATTGCACCTAGAAGCCAACCAGTAACTAATATAGTTTGCAAAGAGAGATGTTGCATGAGTACTCATAGGTACTCATACTATTGCGTTCTGGACCAGTGGTGGTTTCTGAGTGGTCGTCAAGGGCAGCCCCATGTAGACAACATCATAATAATCCAAATGAGATATGATATGAATGATGAGAGAAGAATGTCCCAATCCACCAACGTACCAATTCTCTTTATTATTTCTTGAGCTTAATAGAACTGGGTTGACATTGAAACCTAAGGAGATCAAGATCGCTGTCCTCTTCTATGCTCTGTTGCCTGTCAGCCATTGTTCCAGCTGACCACTGGAAGGGCAGAAAAGAAGTGTTGGGTATGACAAAACCATTAACCATCAACCAGCAGCTGTATAGTTAAAGCTGCAGGGGAGCTAGAGCGGGTAGAGGGTGAGAATGAGGATGACAATAACATTTTGGCTGGACAGAGTGTGGGAAATCCCTGAAATTCAAACCAAAGACAAAACTGATACATTCTGCATACATTTCCTGTATCAGGGAGTGCGCTGCTGGGGGTTCGCAGGGGTTCGGGAGAACCTCTAGCTAAGATTCTGTGCCGTTTGGAGAACCCCCAAATCTCACTCCTGGCTGGTCCTGCCCCGCCCACCCCTCCCCTCCCAGGAATCCCCACGTGGCCCCTTTTGAATGCAGGCAAGTGCAGGGCGTGCAAGGAGGCTCGGAAAGGGCAAAAACACCCATTGCCACGCCCGCCCAGCAACCCGGCAGAGAATCCCTTGCTAAACTTTTTGAAGCCCACCCGTGCCTCTAATGCAGGGGTCCCCAACCTTTTTTGCACCAGGGACCGGTTTCATTTTAAAGAAAATTCAGCGGACCGGCTGGCGTAGAGGAGGAGCAGGGGGGGAGGGGAACAGGCTGCGTATGCACACATGGGGGAGAAGGGGAACAGGCGGCGCATGCAGGGGGGGAGTTGGCTCACTCGGCCCTCTAGGCCTCCAATGCCGTGAACGGCCACGCCTGCGCTCTCCCGCATCCGGCGTGCGCTCTGCCCAGGGGGCTGCCCTCTCCTCCCTCCTCCTCCTCTCCAGCCCTGCGGTCCGATTCCTATCAAGCCACGGACCGGCACCGGTCCGCGGCCCGGTGGTTGGGGACCCCTGCTCTAATGTATGGTAAGCCGTATGATAGGCTAAATAAGTGGCTCATCTTCCCAACTGGCACAGAAACTAAGACCGTATGTGGTTATACAGTCCTACCCCCTCACACAACGTGGGGACAGATTTAGGTTTTTTATACCAACAGAAAATAGCAGGGATAATAAAGATTCTCGAGATTCTTTTATACCTATAGCAAGTTTATTATCATACAAGCATGCACAACAACATTTGCCAAAGGAAATCCTTTTAAGTGTCAATGATTCTATTGCTTTTATTGGAAAGCAATGATAAAAATTAGAAGTTCCATAAATCAATAGTATTCACTGAAACGTCCTACCAGTGTCAGTTAGAGGTCATAAAACAATGTATACACCAGCACAAAAGTGAAACTCACTCAAGGACATGTGAAAAATTACTATCCATCAAACTTCAGGTACTCATTTGACCCTGAATGACCTACTGAAGTTAACATTTAACCGAGGGCCAACTTTATTTCCCTTTTACAAACATCCTAGTACAGTATGCTCTGTGTTATTCTTGGCTGGGTAACAGGCAAGAGAATATAGCGCTGACTGTGATTAAGTTTAATTAGACACCTGTTCAAATCCTATATGTACTACTGGTAGAATAGGTCCACTTGCTTCTCTATGTTGTGGTCCACCAGTGGCCTGGGGAGCCTACTCTACTTCAAATATATCTGAAGGAAATTGTGGGCGAGTTGGAAGAACCTGGACAAGGCTTTAGTCAAGCAGGAGAATTAATATAATTGTGTGTTGGTTGTATGTCTATGAGGTCAGTATTGAGTGCTTTCCTGGATCAGGGCCATAACACATAACAGCTAAAACATTGAACTTTAAAGTGCAATGTTTCAAGAACTTGAAAGAAGGAGTCTATGAAATAGAAACAGTCAAAAAAGCACTATTTCTGGCATTTGAAACTTCCTTGTGTGGATGTATTTTTTTCCCCAAACACGCAAAGCAAACCATAGTACCTTAAATAAAAGCATTTGCAAGTACTAAAAGTAACTTTGGAAGTGTAAACTCAAATAGCTGGGAAAAATAAAAATTTCTCCTTGTGTTAGTAAGGAAGGGATGAAAAGGCTCTCTATGCTATTTGGCCAAAGTCAAAGCACATACAGTACATATTATGCTTTCACTGACAAACAGGTTTCCAGATAAGATAAAAGAACCTTGGATCAACTTATGGCGAAGGGGTTTGCATAGCTCAATGCAAGTGTGTTTCAAGGTGCTGTTGACCATCTTTAAGGTGCTCCATGGCACGGGGCCTAGTTACCTGCGAGACCGCCTGCTGCCCCATACGTCCATACATCCCTTCGACCGATACGCTCACATAGAGAGGGCCTTCTCCGGGTGCCGTCGACTGGGCAATGCCGGCTGGCGACGCCCAGGGGAAGGACCTTCTCTGTGATGGGCCCTACCCTCTGGAACGACCTGCCTCCCGAACTCCATGTTATCTCGGACCTCCTCCTGTTCCGCCAGCGCTTAAAAATGCATTTGTTCCAGCTAGCCGGCCTGGCATGAATTACCCGATTCCTAACTGTGTATTAATTTACCAAAGTTTTAATTTGCGGGTTTTAAGTATGTTTTTAGCACAGGGATGGATTTAATACTGTTTTTAGGATTGTTTATGTATATTTGTATCTGTTTTTAAATTTGCCTGTGCGCCGCCCCGGGTCCCTTGGTTGTGAGATGAGTGCGGGATATAAATATGATAAATAAATAAATAAATAAATAAATAAATAAATAAATAAATAAATAAATAAATAAATAAATAAATAAATAAATAAATAAATAAATAAATAAATAAATAAATAAATAAATAAATAAATAAATAAATAAATAAATAAATAAAGCTATGCCGTGCAGAGCCACCCAAGGCAGACAGGACAAAACGTGACCCACTGGAGAAGGAAATGGCAACCCATTCCAGTATCTTTGCCATGAAAACCCCATGGACAGCACCAAAAGGCAAAAAGATATGACCCTGGAAGATGAACCACTTGCCACAAGACTGAACAGAGGTTTAAAATCATTACAAAGAAATAAACAAATAAAAATAAAAATCATTAAAACATGTCCCAAATTAGAATGCCGTTACCATGTACAATACAATAGCAGAATTGGAAGGGACCTTGGAGGTCATCTAGTCCAACTCCCTGCCTAGGCAGGAAACCCTATACCATTCCAGACAAATGGCTATCCAACATCTTCTTGAAGACTTGCAGTGTTGGGGCATTCACAACTTCTGGAGGCAACTTCTGTTCCACTGATTAATTGTCCTAACTGTCAGGAAATTTCTCCTCAGTTCTAAGTTGCTTCTCTCCTTGATTAGTTTCCACCCATTGCTTCTTGTTCTGCCCTCAGGTGCTTTGGAGAATAGTTTGACTCCCTCTTCTTTGTGGCAACCCCTGAGATATCGGAACACTGCTATCATGTCTCCCCTGGTCCTTCTTTTATTAAACTAGACATACCCAGTTCCTGCAACCGTTCTTCATATGTTTTAGTCTCCAGTCCCCTCATCATCTTTGTTGCTCTTCTCTGCATTCTTTCTAGTCTCCACATCTTTTCTACATCATGGTGACCAAAACTGAATGCAGTATTCCAAGTGTGACCTTACCAAGGCATTATTATAAAGTGGTATTAACACTTCACGTGATCTTGATTCTATCCCTCTGTTGATGCAGCCTAGAACTGTGTTGGCTTTTTTGGCAGCTGCTGCACACTGCTGGCTCATATTTAAATGGTTGTCTACTAGGACTCCAAGATCCCTCTCACAGTTACTGCTATTGAGCAAGGTACCACCTATACTGTACCTGTGCATTTTGTTTTTGTTGCCTAAATGTGGAACCATACTCTTTTCACCATTGAATTTCACTTTATTAGATAGTGCCCAATGTTCAGGTTTGTCAAGATCCTTCTGTATCTTAAGCCTATCTTCTGGAGTGTTGGCTATTCCTGCCAGCTTGGTGTCGTCTGCAAATTTAATGAGTTCCCCATTTATTTCCTCCTCCAAATCATTGTAATTTTATTACAATATTATTACAATGACAATAATGATGATGATGATGATGATTATTATTATTATTATTATTGAAGATGTTGAAGAGTACTGGGCCTAAAACAGAGCCTTGCCACTGCATACTTCCTTCCATGTAGATGCAGTTCCATTGAGAACTACACCTTGAGTGCGGTAAGTCAGCCAGTTACGAATCCATCTTGTGGTGCTGTCTAACCCACATTCTTCTACTTTATCTAGTAGTAAAGTCCCATTATAGGCCCATTGTAGGCAACTCACATTCAATACTTTAAAAAAATCATTTTAATCTCTTCTCCAAATTGGGTCACTAAGCTGACAATGAAAATGCAACTAGAAACAAAATGTACAACTCACATTTAAATGTGAATGTCTATCATCAATTTTGATTTTTTTTTTAATATTGTGAAAATACTCATTTCAAAAAATGTTTTGAAAAATGGAATCAGAAGTTAATACCAAGAACATCTATAGTGATCTTTGCTTCTATGGCTAGATTGTCCAAAAGATGTTTTGGCTTAAATGGCAGAAACAATTTTATCTGACAAGACAGAGACCAAGTTGAAAGTAGATTACAAATGATCGGCTACACAAATGACATGGAAAAATGTTTAACTGGGCATATAAAAGAAATAGATTGATGCTTTAAAAAACCAAAAGTGAATTACACATAATAAACCAGTAGAGTGAACTGACTAATTCTTTTATGTTGGATTTATGAAAGCCATTTTTTAAAGCTTGAAAAAAACTTGTTTAAAAAGATAAAAAAGAAATGAAAAGGAAGTTGTACTACATTGCTTTAATGAACTAAAGATTAAGATTGTTAGAAGCAAAAGAAAAGAATATTAAGTTGGTTTAAGTTAAAATTGATATGTTGTTATTTCAGGCAACCTTTAAGTTTTACTTAAATACCGGGATTGAAATGATAATTGTATAGATTATATATCGATAAGGGATAAAACATAGGATGTTTATGTTTATTCGGATTTAAATACCGCCCTTTCTCCCTTATGGGACTCAGGGCGGTGAACAGGTGATAGTAAAAACAACAATAAAACATCTGATACAATAACTACACTAAAAATATACTAAAAATAAATTAAACACAGGCCTGTTCTAAAATACCGTCTAAAACCCCTAATAAAAGCCAATTAAAACTACGCCAGGCCGGCCGCACGAAATAGATGGGTTTTCAGGGCTCGGCGGAAAAGGCGCAGGTCCATGGCTGTGCGTAGGTCAGGGGTAGGTCATTCCAGAGGGCCGGAGCTGCCACAGAGAAGGCCCTCCCCCTAGGGGGCCGCCAGCCGACATTGACTGGCTGATGGCACCCTGAGGAGGCCTTCTCTGTGGGGGCGGACTGGTCGGAGGGAGGTGTTTGGTAGGAGGCGATCTTGCAAGTACCCAGGTCCCTTGCCATGGAGGACTTTGAAGATTGTTACTAGCACCTTGAAGCGCACCTGGAAGGCCACAGGCAGCCAGTGCAGCTTGCGCAGGAGAGGTGTTACATGGGAGCATCTAGAGGCCCCCCAAATCCCCCGCGCAGCCGCATTCTGAACTAGCTGGAGCCTCAGGATGCACCTCAAGGGAAGCCCCATGTAGAGGGCATTGCAATCGTCCAGATGAAGAGATTAGTTGTACATTAAGAGATGAAAAATTATAGCCATTGTGATGAAGATTGGACATCACTTCTTTGCATATTTCATTTCTTTTTCTTCATTATATTATCTTCTTTCTTTCTTTCTTTTTTCTCTTTTTTTCTATTATTTCTTTTAATTTGCATTAGTTGTAATTACAATATTTAATGAAATTATTTAAAAAAAAGATATTGCAATTAAGTTTTTAAAAACCATCACGGATATAGCAAACACAACACAGATACAAACTTGAATCAGTCCCTCTAAAAGCAAAACAACAAGAAGAATTTAAAACCACACAATTCACATCAAATCAGCAAATGTGGTATGATAATATATCTGGAATGTTCTTTTTTTTTTAAGTTTGCAGAAACAAAATAGTCCATGATGAAAAAAAAATGCTCTTGTGTTTTCCTTTCTGCCAAAGTTAACTACTGTTAAAAGAAAGAGAAAAGTTGCCTCTCTGAATTAAAATACAGAACTATTTCATAAGATGCTCTACATGAAAAGGAATAGTGCTAAGTAAGATGTATCACTTTTTCAAATCACCATGCTACAGTTTCTCTTACCATGACAAAATTAAACAAGGCCTGTTTAGATAAGGCACATACAAGGAGGCACACTATGTCTATATTGTAAAAGCTCCACTCTTTGTAAATGAGCCGTAGTGCTGATCGGCATTTCTTCCATTCCTGGTTTACTTTAAAAAGGACTGAACTAGACTGAATAATCACAGCTGGATCAAAAATAGGAAGAGCTAAATAACTGTTTTTATGAGAGTCATAAGCCCCCCAAAAAAGAAGCAGTTAAATAATGGCAGTTCACAAGTGTTATGGGAAAGATGAATTCATTTATGACGGTTGACATTAATATATATTCTATTTCTTCAAGCTAAGATAAATGGAAATTCAAAGAATGGGATAAAAATGCATTCAATTTCCATTAATCATTCATTCATTTCATTTTCATTTCATTAAATTTGTATACCGCCCCATTCTCCCAAAAAGGGACTCGGGGCGGTGCACAGGAAAAATTAAAACCACACATATACATAAAACCGATAATAAATATGTCATAAATATTAAAAACTTATTAAATTAACCCAACCTGTGCTAAAACCAATTAAAACCCTAATAAAATCTAATTAAATTTAAAACCAGTAGATGGACTCGGAAGATTAAGCCAGCTAAGCGAAAAAAGTGCGTTTTTAGTTGTTGACGGAAGAGGCGGAGGTCTGTGATATTCCTAAGATCGGGGGGGTAGATCGTTCCAGAGGGCAGGGCCCGCCACAGAGAAGGCCCTTCCCCTGGGTGTCGCGAGCCGGCATTGCCTGGCCGTTGGCACCCGGAGCAGACCCTCTCTGTGGGAGCGGATCGGTCGGAGGGATGTATGGGGTAGGAGGCGGTCTCGCAAATAACTAGGACCCTGAATAATTAGAATTCATTAATTAGAAGTATTATATTATTTTATAATGATTTTAGCAGTAATATAATACAAGCATACATATTTATTATATAATTATAGAATAATTCAATTTATAGTAATTTATTTCTTTTGGCATGCTTTTATTTCAAATTAATTCAAGCCTAGAAGGACATAAAATTGAGGTTCTGTCTTATTTGTCCATCAAGGTTCTTGACATTTTATTAAGGGCAGCGTTTTATTCATAGACTCTTAAGCCTATGCAGTGGCGTAGCGTGGGTTGTCAGCACCCAAGGCAAGGCAAGTAATTTGCGCCCCCTAACCCGTGGATTTTAGCACTCGGGGGAGGCAGCTCTTCTTGTGGTGTCGAGCCCACGCACCTCCCGCGAGGATCCGGCGGGCAGCCGCTGCCCAAAGGGCTCGGCCATCCGGGTCCGACACTCGTTGCCTCGCCTTGGGGAGAAGCGGGCGCCCTTTGCGTGGTGCGGGCCTGGGACACCCGATGCTCCTTTCTATGGAGGGCGACGGCCCGAAAGCCGGGGCAAGAGGGTCTTCCCGGGCCGCCGCAGGGCCCAGGTCGCTGCTCCTCTGACTGGCTCGGAACAGAGGAGTCTTCCAGGGTCTCCGCACGGCCGTTGCTTCGAAAGACCTGCGCCTTTAAGTCTCGCCTGGCCCCCTCGGGTAGCGCTGGCGGGTGCGAGGAGCCGGCGCTGGCCTCAGCCGGGGGATGGCCCGGGAGGGTTTGGCCCCTACTGGCCGCTGTTCGCTCCCCGACTCTCGCCGGCCCAGGAGCGCCCAGGCGCCGCCGCCGCCAACTCCAGAGACCCGCGGAGGAGAGCTTCCGAGTCGGGTCTCTGGAGCGCGCCCCCCCAGATGTTGCGCCCGGTGCGGCCGGCCCCCCCTGCACCCCCCACGCTACGCCTCTGAGCCTATGATCTGAAAATGTCTTTTGAAAGTGTAAGACTTTCATCAGAACACTGTGAAAAACAGCTATATTTAAGATATACTAACAGTATCTATCTGGTATAGGTCCTGGTGCTTGGTTCAATCTGTTCTAGGACTTGGGTTAACTGATATCTTCTAAGTCAGGGGTCTCCAACCTTTGCAACTTTAAGTCTGAAGGACTTCAGCTCCCAGAATTCTCCAGCCAGCTTTGCTGGCTGGAGAATTCTGGGAGCTGAAGTCCTTCAGACTTAAAGTTGCAAAGGTTGGAGACCCCTGTTCTAAGTTATATAATGCAAGCCCATCTGTCCCTAAAGTAAATAGTAGCTCTGGCAACCATTATGATCACTTGCATGTTTTTATTGCTGTACTTTAAAAAAAACAATCACCATCAGCCAAAATAAACAAACGTCAATTATAGTGCTATCCAACACTTATTTACACTCAACACTAACAGGAGAATTTTAAAGTATACAAACTTTCTATATTTTGATGATTTTCCAAACAATTTACTTCAAACATGTGTGATGATGATGAAAAAGAAATGGAACTCATCCAAGAATTCTGTAAGTAGGCTTGTACTTTAACAATCACAGTATCTGTAGATTTAAAAAAATTAACACTTCTTAATTTCTATTTTTTAGCCTACTGACACTAGCCACAAAGAGAGTATTCAAGAAAATATTTATTATTTTTAATATTGAAATTTTTCATTGTATCTGAGGAATAAAAACACAACTGTTACTGAATGTATTTTTAACAGACATATGTCTACATTAAAAATAAATTTGACAAACGTGCAGTGGTGGGTTTCAATTTTTTTTAGAACCTACTCTGTAGGTGTGGCCTATTTTGTGGGCGTGGCTTGGCAGTCATGTGACACGGTGGGAGTGGCCACCTTTTAAAATGTGGTGAAACTCATTTAACAACGCTCTTGCTTAGCAACCAAAATTTTGGACTCAATTGTGATGATAAATTCTTTCTTTCTTTCTTTCTTTTTTTCTTTTTTTTCTTCCTTCCTTCCTTCCTTCCTTCCTTCCTTCCTTCCTTCCTTCCTCCCCTTTCCTTTCCTTTCCTTCCCATTGGGTCACTGGCAGCGGCGGGCCAGATTTACTTCCAGGTATGCCGGTGGAACCCCCTCTCACCGGTTCTCTAAATTTCACCAACCGGCTCTCGCGAGTAGGTGCAAGCCTGCAGAAACCCACCACTGCAAACGTGGAAATTTTTTCACATAGACATAGACATTTTTGACATTGCTAAGGAAAATCTGATACTCCCAAATTAAGATAGTTGTTATCATAGACAAATTCATTTAAAGCAAACTTTGAGCTTTTCTCTACTGTTAAGTTAAAGTCCTAGCCACCCATCCCTGTTTCAATAGAAAACTGCTGTACAGAAATCTAATTCAAAATCATGGAACCATATTGTACTTTTCTGGATTCATTAATGAAAGGAGATGTGCTGGTTACACACATGCAGATCACGATAAGCAAAATATGATTCCTTCCTACCTCTTCAGCAGCTCATCCTAAAAAAACGCGGAGAGCCATGCTATTGCAACTGAATAGGGTTGGCTTGAATTCTGGTCTTGACAGAATTCAGAATTCTGTCAAGTGTAGTGTATTTATTGTGCTTCTCCATAATCTTTCTGTTCAATAGCATCTGTAAGATGAGAGAGGGGGCAAAAACAACAAGCAAAAGATGAGAGCATTGTGACCAAACTCACATATTATGCAAATGTATCAATGGGGTGGGGTTTTAATTGTTGCACTGACTATTTTGTCCTCTCCCCATCTTTCCATTCTGGTAGGTAAATCCAAGATGACAATACCTTATGGCGTTTGATAGAGGAGTGACTCTCCTCTATCAAACTGATTCACATCACCATCATTAGACCAGTCCTCCTTAAATTAGTTCTTCTCTGCTGATATATGACTAAGGATGTTGTTGATGGTAGAAACTAATCAAGAGAGAAGCAACTTAGAACTGAGGAGAAATTTCCTGACCGTTAGAACAATTGATCAGTGGAACAAAAGTTGCCTCCAGAGGTTGTGAATGCCCCAACACTGCAAGTCTTCAAGAAGATGTTGGATAGCCATTTGTCTGAAATGGTATAAGGCTTCCTGCCTAGGCAGAGAGTTGGACTAGATGACCTCCAAGGTCCCTTCCAACTCTGCTATTGTATTGTATTGATAGTCTCAAATATTTAGAAAACACTAGTAAAATTTTAAAAAAAGGCAATAGTCCTTCAATTTTGTAATGATGAGTTTTCATGAGGAGCCTCTGACACAAAATTTAGTAGTTTTGTTTCCAGTTCTGTTCTATAACAATAGAGGGATTTGATTTTTTTTAAACATAAGAGTAAAACGGCTGTGATATTAATACATTCATCCTGATTATATATCAGTAATAATAATGAGACCATAAAATAGGGAAAGTAATAGAAAATGAAAAAACCAAAGTGCTTTGGGACTTAGAAATTCAAAAGGGCACCTGCCACACAACACCCCAGACTGAACAATTGTTGATAAGAAAGAATCTGGATAGTGGATGTGGCAATATCTATGAACATCAGAATAGAAGAAAAAGAACTGGAGAAAATTACAAATAGAAGTAGAATGTCTGTGGAAAAAGCTAATGCCAATGGTGATAAGTACCTTGGTGCAATTGCAAAACAATTGGAACAAAACTTGAACACCACCGGCTTTGACAAACTCACCAGGAGTGCCTGCGTGAAGCCCTGCGAGAGTCTCCTCTCGCACAGGTCTGGCCCTCAGAGCTAACGAGGGCCCACCTTGAGGATGGGCTCATCAGCCAAGAGAGGTGGAAGAAACGCAAGCTGCAGAATTAGGTCGGGTTTTAAGGGGTTCAAGGGAGGCGGGTGGGTCCATTTGCGTTGGCTTAACTAGGCAGAGTGATCGACCAGCTGATAACGGCGGAGGTAAGGGTAGATGGTCCGATGTAAAGGGGGGGGCGAGGGTCGCTCCCACAGAGGGCCTTTTCATTGCCGGCCCTGAGGAACAACCTACCCCCCGAACTTCGCACTATCACGGACCTTTCCCTCTTTCGCCGTTCACTTAAAACATATTTTTTTCAACAAGCTGGTCTTGCGTAATAGTTTAGACTTTTGTAATATAGCTTCTGCCAAACACGTAAATGGATATAGATTTTTAGGGGGAATTTTAGCACAGGCTATGATTTAATTCTTTTTTACCTATTTATTGTATTTATTGTATTTTTATTATTGTTCGTTTTAAATTCCTGTGCACCGCCCTGAGTCCATTTCGGTGGAGAAGGCGCGGTATATAAATTGAAATAAATTAAATTAAATTAAACCATAAGTTAATTGCAAAAGGTAGCTTTACTTAGAATAGCTTACATCCTGTCATGATGATACCTTTAATACCTTCAAACAACATCTGCCTATCCCAGATCCTTGGGAAGGACTTGATAGGTGTATAAAAATGCCAAATCCCTCTGAACATCTGGTTGACTGTGCAATGAACCATAGAGTAGATAATAACCAAATAAAATATGTGGTTTAGGGAGAAGTTGGAATGAAATTTACTTTAAACACAATATCAGCCTAAAACAGAAATTAGGTAATATGTAAACAGTAGCTTTGCACGTGATTGAAATTTCAAGATGTTTTTGCACATGATTGAAATTTCAAGGTGTTTACAAAAATACTGACAATTTACAACCACAAAACTTGGCACCTGAACACAAATAATTGTTATTAAGATGAACAGAGTATTAGTCTATTATAACAACCAGGAATAGTAATATCAGCCATATGCCTTGCTGACTTTCTGTCTGCAAACAACACTGAAGGTTAAACTAACGAATACACTAAAATAGAATTAAAGCATAAAAATTGAAATTGAAAGATAAATAGTGTGATAAAGGAGGTGCTGAACATAAGTTCTGAAAAAACTTATTCTATACTAAAGGAACAAAACAAAAGTGTTTTTTTCTTTGTGACAGACAAATGATCCTCTACCAGTTGGGATCAAATCAGAGGGGCCTCTTCCATAGACCCCAGGGGAAGAGCCTTCTCTGTGGCGGGCCCAACCCTTTGGAACGACTTACCCCCTGAACTCCGCACCATCTCCGACCTCCGCCTCTTCCGCAAGTGTCTGAAGACACATCTGTTCCATCTAGCCGGCCTAGCGTAACCTCCATTACTGTTAGATAGTTTTTAAATTTGGGTTTTTTAATTTGGTTTTAGTGCAGGTTTTTATTAGAATAAGTTTTTTAAAAATTTTAGATGTTTTGTATGTATTTTTAGTATTCCTGTGCGCCGCCCTGAGTCCGTTTGGAGAAGGGCGGGGTATAAATTTAATAAAATGAAAAAAAAGAAAAATGAAATGACCCAAATGGACAAACAAGATCATAAAATGGAAAACTTCCCCCTTTAATCAACTGTTTAGGACTTAAAGAATCACATCAGTATTTTAAATTTTGCTTGTGGCAACCATTGCAAATCTTCAACAAACGCACAATATGATTTCTGTACTTTGCTCTGACTACTATCCTGCTGCTGTATCAGCGCTAGTTGTAGAAAAATTAGCTATGACAGAAGAGTTACAGATCCAGCATAACATGGGAAAGTTCTGCCAATATTGCAGATATGATACCAATGTAATAAAGCAAATATCAGATCAGTTTTCCACAATCATATATTATATCATAAAGGTAAAGGTATCCCCTGCCCTGTCATTTCCAATTCTAGGAGGCAGTGCTCCTCTCTGTTTCTTAGCAGAGGAAGTCAGGGGTGTCCAAAGATATATCCATGGTCATGTGGCCAGCATGACTATATGCTGAGGCGCATGGAATGCTGTTGCCTTCCCACTGAAATGGTACCTTATTTATCTACTCACATTTGCATGCTTTTGAACTGCTAGGTGGGCAGGAGCTGGGGCAAGAAACTCACCCCATTCCACAGCACATGGGTCTTGAACCTCAGATGGTCAACTTTCCAGCTGACAACTCAGCATCTTTAACTGCTGAGTCATCTGCACCCCTTATATCAGGGGTCTCCAACCTTTGCAACTTTAAGTCTGAAGGACTTCAGCTCCATTCAGACTTAAAGTTGCAAAGGTTGGAGACCCCTGCCTTATATCACCGATGTCAAACTCATGGTGTCATGTTGCCATCACATGATTTGTGATGTGTTTTTTTCCTTTGCTGAGCTGGGTGGGCGTATCTTGTGCATGACATACCTCTGGGCTGCCAGTTTGACACTCCTGCCTTATATCATATCATATCATATCATATCATATCATATCATATCATATCTCAAAGCATCTGACACCATACCTGTTAGATTGGAAGAAGGAGTCCGACTCAGGCGTAGTCATAACAACAGTTCTTTATTAACTATATACAGGCAAAGTGCATTGGAGTCAAAGGCGAGAGATTTCCCGCCTGACAGCAGTTTATATAGAGCTGTCAGGCGGGAAAAGCCTCAACGAGGCGGCAAAGGCAAATTCCGGCCAGTCGCGTCTTCTCCAATCAGACGCGACCGCCTTGCAACAATTGTATCATCAGTTAAGCTGAATCCGGCCAGCCGCGTCTCAGCCAATGAGACGCGACTAGCTAGCATCTCCGGAATGCGGTAATTACTAGGTTGCCAGACTCACTGGCACGGTCGTAAATCTGAGGATTCAACAATACCCTATCTCATATCTGCAATGATTTCATGCTGCTACTGGTTTATTCCACCCAACCCTACAAAAATAAGAGTTCTGTTAACCTTAAGAAAGGATGTAATTGTGCCTTTGTAAGTAAAATGTAGAAAACATTTTTTCTACATATTAAACATTAAAACATAATTGAGCTGTAGACTGTAGAGTGCTAATTTGAAAGTATTGTTTTTGTTTCCTTTTAACTTGTGCTGTGAATCAAATCAATCATTACTTGTATATAGATACTTGCTAATGGTATGGAACATGAAGGCTATTATCTTGTGTTAATTTTGGCAGAGATTTTAAAAACACAAGTGGCTGGAAATAACTGAATAACAGTGGTTTTTCAGGGCACCAAATTTATTCCACATACCATGTGTTGATTTTCAGCAGTTTGATAATATTAAATAAAAAGTAATTAAAGCAGTAGCTGGTAAAGCATATAACGAATAGAGGGTGGAAAACATGACGTCAAGCAAGGGAGACCATCACACACCAGTTTCCAAAATTAGACGAGTCAATAAAGTAACAGCTTAATGACTTCTAAAAATAGTTGCTGTCTGGTTATTGAGTATCATGACCTACATTAAATCCGGAATCTATTTCCTGTGACTAGCAGCATAAATCACATGTAGTTTTTATATTCTGTTCTCTTTGGGATTAGTAGTGAGGTTTTAGGCCTGACCTTGAAAGCCCTTCTTATAAGTGTCCAAATTGTATATCATACAGCATACATATATTTCATATATTTTTACTGCAACTGGAAAAAGCTAAAACAGAGAGTGTACCAAGGATGGAGGCACACAATTAAAGAACAATGACATCAAACCAAACACTGAAATAAACAAAAAACCCACAAATGACCTCAGATTTTCAATAACCTCAACAATAATAATTTCAGTTTATTATCGATAATAATTTCCAGATTCTCAGTCGTTGCTAAGTCTTTAATCTGCAGCATTTTACTTTAAATACATAAATATGTATGAACTTAATAATATACTGTAAATATTACTTCCTTAATATAGATAGTCCCTTACAGCAGTGGCACCCAACCTCTGGGGCACCAGGGACTGGGTCTGTGGAGAGTTTTTCTGAGGACCAGAGGGAATGTTCTTTTGCATGCTGCCTGCATCCCGCAGATGTAGCATTGCTTGTTGGAGTAGACCAGTTGCTGGCATGCCGCGGACTGGTGCTGGTCCAGTGTGATGACCCAGGGCATGGCACAGAGGTAACACAGGCAGCTGGCAGTTCAAACCACCCCTTTATTGTTCCGAATTTTCCCCAAATGCTCCCACGTTTCTGGCAAGTCCCAGCACAAAATGTTGACACACACATGCACATCGTCAGCAACCTCTGGCTGCAAATTGTCCAACCTCTCACTGTGAGCACAATGGCTGCAAAGCAAGAAATCCAGCAGGACAAGTTGAGGGTCCAAGAAGCCAAGGAGAAAGGCAATTAATCCAGAAATCCAGAAAGATTGCCAGGAATCCAAGAAAGTTCAAAAGTCGGCACTCAACACTCCATGAATTCCGTGTTTGTTCCTGAGAAATGCCCTTCCCCACAGCGTCTCCTTAAGTCTCTGCCTTGTGAAGAGGGGAGGGGCACTCTCCTCCCGAGTAGTCAGCTCAGTCTGTGCTGTTCCGACCTTCTCTCCACTCTCCATGCTCGAGGATCAGGAGGTGGCCCTTGCTCATCGCTTGAGCTCTGTCTCTCATGTTCAGTACTTAGCCCCTCTTGGTCATCCTACCCCTTTCCTCCTTGCCTACAAGCCATCCCAATCCTGAAAGGCCCTGGCCTGACTGGGCCTGCTCCTCCCCATTTTCCTCCCAAGCCAACAAAGCCACCCCCAGATCTCTGCCGGCTCCAATTCTGGCTCGTCTTCCTCTGCAGATTCAGGCTCCGATGAGAGCATGACATTCAGGGACCCGCGGTTGGGGACCCCTGCCTTACAACATCCCTTCGGCTGATTCACTCTCACAGAGAGGGACTTCTCCGGGTGCCGTCCACCAGGCAATGCCAGCGGGCGATGCCCAGGGAAAGGGCCTTCTCTGTGATGGGCCCGACCCTCTGGAATGACCTTCCCCCTGACATTAGAACGACCACGGACCTCCCCTCCTTCCGCCAGAAACTCAAAACTCACCTGTTTCATCTAGCCGGCCTGGCCTAATTCCATGCCTCCCGCCTCAGTTTGTAATTTTAAATTATTTTATTTGGTTTTAAGGTTAAGTTTTTAATTTTTATAAATTTGTACAGGGGATTATTTAATTCGATTTTAGTTTATATGTATTGTTGATTGTAATAATTATTATTTTTTTAAATTTTTACCTGTACACCGCCCCGAGTCCCTTCGGGGAGAGGAGGCGGTCTAGAAATCCAATAAATAATAATAATAATAATAATAATAACTGTTTATATAGTGATTGTTTGAAATTACACTGGCACTGAAAAAGTGACGTATGACAGTCTATGCAGTTATGACTATTGCAACATCCCTGTGGTCATGGTGATCATAATTCAGTCACTTGGCAACCAGCATGTATTTATGATGGTTGCCCAGGTTCACATGATCACCATTTGTGACTTTCCCACTGGCTTCCAAGGGGAAAAGTCAATGGAAGAAGCCAGATTCAGACTATGATATTTGCTTAATATTTAGGGGGGGGGGGGAGGAATTCAGTGTGCTCATGTGATAACTCACTTAATAACAATTCGTTTCCAATTGTCTTCTTCTTGGTGTTGATAGAATTATGTAAATAATAATGAGCTTTCTCCCCATTTTCATGGAGTTTATTAAAGTCAGTAAAATATGCTAATCATCACATTAGATACCTTGGAATGCATGTTATTGGTCACTGGGAAATACACTCCTGTAATGTTTAACTTCTGCAATTATTCTTTATGAGGCATTTGGGGAGGTGTCAAAGCAAAATTGCCATATATGTACCAGGAAAGGGTAATTTTCAGAAGAATCCCCAGCAGAGTTCCCAATCGAATCGTTATGGTACAGTAGACACTGCAATGGAAAGCATGTCATGTCAGCTGCTGGGATTTTTCTTGAGTCTTCTTGGCTTGGCTGGAACCATCACTGCGACCATCCTGCCTCACTGGTGGAAAAGCGCTCACGTGGGAACCAATATCATCACAGCTGTGGCATACCTAAAGGGTCTCTGGATGGAATGCGTTTGGCACAGTACTGGCATCTCCCAGTGTCAGTTCCACTCTTCCCCACTCGCTTTGCCTCGTGACCTTCAAGCAGCCCGGGCCATGATGGTGATATCTTGCCTTCTTTCGACTCTGGCCTGTGTAATTGCTGTTATTGGCATGAAATGTACCCAATGTGCCAAAGGGTCTTCCACCAAAAATATCTTTGCTGTCCTGGGTGGCATCCTTTTCATACTGGCTGGAATTGTGTGTCTTATCCCTGTTTCTTGGACAACAAATGATGTGGTGACTAATTTCTACAACCCAATGTTGCCCAATGGGATGAAATATGAGATCGGGCATGCCCTTTACCTTGGCTTTGCGTGTGCTTCACTGAGTATCATTGGTGGAACAATCTTGTGTGCTTCGTGTCAGCAGGTGGAGAATGACAGACATTCCCAACAACAATCAAGAAGTGCAACTTTAGCTCCATCCTCCAGACCACCAATGGCTTACAAGTCAAATCACAGTCCTTCGCAAGCATCTGCCTCTTACAATGGTTACAGGTTAAATGACTATGTATAAATTCTCTGGGACCTCTCTTGTGTGTACGTTGCTGTCAGTGTTTCTCTAAATATGTTTGTATATATTTGTACAAATTACATTATTTCATCTATGATGTTTATGGTGTTATCAATGTACTATAATTTCCATATTGTTTATTACTATTTTACTTTTTATTTAATTAATGCAATTTTTTTAAAAAAAAGGACGCTTTGAAGCTTGAAATTAGAATAAATAAATCTTTTCCTGGAGAAAGACTGCAAATATTTACAAAAAATGGTTTGCGATTTCAAAGACAGGCTGTGAGCACAGGACTTCCAGACTGTGGAACTGTGTATCAAGGCACATTTGGGGCAACAAGACCCAGATGTGTTGTTATTCCAGCAGTGATCATTCAAAGGAGTCTCATACTTAGTATTTTGATCATGTAAATGGAAAATCTTGTGTTTGTACTTCATTGTATACTTACAGGATATTTGGATGTGTGTGTGTATGTCTGTCTGATTCTAAGATATGTAGACAAATAAAACAAAGATGTATAAGTTTATTTATTTTTATTTATTTTATTTTTTATTTTATTCAATTTATATCCCGCCCTTCTCCAAAAGGACCCAGGGCGGCGCACAGGAATTTAAAAGAATATACAAAAATAATACAAAACATATAAATTAAAAAAACTATTAAACAGCAAAACCTGTGCTAAAACCAATTAAGATCCCCAATTTAAAAACTATCTAAGATTAGTCACAGCGGGGGCTATGTTAGGCCGGCTTGATGAAATAAATGTGTTTTTAAACACTGGCGGAAGAGGCGGAGGTCGGTGATGGTGCGGAGTTCAGGGGGTAGGTCGTTCCACAGGGCAGGGCCCGCCACAGAGAAGGCCCTTCCCCTGGGTGTCGCCAGCCGGCATTGTCCAGCCGATGGCACCCGGAGAAGACCCTCTCTGTGGGAGCGTATCGGTCTAGGGATGTATGGGGCAGAAGACGGTCTCGCATATAACTAGGTCCCGAGCCATGGAGCGCTTTGAAGATGGTCGTCAGGACCTTGAAGCGCACCCGAAAGACCACAGGAAGCCAGTGCAGCTCGCGCAGGATCGGTGTTATGTGGGAGCATCTAGGGTCTCCCGTAATCACCCGCGCGGCTGCATTCTGTACTAACTGTAGCTTTCGAGTGCACCTCAAGGGAAGCCCCATGTAGAGAGCATTGCAGTAGTCCAGTCGAGACCAGTAGTCCAGTTGTTTTTTGTATTGGTTTCCTATAAGTCATGCAATGTAAGGCATTTGTATAACTACAATGCAATATTATATAGCTGGCTGGAGATTTCTGGGAGCTAAAAGTCCACAAGTCTTAAAGTTGCCAAGTTTGGGAACCTCTGTTCTAAAGAAATACATCTACAAAGTCTAGATTTCTCCAGAATAAACTGTTGTGAAACACTGTAAAACAGTGACATCAAGTGGCCAAATCATGTATGACACTATGCTGCTGGTATACAGCATCTGATTTTTTTAAAAGAATCTAAGCTGCATCTTTCCTATAATTTTGATAACTAATATTATTTACATTATTTACCACGCAAGCAGAAGGGTTGTACTGCATTCATATTCTAAGACAATTTGCATTTCCACACGGCAGTTTAAATAGATAAAATGATTTCTAGTTAAATTCATATTGGGAATACAATACAATACAATAGCAGAGTTGGAAGGGACCTTGTAGGTCTTCTAGTCCAACCCCCTGCGTAGGCAGGGACCGTATACCATTTCAGACAAATGAATGAGACTGATAAAATAATATGAACTGATTTAAATTATCAAAACCCACCAATTTAAATGTTAATGAAGTATAATTCAGTAAAGTATTCCTTTTGCTTAATTTTTACAGCTTAGGAAATATAAATCTAATTAGAGCTCCTTAATTTGGGTAACCCCTTAACGCATTTATTCTAATATTTAACATGAAACTGTATTTTTAGAATTCCTTGTTTCCGCTATAATTTTGAAGCTGTTCCAGAGGATTGAAAGAAGGACATTCTTTTGAGACAACATGGAGATCTCAGAAAGAAGATAAACTGATTTAAAAATATTCTCTTCTTTTCGTACTGATCCAGACATGATCCAGAGTTAGCTTAAGTATACAATAAGACAATTACATAAAAAAGTGGTTTATTTAAAAAAAACTAGATTCACCCTAGATTCAGTAGAAATCTAAACAAAATGGTATGATTATTACAAAGCTTCAGGTCTAAGATTTTATCCTATACTCCAAAGCACCTTTGGGCAGGACAAGAAGCAACAGATGGAAGATTATTAGAGATCAAAAGTAGAATTAAGAGGAATTCCATGACAGTGAGAAAAATTAACCAGTGGAACAGCTTCACTAGAGGCCTTCAAAAAGAGATTGGACAACCATTTGTTCAAAATGGTATAAGGTCTTCTACTTGAGCAAGGGGTTAGACTAGATGGCCTTCAGGATCCCTTCCAACTCTGTTACTCTATTTTCCACTCTATATTTCACAGCACATGCCAGACATACCCTTTTTTAAACATATTAACTTATGATAAGCCCCACATAAAATATATTCTAAGAAGACATATTAGGGGAGAATACTATGTCACTATACTTTTCCTATTGTAAATACTGTTATTAAAGTTAAACAAAAGTGAGGCAGCAGTAGCAGCTGCAAAGGTCTAAGGCTGGCCTAGGCCTGAAACATTGGTCATAAGAACATAAGAATAGCCTTGCTGGAACAGGCCACAGCCCATCCAGTCCAGCATTCTGTCTCCCACCGTGGCTCCCCATTTGCTTCAGGGACTTCCCAAGCAGATGTCTTCACCTGCTTATGATTCCCTGCAAATGGCATTGAGAGATATTCTGCCTATCTCTCCATCCCGGAGGGTGTCCTTAGGCATCCATAATGATAGCCATTGATACCCTTGTTCTCCATGAACTCCTCTCATCCTTTCTTAAAGGTGTCGAGGCTGACAGCTGTCACTTCTTCTGGCAGGGAGTTCCATAGACCAGTGATCCTCTGGGTGAAAAAGTACTTCCTCTTATTTTTTTGAGGTCTAGTTATCAAAAGTTTCATGGAGTGCCCCCTAGTTTTAGTGTTGTGCGATAGGAAAAAGTTTTTCCTTCTCTACTTTGTCCACATCGTGCATGATTTTATAGACTTCAATCAGGTCAAGTAAACTTTGGTCAAGAAGTAAGATTGCAAGCTATGCTCAATATTTTCAATATTTGCTCGAAGTTTTCGTGACCCAGGCAGATGCATCCGTTGTGCTGTACTGTTCCCACGATCCTTCTCGGTAACTTCCCTAATCCACCTCCTTACTAGCCACAAATAGCCTCAAAATACATATATCTTGTTGACCTAAAAGCAAACTGTCTCAAATGGTATGTTTTCGATCACCCCGGCTCCATATTTGGGCAAATGTATAACAGGAATGTATACGTAACCGAGGGTATAAGAGAGGGTCTTTGTCAGTCTGACGGGATTCAGAAATTTGTACAAGCTTTGCAACTTTAGCTGAACCTGTGCACATAATAGAACCTTTACTACTTTGAAGAGCTTGTCTGTGTCCTGCTTTCCTACAACAAATGGCGCACTGACCGGGAATCAGATGAGGCGATGTTTCGCTGAGGGCAGCTTGACCCCTCGGGTCCGTTGGGAGGCCGTTCCTGAACATTCTCCAGGCGCCACGGGGGCTTGACCTCCGGGAGACAGCAGCGACCTCTCTACGAGGCCGACAGTGCTGATAGCTCGTCCAAGAACCCTTCAACGTAGGAATGGCTGTCTGAACCATCTCCTGGCCAGGACGAGTGAGAAGACGCCTCAGGCGAGTATGTGTTAAGATCTGTGTACCTGTCTCATTTGAAGGCAGAAGAAGGGGACTGAAGAGAGCTTAGATATATACATTTTTAAACATTTGAAGTATCTATCTATATTGTAGAGCTTTATATTAATACATGCCTCTTAATTTATATTCATGTTCGGAGTCCAAAATAATTCGTAGCTACATCCTCTATTCCCAATTTAGTTCATAAATGTAACTTTCACAAGTTTGCTTCTGAAAAACGGATCCTTCAGTATTACAAGTAGGGATGATGTTTCTTCAAATTGAATCCATGTAGCCCCTACTGCATTTTTATCTTTCATCTCCTCGGAGTTTGCATGAGCATGGAAAAGCAGTTATGATGATAGTATGAAAAACTTGCACTGGTGTTGTGGTCACACAGAATTACAGTGGTACCTCGGTTCACGAACGCCTCTGTTCACGACCAATTCGGTTTACGAACAGAAATTTTCCAAAAAATGTGCTCCGGTTCACAAACACCGTTTCGGTTCACGAACGGAAAAGTTCGTAAAAAAATGCTCCGCTTCACGAACTCCGCCTCGCTTCACGAACAGAAAAGTTCGTAAAAATGCTCGGATTCACGAACCCCGTTTCGCTTCACGAACCGGAGCCGCGGACATTTTATCTACGAACGTATTCTGTTCGCGAACAGAGTCAGTTCAAGAATCACAACCAAAAAACAAGGTCAGAACGGATTAACCGGATTTACATTGAACCCTATGGGAAACTGTGCCTCTGTTCACGACCAATTCTGTTTTGCGAACAGAGTCAGTTCAAGAATCACGACCAAAAAACAAGGTCAGAACGGATTAACCGGATTTACATTGAACCCTATGGGAAATTGTGCCTCGCTTCACGACCAATTCGGATCGCGAACAGAGTCAGTTCACGAATTAAGTTCGTGAACCGAGGTACCACTGTAGTTGCATTCAGCTTGAATGACTCTTGGCGTTTGTGTGAAGCAGAAAATAGCTACGTTCTATGAACGGTTACACGGAAGCAAAAGCCCTGAAGCATCAGGTGACTTAGTTTTAGACCAGTAGGCGTGGAATTGCAGGCTTGCCTCCTAAAGAGCACAACTCTGCTTTGCTCTATTTTTGTCAATATATATTGAACAATATACATAGTTCAGCACTTCAGAAATTGGGTGCAAAATAATTCACATTCTTCGTTATGAATTAACCTTAGCATTTAAATATGACTTTGGACAGCAACACAATGTATTTGAATACTATATTATACATCTCCATTAATTTTTCAATGAAAGTTGACTGTTTTATTTTTCATGATTCCTCATAGCATCTAGTTTTGTTTTTTTAATTAAACCCGAGATAACATTTTTTTTAAAAAAAAGCAAAAGGAACTAAAAGGAACACCAGGGGATAAAAGTATGAATGTTAATGTTAAACATTAGTTTTCTTACAACATAATTTTTAAAATTACAAATCTAGTACTTTTTAAAACAATGCACCCATTGCCCACATATAAACAAATTTATATCACATAGTCATTTGAAGGCTTCTTTATAATGAGCTCAGATACAATTAATGTAGAAAATTAAGTAGTGTAAGCTTTTAAATTTAAATCCAACTTCTAATCTCTGGTACATGTACTTGGTGTGTAAGTAAAACCTTCAGATTTATTGACAGTTCCATTTAACTAAAGGAGGGCAGTTAAATAACCAACTCCCCATCTTACAGATTTGAAGCAGAGAAAGAATTTATTAGTTTACAAATCATATACTGTGCCAATTAGCTTGTCAAGATAAATAATTAAGTAAATGCCAACTGTAAACAGTGATTTCTCTACCAGATATAGAGCCAAGAAAATATAACAATTATGCCTTTCTCACATAATATGTGAACTCTTACTGGTCAATCATATAGCCCAGGGGTCCCCAACCTTTGCAACTTTAAGTCTGAAGGACGTCAGCTCCCAGACTTCTCCAGCCAGCAAAGCTGGCTGGAGAAGTCTGAGAGCTGAAGTCCTTCAGACTTAAAGTTGCAAAGGTTGGAGACCCTTGATATAGCCAATACTTTGCCTGAAATGTCTAAAAAATGCTGATGCATTTTCTTCCTCACCACAAAGTCATGTTTTATGCATATGTCACTCTGAGTAAATCTCTTTCACAGGGTATGGCAAACTATGTTGTAGAAAAAGGTTCAGGAAATCCAATTATGGCGTTTCATCCATTCTTTGTCGCTTAGGTGACGGTGGATTTTGTAACTGGTCTTCAGGTGGTGATGGTCTCTCTGAAATATTGAAGAATTCAATAAAGATTTTAGTGTGTATGTTAAAAACCTGGACCGATAATGTATATATTCTTTATAATGCCATCCTACATGGGTTGTTCAACCAGAACGAGCAGCATCAATATATGATGAATAAAATCAATTTAGTTTGTAATCGTTTTACAATAACCTCTTAATATATTATCAAACCACCCCAACGATGCTGTAGAGGTGATGTGCCAGTGCCTTGAAGCCGTGCGGGCCTGGATGGGAAGGAACAGACTCAGACTCAACCCGTCCAAGACTGAGTGGCTGTGGTTTCCGGCATCCCGGTACAACCAGTTGACTCCATCACTGGCCATAGGGGGTGAACATCTAAGCCCTGTGGATGGGGCACGCAACTTGGGCGTCCTCCTTGATGCACGGCTGTGCATGGAAGATCAAGTGACAGCCGTGGCCAGGAGGGCGTTTTACCAGGTTCGCCTGGTACGCCAGTTGCGTCCCCTATTGGATCGGGGTGCCCTCTGCACAGTCACTCATGCCCTTGTGACATCCCG
Source organism: Rhabdophis nuchalis (assembly GCA_039707465.1). Classification (NCBI taxonomy): domain Eukaryota; kingdom Metazoa; phylum Chordata; class Lepidosauria; order Squamata; family Natricidae; genus Rhabdophis; species Rhabdophis nuchalis. The sequence goes on from CM077649.1 coordinate 13,310,466, forward strand.
ACTGGACTACTGCAACGCTCTCTACATGGGGCTCCCCTTGAGGTGCACCCGAAGACTTCAGCTTGTCCAGAATGCAGCCGCGCGGGCAGTTATGGGAACATCTAGGTTTTCCCATGTAACACCGCTCCTGTGCGAGCTGCATTGGCTACCTGTCGTCTTTCGGGTGCGCTTCAAGGTGTTGGTCATCATCTTTAAAGCACTCCATGGCACGGGACCTAGCTATCTGCGGGATTGCATCCTGCCACATACATCCCTGCTACCGATTCGCTCCCACAGAGAGGGACTTCTCCGGGTGCCGTCCACTAGGCTATGCCAGCGGGCGACGCCCAGGGGAAGGGCCTTCTCTGTGGCGGGCCCGACCCTCTGGAACGACCTTCCCCCCGAAATTAGAACAAGTACGGACCTCCGCACCTTCCGTCAAAAAGACATACTTTTTCTGCTTGGCCGGCCTAGGATAATCAACTGTTTTTAGGGTTTTTACGATTAATTTCTAGTTTTAATAATGGGATTTTAGCGCAGGGTTAGTTTAATTTTATTTTATATTGTATGAAGTTTGTGATTTTATATGTATTTTAAATTCCCTGTGCCCCGCCTCGAGTCCCTTCAGGGAGAGAGAGCGGGTTATAAATTAAATTATTATTATTATTATTATTATTATTATTATTATTATTATTATTATTATTATTATTATTATTATTATTATTATTATTATCAACAATTAAGTATTTTACCATGCTGAATTGCCTTTCTGGAAATATCTGGAGTAGCTGCTTTTAGAGGAATCGGTGTAATTCTCCTAAGAACAAGAAGAAAAGCATGGCGCATTAGAAGATATGCAAGTATGTTTTCCTCCTGCCTGCTTTCTTTAATACTGCATTTCCAACTTTCCTTCCCCTTTCTTCATGCTTCTCCTGACTCTTCTTGATTCCCCTCTTGAGACTTAGTTCTGTGACCCATTCTACACAAAGGCTCCATTAGTGCAGTGGTGAAGTCTGTAAATGGCAACAGTAGAGATATCAACTTTCCTCTTCCTGAAGTTGTCTCTGGCTATGCATCCTGATCTTCCCTCTTAGGGCAGCAGCTTAGTAGTTATTGCTACCACAATAAAACTTCCATGGTGATGCCTTTGTCTCTTAACCCCAGCATCTATTTGCGAAAACAATTCATACTCTGAAGCAGTGGTGGGTTTCTGGAGGCTCGCACCTACTCGCGAAAGCCGGTTGGTGAAATTTAGAGAACCGGTGAGAGGGGGTTCCACCGGCGTACCTGGAAGTAAATCTGGCCCGACGCTGCCAGTGACCCAACAGGAAGGAAAGGAAAGGAAAGGAAAGGAAAGGAAGGAAGGAAGGAAGGAAGAAAAAAAGAAAGAAAGAAAGAAAGAAAGAAAGAAAGAAAGAAAGAAAGAAAGAAAGAAAGAAAGAAAGAAAGAAAGAAAGAATTTATCATCACAATTGTGTCCAAAATTTTGGTTGCTAAGCAAGAGCAAGAGTTGTTAAATGAGTTTCACCACATTTTAAAAGGTGGCACTCCCACCCTGTCACATGACTACCAAGCCACGCCCACAAAATAGGACACACCTACAGAGTAGGTTCTAAAAAATTTGAAACCCACCACTGCTCTGAAGGCCACCTTAGAGCTATCGTTCCTGTTTATTTCTTGATTCCACATTTATAATGCTAAGCTTACCTTGGTGACTTACTCCATGCTTGTAGAGTATTCAATGTAATCCTCCTGGGTTGGCTTACTTTTGTTGTGTGAATTGATGGCTGCACAGTTTTTTTATCTTCAGAAGATGACATGGGGATGTTTTTAACCGCTACAGGCGTGGAGTGCAAGTCTTTACTATTGGTTGGAGTCTGGCCTGCAGTTGATAGTTCTCCAGACTTATTAAGACTCCCATCCACTGGTTTTGAAACTGGAGAGACAACACTTGGTGACTGACCCTTTTTAATTTTCTTTTCCGCTGTGCTAGGTGTTTTGATATTAATGGCTGGCTTCTCTTTCAGTGGGATCCCAAGTTCACCTTCTTCAAATGTGACAAAAGAACAATATCCATCCGTAGAAGAAATAGCAAGAAATGATCCATCACTGGACCTGGCATTTATTTATGGGAAATAAGTGGATAAAAACTCAATCCTGATTACTTTCAAGTGACAAAAAAATACACATTAAACTCTGAAAAATTAATTAATTAATTTAATTGGTATTTGTAGCCAAGTGATCCATTCAGAATGAAAGCATAAATGGATTATAGTTAACTTCAATGCTCAAGTATGTGTTAAGATTCTAATCAGCAATTTGGATAGAATTTCAACCATTTTTAAAGATAAACTAAATCATCCAACATTAGAGGCGAACTGATGTGAGTCTGAATCTATTTGATTGTTGTCATAGCAGTCTCTGTAACTGCAATAACATGCTCTGAAATTTCATATTAAATAGTCGTGTCTTTCATTTTGATTTTATTTATGTGTACTTTAAAAGAAGTATTAAATAGCTGTGTTTGACCCACAGGCCATAAATACACTGCTATGCGGAGTCAAAAGAAAATACCCCAATACATAAACTACTAGACTGAAGTATTAGATCTGTTTATTTAAAAAAATCTTCTTGCTGAAGACAGATGATACCTTTTAAAATAACTCCACAATTTTACTGGAACTATTAAAATAGTGCTTGTGCAAAGTTCACATTTTTGTATGCAAAAGAGAATATATCTGTAGATAAGTATCAGTTTATAAATAGAATACAGTGGTACCTCGGTTCACGAACGCCTCTGTTCACGACCAATTCGGTTTACGAACAGAAATTTTCCAAAAAATTTGCTCCGGTTCACGAACACCGTTTCGGTTCACGAACGGAAAAGTTCGTAAAAATATGCTCTGCTTCACGAACTCCACCTCGCTTCACGAACTCCGCCTCGCTTCACGAACTCCGCCTCGCTTCACGAACAGAAAAGTTCGTAAAAATGCTCGGGTTCACGAACTCCGTTTCGCTTCACGAACCGGAGCCGCGGACATTTTATCTACGAACGTATTTCCTTTTCAATTCAAGAATTACGACCAAAAAACAAGGTCAGAACGGATTAACCGGATTTACATTGAACCCTATGGGAAACTGTGCCTCTGTTCACGACCAATTCTGTTCGCGAACAGAGTCAGTTCAAGAATTACGACCAAAAAACAAGGTCATAACGGATTAACCGGATTTACATTGAACCCTATGGGAAATTGTGCCTCGGTTCACGACCAATTCGGTTCGCGACCAGAGTCATTTCATGAATTAAGTTCGTGAACCAAGGTACCACTGTATATTTAACAGGCAGCCAACCTGAATAGTTATTAATTCAAAAAAAATTGTACCTATTGTGTCCTTTTCCAAAATGTCGTTTCTGGCAAAGGAGGAGGAAGATGTAAGTGTGCACTTGTATGTGGGCAGGCCTGCATCCCACTGACATTTTTTGGGATGGGAAGAAAATTGTCAATATACCTTTCAGCTGGAGTTTGGCAACACTAATTTGAAATAGTAGGGAACCTGAGGATCACAAACTAATGTTACCTTTTTTCAGTTATATATGTCACTTAAGGCAGTGGTTCCCAATATTTCTGGCTTGGTGGACTGGCAGCAGCAGATTGGGGGAAGGTTTTGTACATGTGACCTCACACTGCTTTTACAAATGTAGCTTTGTGCATGTGTGTGCGCACTCTCATACCAGATCAGCTCTGAACCAGCTGCGGTCTGGCACTGGACAACGGACTGGGGGTTGGGGGTCCTGAAGTCACCCTGAAGCCATACTAGCATTTTAAATTCTGCCTAAGAACAAACTATTTGCAAAAGTAGTAAGTTATGCTCGTCTTTCTCTTATACATGCATGCATCTTTCCCAATATTAAACAGTACTTTATCAAACTGTGAAATTAGATAATATTTTTCTTGTTGTTCATTTGGAAGACGGGTTATAAGGAACTCAATAGTATTAAGTATGCAAACTAAGACAGCTTTTACTAGTGATTAGTGATAGAAGAAAGTCAGTATTTCTAGAAGACATCAAATTACTTACCATGAAATGTCACTGAGAGTATGGTAATGTATGTTAGATACATAACCAAAAGGGAAAGTTTGCTGCGTGTCATAGAAGAGCACAGAATCCTCTGAAGCAACAGCAAAAACCAACCGATAAGGAAGATTTGTTAGACCAATCTTTTGGGAACTTTCTTCTATAAGAACCAAAAATGTTTGTTATAAAAATCAGGAAGTTGTAATTATTTTATTTATTTTATTTATTCAATTTATATCCCGCCCTTCTCCAACAGGACCCAGGGCGGCGCACAGGAATTTAAAACAACATACAAAAAAGGAAAAAATAAATAAATTTAAAAACCTATTAAATGACACAAAACAGAAGAACAGAATAGAATAGAATATTCTGTAGAACAGAATAGGCACTAGTTTAATTATATTTAATTTATTTTTTAATAAACCTGCAATGTAAACTATTATCTAACACAGGGGTCTGCAAAGTCGGTTCTTTTAAGACTGGTGGACTTCAACTCCCAGAATTCCCCAGCCAGCTATGCTGGCTGGGGAACTCTGGGAGTTGAAGTCCACCAGTCTTAAAAGAGCCGACTTTGCAGACCCCTGAGATTCTAACAGATTCACAATACCTTTGTTACATGCAGATCTCAATTCGAAGTAGACAGGGCAGCAACGAACAGCTAACGTTGCCTTCCCAGGACAAGGTAGATGAGCAATGGGTCTAAAAAAATAACAGCAGGTTTTAAAAGTAAAAATGGAAATTGCAAAATGCACTTCATATTTACATAAATATGGAATTAATTCATACCCTCACCTTTTCAGATTTTTTCTGGAGAAGACATAAGTCGTGTTCATTACATTTTCACCTGATTCCACACAGCCTGCTATGAGAATATGAAAACAATGGCAAAATGTCAGTTTTACAATTAAGGACAAGGTTGGATAATGCAATCAACATTGCCAATTTAAACAATTTCTTTGTTTATATTTGCTACAAATGTACATAGCCCATAATGAAGTTTTGCATTACTGCAGCGGTTCTCAACCTGTGGGTCAGGACCCCTTTGGGGGGTCAAACGACCCTTTCACAAGGGTCTCCTAAGACCATCAGAAAACACATATTTTCTATGGTCTTAGGAACTGAGACACCAATTTTATGGTTGTGGGTCACCACAACATGAGGAACTGTATTAAAGGGTTGCAGCATTGGGAAGGTTGAGAACCACTGCATTACTGTTTTATTGAAAAGAATCTAATTTGTAATATGAAATCACTTGTATATATTCACATTATACTTAAAATGGTTTATAACACATGACAACAGTTGGAAATGCACTTCTTACTATTAGGGCAAATTAAAAGAAGTTCATTAGAGGCACATTATTGCGAAAACGTTCAACATGAAAGCAATTCATTCATAATTCATTGCTACAACAGAATAACATTTACAGGAGATGATAGCAATAGAAAATGCTGATTTTAAGTACAGCAGAAATTTATGGAACACTTGTTGAAACATGAAACTATATGTAACATTTTTTGTACATTTTTTGGAATAGTTATTAAATGTAAACATATAATTTAATTACATGTATAATTATAATTACATTTAGTAATTGACTTTGCTTTAAAATAATTTTGCTTTTGCATTGAAGTAGAATTACATGCTACCCGTAATGAGTTTAGACAATTAATTTTGACAATTTGATATTGGCAAAAATTGAAGTTAAAGACTATTCTTTTAAGTTGCCTAGGGTCATCTTTGGCAAGATGGGTGGCACATGTTTAATGATTTTTTTTAAAAAAAATAACCCAACAACTATGTAATAAAACTGAGTCATTATTCTAGTCTTAAGCTGGCCACATGCTTACACTTTAGAAAAACAGGTGAGGAAAACGGAAAAACAAGATATTTTGCATAAAGTTCAGCCTTTATAAGCCTTGTATTCAAGTCTTATTTTTGAGTTATAGATTTCCTACATCTTCTGTGGTTGAGATTTCATTTGATAGCTTTCTGATTTTAAAAACAGAAAGTCGGAAGGAGTGCAAATATTTTTCTATATTTCCCTATCCGTTCTTTTGTATGCGAATTGTAGTGATCCAATGCTATGGGAAGTCTTCACCAATAAATAATAGCAATATCTTGTTTTACTTATTTGTGATTCAAAAACAACATTCTCTTTTGTAGTTGTTCTCTGCACCAATCCCCCACCCCCAATGTTTTCAATATTAGGAGGGAGAAAATCTGGATAACATATTAACAGAGACAATCTTCTTTTAAAGCCTAAAGTATTGTGCTTTTCATGAAAACAAAAGTAAAAAAAATTGGAAGGGTAACTTGATATAAATGTGATGGCATTCCCAGTCTAGTAAATACTTAATGGTGACTTAAGACATGTAGCTTTGGAGCGTAGTTTTTTGACAAAATATAGGCATCACATACAAAGATTTCTCATGGTTTAATTTTTACAAATACCACGGTGTGAGTTGGATCTAATCTAGGATTTATTGTCAAGTTTTTCAGGCTACTTATCCATCCATCCATCCATCCATCCATCCATCCATCCAACCAACCAACCAACCAACCAACCAACCAACCAACCAACCAACCAACCAACCAACCAACCAACCAACCAACCAACCAACCAACCAACCAACCAACCAACCAACCAACCAACCAACCAACCAATGTATATAGCCACTCAACTCACACACAGTAACTTTGGGTGCTGTACATTATAAATCTATAATTAAAAAACCCTACAATTTAAACATTCCCCTTTGAACTCAAAAGGAATGTAAATACTTGTTTGTGTATTTGGTAGTTTAGCAATTTAAGAGCAAAATCCAATCTCTCCAAAATATTTCACTATTTGGAATGCACGTCTTGACAACGAAAGTCATGCTTGATTTAAAGTAACCAAAACAGCATTAAACATCAACATGCCTCACATTACATGCTAAGGTGAAGCTATTTCTCCCCCCAAAATGCTCAGAGACCCATATCTTCTACTGAGCTGTACAAAATAACGAAAGTAAAACTGCCTACCAGGAACAAGAAGTAGAGAACCATCGGGGGTGAAACTCAGTCTCCGGAAAAAGGACTTCATGCTGTCATCATGAAACATTCTATAGCTTTTCACCTGAATTTTTTTTTTTTGACAGTGATAAAGTAATTGTTTTTATTTTATTTTAAAGTAATTTAAAGTTATTTTAAAATAATTCTATTATTTTTTACATGTATCTATGCATTTTTTAATTTTTGCTCACTTAAGCTATAGATCTGCCTTGTCAGATAGGAAAACAAGGTACAAATATAATAAGCAACAACTATAAAAACAATCTGATTCAGAAATTGCTCAATGTTTAAACTTCCTATTTTTGGCGTTTTTTAAGTTGATTTAGTTCAGTGGATAATTGCATGTATTAAAATATTTCAAAATGATGCAATTCCATTTTACCAATTCTGGGATTCTCACAGAGAATATGTTTCACAAGATGGCTGCTGGCAAATCTTGCTATTCATGAAACTAAATGCACCAGTATAACTGCCCTTATATTCCCAACTATAGAATTGATGTCAAACTGATGGATCTGCAGCTTTCTGGGTCGATTTTTTTGCCCTTAAAAAAAGATTACAATATCAGTTCGCCACCAATTTTCTGCAAATCCCCTGTATTCCAAGATTACTCTCAGTGGTACTAAGACAACATTCGCCAGTTCCTTTAGCACCTTGAGATGTAATCTGCCAGACTCCAGTTATGTGACTTCATTCAAAACAGCTTGGGGTTCTCTCTCCACATCATTGCCTAGCTGGAATAGTTTAGAACAACCTTTTGGGCATCAGGGAACCGGTTTCCATGGAGAAAGGTTTTTCTGCGGACTGGAGGGGATGTGCATGCTGGTTACATACCTCGGATGGGGCTTCAATTGTTTGAGTGGACCAGTTGCCAGCCCACGGGTAGGGTGACCCCTGGTTTACAATGTAACGAAGTTTCTTTTGGAAGGATATATTACTCTCTGAAATGAGGACAATGTAGCATAGAAGATAAAAGGATAGACCTAGTCTTTGAAAACTCATTCCTTTTTGTCCGCCTCACTTTGCTCTCTTATTCTTCAGTGTATATTTTCCGTCATAAAGAGTTTAAATTCATTGATACTTGTTCTGACTCCCTCCCTACACAAGACAAATGACTAGACTGACTGCTTCTTGGCAGCTTGCCTTGGCTAACCTGAACTAGACTGAAAGATTACGCGACACAATTCTCCGACTCTGTAGCTTCTCTGTTGTTTCCTGCAAACCTACTCTTCACAGAGGATTTCTTTTAAAGCCTCTTGGGAAGGGCCAGGCAATTAGGCAGCTGATACTGATGATCTCCGATGGCGTCATTCTGCTAACTGCCTCCTCTCAATTCTTAGCCTGACATCCGGGACAAACTGGGTTTCCTCCTCTAGAGCTGACTCATAGGACTCCTCACTAGAGGAATCCATCAGCAGCTCATCCGGAGCCGGCTGGGCCACAACAGATATCATGTATTAGTGAAATATTTAAATATTTTTCATATTTCAGAACTATAGCTAGAAAGAATTTTAATTAATTCTGACCTCTCCTTCAGATCCTCCTCCTGATGACATTTTAGTAACATTGAATGCCACTCTCTTGGTCTGCGTGTTATACACTCTCAGTGTCCTACATTAAAAGGAAGGTATTAATTACAAACATAGAACTGACTGCATGGCGATTAAAAAAAACCAACCTGCGCTCTCTAAAGCTATTCCGGAAAAAAACACCTGCATTAATTTCATTTTTTAAAATTACACTTGTGCATTGATTTGGGTTTAATTTGGAAGGATAGGCAGAAGCATAAACATAGCACTAGACTACTGACTACTAAATAAACAGACTTATTTTCTCCGAAAATAAGACCCGGCCGTATATATTTTTTTATCTCCAAAAGAGGCACCAGATATTATTTTTGGGGATGTCTTCCACTACCTCATCTCAACAGCCCTGACCAGCTTGAGCCTGGGTGGCCACTGACGGCCCACTTCTTCTGCGGCTGCTTGCTGCCGCTCATGCATGGCGCCCCCAGACTGTTTCGCCATCAGAGGCCTTCAGAAAAGGCATCTGCAGCCAAGAAACTGGCTCCGGATTGATGAGCATGGAGCCCCCTCAGCCTTGTTCTACCCACAGAAGCCTTCAGGAAAGGTCTCTGCGGCCGAAAAACGGGCTCCGGATGGATGTGTGCAAAGCCCCCTGGCCTCCATTTCACTGTCAGAGGCATTCAGGAAAAGCCTCTGCAGCCGAGAAACAAGTTATGATGGTGCCTCTGACAGTGAAACGGAGGCGGGGAGCGACACGCGCAAGCAGCCACAGAAATGGGCTGGCAAGGTGAGGCAGGTGTCAGGTTGTTCAAGGCCCGGCTGCAACTGTCCAAAAGTAAGCAGCTCCAATCAAATCAACATTTATTTATTTCCTAAAAGGAGGATAAACTGCTGCATTGCAGCCTCAGGTCTTATAGTTTATGATATGATTGAACATGAAAGGACGGTTCCTTGTATCTTTGCCTCACTGGCAACTTTTGCTTTGGGGGAAATTATTTCTCACTATAAAGCAATCAGAGACCATTTATAGAGCTGGGAAACCAAGAACACTGATATGGGGGGGGGGGGAGAGGTGTCAGAAAAGCTTTACATTCTTCTGACCCACAGTTCATCACAGTATGCCTTCATGTAAACTTTTTTTTTTTAAATATCAGAAAAGAATTTAGCAGCACATAAAACAAAAAATTGAAGGTCCTGAAGGTCCCTGAAGACTCTGGAGGACTAAAAACGACCCCACGAGCAAACCGGAAGTCACTTCCGGTTTGCTCATAGGGTCGTTTTTAGTCCTCCGAAGGCTTCAGGAAACCTCCTGAAGCCTCCGGAGGGCTGTTTTCGCCCTCCCCAGGCTCCTATAAAGCCTCTGGAGCCTTGGGAGGGGGAAAAAAGAATGTATGGGGAGAGAAATGGGGGGAGAGCACCTGTCATGCGCGCATGCACACTGGGGGCGCGCACATTACATTATGGGTACGGCATGCCCACGCACGATCCCTCTGCACCCCCCCCCCTTAATGGCACTTGAGCCAAAAAAGGTTTGCCATCGCTGCCCTAGCTTGTCTTACTATGGACCATTAGATATATTGTCTAAATGTTGTGAACACTTTTAAACAATAGGGAATCAGTAAAAATAACAATCTCACATTCCAATCAGTAAAAACTTACCTATCACAACTAAGAGTTGCAATATACTGTCCTACAGGGTCCCATGTAACTCCTTGTACATAACTTTTGTGTTCATTAAAAATAGAAACCTTTTGCCCTAGAAACAAGAGTTAATTTTCAAAACAGTGAGACAAGATTTTACAAGTCGATACTTTTTCTTTCCATTCTAAAAAGCAATAATTAGAAAAATATGTACAAGAAACAACTACTGTTTAATACAGTTAAAATCAATATAAACATCCTTTTTAATGATACAGGAAGGTAGTATTTTGGTAAAGGCATAAGAATTTATAAAATATGTGGTATTTTTTATCATATGCAATTAAATTGCACATGACTGTTTTAAAGAGGAGAGTCAGCAATCTAATAATTTTGAAATGCTCTTTGGTTGCAAATTTAATATTATTAACTCTAATATCCAGGAAGAGTTACAAATAAAGAGTTACAAAATACAATTTTAAAGGGAAGAAAAGAAACCATGAGTAAATGTCCCTTTTCTATAATGATGTAATGGTGTATCATATCATTGACATTCAATCCAGTGGTGGGATTCAATTTTTTTTACTGCTCGTTCTGTGGGTGTGGCTTGGTGGGCATGGCATGGCTTGGTGGGCCTAGCAGGGGAAGGATACTGTAAAATTTCCATTCCCACCCCACTCCAGGGGAAGATTACTGCAAAATCCCCATTCGCTCCCGATCAGCTAGGACTCGAAAGGCAGAGAATAGATGGGGGCGGGGCCAGTCAGAGGTGGTATTTACCGGTTCTTGGAACTACTCAAAATTTCCGCTACCGTTTCTCCAGAACTGGTCCGAACCTGCTGAATACCACCTCTGATTCAATCCACTTACAAATCTATTTAAGTCTGATCCAAGGCTGCTTTTTTTTCAAGAGGCAACTGGACTTTCTGTTTTTTCTTTGAAGATGTTTCGATTCTCGTCCAAGAAGCTTCTTCAGCACTGATTTGGAAAAAAAACAACCGTGCATCTTTGGGACAACCATGAACTGTATGACTGAGAATCTCCATAGATATTTAAGTCTGAGTTAATGTTATTTGTTGTGGATGCTAGATCTGCATCCTTTGACAAAATATTTTACGCGTGATTTAACTGTTCTAGTTTTTCTCACAGTGAAGACATAAAACTTCAAGTATAGCTACTTGAAGGCTTGGAATAGCTGCTTCACGGCTTTCCAAGGTTGTCTTTTGATAAGTGTTCTGTTAGCAGCAGATATTCCATTAACTCAGGGGTTTCCAACCTTTGCAACTTTAGGTCTGAAGGACTTCAGCTCCCAGACTTCTCCAGCCAGCTATAGCTGAAGTCCTTCAGACTTAAAGTTGCAAAGGTTGGAGACCCCTGCATTAACTGAAAGAGCTGGTGACAGTGGCTTCAGGATATGTACATAGGGAGAAAACCTTGGAAAGGCTGGACAGTAGCATTCTATGACCTAACAGTCCAGATTTGCTCTCTCAAGTATAACAGATATTAAAAAATAGGCTGGTGGCACAGTATTGGAAGAAGCAAGATCCACCCACTACAGTGGAATGGACTACAGTGGAATGGACTTTAAAAGTTGTGCATTTGGCTGAGATGGCAAAAATTTCATCGTATCTTAAAGACCACTCAAATGAAAGATATATATTAGAATGGAGAAGATGGATCGATTGTATGCAAAAAAAGTCTCCAAATAAGAAGGTTTATATAGCATATGAAAGAATTATTTTAAAGTAGTTTATGTTTAAGATGTTTTGAGTTATAAGGAGTTAAAGAACTAGGGATAATATGTATTTATTATTTTGTTAAGACATTTTAGTTCTATGTTAGTGAATGTTATACCTTGTGCTTGTTCTGGGAAGTCTGGGGAGGGGGGAAGAGGTTGGGGGGGAGGGGGGAGGGAGAAAATGTTTGTAATCTTCTTAAAATCTTCTAATTAAAAAAATTTAAAAAAATAGGCACGCAGTTTTATGATTCACAGTATTTTCCAAATTGTAGACTCACTATTGCTATTATTGATAAAGACATCTCCTAATTTTCCCTGTAAATATTTCAGCATATAAATTCATACACCTGAATTCTTCGTTTTCTATTGATACATTAGGCAAATAAATTGATTAGCATGCTACTTTATCTGACCCACCAATTTGCCTTCAGGATTAATAATATATTTAATTTGTAAAATATATTTAATTTGTAAAACCGCTCCCTCTCCCCACAGGGACTCGGGGCGGTGCACAGGGAAAAATAAAACAATAAATATACAAACATAGCATAAAAACGAATTAAATCTAATACCTGTGCTAAAATCCCATTAAACACTAAAATACCCAATAATTAAATAAAAACCCTATAGCAGAGAGACTACCCTAGGCCGGCCAAGCACAAAAGATGTGTTTTTAGTTTCAGACGGAAGGAGCGGAGGTCCGTGGTTGTCCTAATATCGGGGGGAAGGTCGTTCCAGAGGGCAGGGCCCGCCACAGAGAGCGCCCTTCCCCTGGGCGTCGCCTGCTGACAAAGTCTAGTGGACGGCACCCGGAGAAGATTAAGATCTAACTATCTAACAAAATGAAATTCAATTGTGAAAAAAGTAAGGTTCTACATTTAGGCAAGAAAAACAAAATGCACAGGTACAGTATAGGTGGGACCTTGCTCAATAGTAGCAACTGTGAGAGGGATCTTGGAATCCTAGTGGACAACCATTTAAATATGAGCCAGCAGTGTGCAGCAGCTGCCAAAAAAGCCAACACAGTACTAGGCTGCATAAACAGAGGGATAGAATCTAGATCACGTGAAGTGTTAATGCCACTGTATAGTGTCTTGGTAAGGCCACACTTGGAATACTGCATACAGTTTTGGTCGCCACGATGTAGAAAAGACATGGAGACTCTGGAAAGAGTGCAGAGAAGAGCAACCAAGATGATTAGGGGACTGGAGGCTAAAACATATGAAGAACGGTTGCAGGAACTGGGTATGTCTAGTTTGATAAAGAGAAGGACCAGGGGAGACATGATAACAGTGTTCCGATATCTCAGAGGGTGCCACAAAGAAGAGGGAGTCAAACTATTCTCCAAGGCACCTGGGGGCAGGACAAGAAGCAATGGGTGGAAACTAATCAAGGAGAGAAGCAACTTAGAACTAAGGAGAAATTTCCTGACAGTTAGAACAATTAACCTCTGGAACAGCTTGCCTCCAGAAGTTGTGAATGCCCCAACCCTGGAAGTCTTTAAGAAGATGTTAGATAGCCATTTGTCTGAAATGGTATAAGGTTCCTGCCCACTTAGGGGGTTGGACTAGAAGACCTACAAGGTCCCTTCCAACTCTGCTATTGTATTGTAAGATGAAAGAGGTTGTAATAATATGTATAAGTGTATATAGCATACATACATTTATTCAACATATGTGAATTCATGGTTATTATAGATTTCATAGGCATGCAATTTGAGCCTCAACAATTAGTTACCTTTACTGACATCCCATAATATAGCTGTGTTGTCAACAGAGGCTGATGCCATATAATTTCCATCAGGAGTCCAGCAAATGTCATATACATCTTCTAGGTGACCTCTTAAAAGAAGCATAGTAAAAAGAAACTGATAAAGAGGAAGTATGTTATTAAGGGCATGATGTTGGTAAATATTCCAGCTATTAAAATAGAGCTCAAGTGCACAAGCAAGCCAATCTTATATTGTTACAATTTTGTCATATTAGCAGCTTGGTTCAAGATACTATTTCATTCAGTGAAATTTCAATTAAAGCTAAGAAAGCTACCTTAAAGTTTTGATTACTGTCCAGTTTTCCTTGTTCAGCTGGTTATCACCCTCATCATCTTGAAAAACAACGGCTTCTAACTCCTTGTTGTCATTCAACTTCCATAACAAAATTGCAGCATCTGTGAAGAATAATTTCACTGAAAAAACGCCCGCAATTTTTCCAACAATTATTTTATAATAACATAATATTACATTGTTTTGTTCCTTTTTGTTCCTTCAGTTTAGATTTGGACTCTTGGTAACCGCCTGGACAAATCCTCAAAGTTTTCTTGGCAAGGTTTTTCGGAAGTGGTTCCCCATTACCTTCTTTCTTTCTAGGGCTGAGAAAGAATGGCTGATCCAAGGTCACCTTTGGTAGGATTAGAATTCATGTCTCCTGGTTTCTAGCATGGTGCCTTAATTACAACACCACTCTGGCTCTTTACTATAAGGCTAGCTACTAGAAAATTAGAGTTAAGCATAGATAGAATTGCAATCTATCTGGAATAAAGACTCACTTCTTCCATCAGGCCGGCCTGGCCTAATTTTTTATATACCTAGCCACAGAAAGAAATTGTTTAATCAGAATTTTAAGGGGTAATTGTTAGGGGTTTTAATATTGATTTTAGCACAGGGGTGATTTAATTCAGTTTTAATATTTTGTATTTTGTATATTGTTGTATTTATTGGATTTTTAATTTCCTGTGCACCGCCCCGAGTCCCCATGGGGGAGAGGGGGCGACCTATAAATTTAATAAAATAAATAAATAAATAATAAAACCTGTTGCATTTAATGTGCAATATACAATACATGACTGAACTGAGAAGTACTCATCACTAAACAATAATACTGTGTAAAATTGGGATTTTTTAAATTGTTTCTGGTCTTTTGTTTAAATTGTGAGATCTGTAACATTCCAACATCTTATTTTCTCTTAGTACTGGTACTACATCAATGGTACTATGAATATTGCAGTAGAAAATTCTTTTCACAGCTCAATGCTTTATACAACAATTATGAAATATAGGACAAAAGTACATGCCTTTTAAGAATAAGATTAGTAGTTATTAGTAGTTATTTAAGATACGGGCATTGTTACCACTATTGTAATTCCATTTCTCTAAATAACCTGGTAACTTTAAAATATTTTTAATGTTAAAAGTATAATTTGTCTTTTAAAAGATTCTCGGATTGAAAAATAACCAAGAAATGCTTCACAAGAAATGCTTTACAAGAAATGCTGTCGAGCTGTTCCTTTATAAAGGTATAGATAAAGGTCCAGGTCATTTCCGACTTGAGGGGCTGATGCTTATCTCCATTACTTAGCTGAGGGAGTCAGCATTGTCCAAGATATTTTCTGTGGTTATATGGCCAGCATGGCTATGCACCAAGGTATACAGAACACTGTTGCCTTCCTACTTAAGCATTTGCATGCTTTCGAACTGCTAGGTGGGCAGGAGCTAGCCAAAGTAACGGGAGTTCACCCTGTTGTGTGCCACTCTAGTCTCAATCCATTCTGACTAGCCCAGAATCTTTAACCACTGAGCCACTGCACATCCCTGTTCATTTATAAATGGGCATAGATACAGTATATAAAATAAACACATTTTCTTATTAAATATTAAATTTAAATTTTCAGTGCCAACTTTACACATACCATCACCACCAGAAGCTAGAATTTCACCACTGGGAGCAAAACGTACAACATTCACAGCTTTGGTATGGCGAGCTAAATTGGACAAGAATTCCACAATTGCTTTCCCATCTGGTCCTTTTTCTACTTTCCATATCTGGTTATAAAAATACAACATCCAAAGAAAAAATATGAGAATAACTAAAACATTGAAAATCCCCCCAAAATCCCAGTGATAACATAGTTGAAAAGTAGTATGTTATATATAAAATGTTAAGATAAAATATTATTAACATTTTCATGATCAATTTGAATATAAGTACAGAAATAAAATATTTGCTGTTCTTTGACCATCGAAAGGCTGAAACTGTCCAGTTCCATAAATTACAGTTGTCAAATTGCAAAAGAACATGTAAAAATATAGCAACATCATCAATATTTAACTCACACGAACAGTTGTGTCTACTCCAGCTGAAGCCAGTCTATTGATTTTACCATCAGTTCCATGCTGGAAGTCTAAGCTGTACACTGGCTCTTTGTTGTGCCATGCAATTTCACAAGTAATTACTTTCATTCTGTAAAAAAAGCAGATGAAAAGTTTTGAAGGTAAGTTTATTTTGATGAAAACTAGTATTACCTAATGCATGGTTATCGTTGTGCTGGTCCTTATATTTATGATGGTTTTAAACTTAAACACGGCCCATCATTCTCAAAACTACTAGCCTAAACAATGGAAAATATACCAAAGAATTGTGCCGTAGGCTAGTTATGTAGTGATAGTGTTACAATCACAGAGATGTTATGATAAGTAAGAGGAATGCTCTCATTTCCCACATATTTGTCTTTTCCTCAATAACAGCATTCCATTATGTTTCTTTTGCTAAGAATTAAGATTCTTCAAAAGGAGGACAATGAAGCCATAAGATTAAAGTGAAATTGTATGTAATAAAAGCATACAAATAAATATATTATTAAAAACAATAAGATGGGAACTCTGGTTTCTCTTAAAATTGTATAAACCCTTCCCCTTTTACGGAAAAAAAAACACCAAGAGAGGTTTGCTGAAACTTCAAGGAAGACTTTAGAGCAAATCTGGGTTTGTAAAAAAACACTTTAAATGCTATCCTTTCAGAAGTGTTCAAAGGATTTAACTTACAGTACATTATCTGAATGTCTCTAAGGCACACAAGAGTTATGGTTACAATACACACTGCAAGGTGAGACACAGCAGTTTGTCCCACCCCTGTTCATGACTGAGGGGAAAAGGATCCACCAACCCCACAAATAAAATGCTCCCCCCACTTAAATACAAAAGAATAGCAGAGTTGGAAGGGACCTTGGAGGTCATCTAGTCCAACTCCCTGCCTAGGCAGGAAGCCCTATACCAGTGATGGCTAACCTTTTTTGGCTCGCGTGCCAAAAGCGGGGGGAGCGCAGGGGGGTTGTGCGTGGGCGTGCCACACCCATAATGCTATGTGCGTGACCCCCTGCTTTTGGCGTGCTTTTTTCTCCCTCCCCAGGCTCCAGAGGCTTTCTAGGAGCCTGGGGAAGGTGGAAACAGCCTCCCCTCCCCATCTGCAGAGGCTTCAGGAGCTTCTCTGAAGTCTCCAGAGGGCGAAAAACGGCCTCAAAAGAATGCCTAAATCAGCTGGCCAGTGCACACATGCGCGCTAGTGCTGACAAGGCAACACCTCGTGTGCCCTAAGAAATGGTTCCACCTGTGGCACCCGTGCCATTGGTTCGCCATCACTGCCCTATACCATTTTAGACAAACATCTTCTTAAAGACATGCAGTGTTGGGGCATTCACAACTTCTGGAGGCAAGTTGTTCCACTGATTAATTGTTCTTACTGTCAGGAAATTTCTCCTCAGTTCTAAGTTGCTTCTCTCCTTGATTAGTTTCCACCCATTGCTTCGGGTCCTGCCCTCAGGTGCTTTGGAGAATAGTTTGACTCCCTCTTCTTTGTGGCAATCCCTGAGATATTGGAACACTGCTATCATGTCTCCCCTAATTCCTTCTTTTCATTGAACTAGACCTACCCAGTTCCTGCAACCGTTCTTCATATGATTTAGTCTCCAGTCCCCAAATCATCTTTGTTCCTCTTCTCTTCACTCTTTCTAGAGTCTCCACATCTTTTCTACATTGTGGTGACCAAAACGGAATGCCGTATTCCAAGTGTGGCCTTACCAAGGCCTTATAAAGTGGTATTAACCCTTCACCCTTCTTGATTCTACCCCTCTGTTGCAGCCTAGAACTGTGTTGCAACTTGTTTATGAAGGCTTCTTGGAGTCAAGATCTGGATCCAGGTTTTGTAGAGGATGCTATCTTTTTGGCTAAATTTAGCAAGCCGTTCACGCAACTCGTTCATTTCCCTCTTTAAACCCTTCCTTTAATCCTGGAGCCAAGGGCTACTTGTGTGTCAACTTATATATTGCCTTGATTTTTGATAAGCTACAAGGAAGAGGGGACTGGAGACTAAAACACATGAAGAACGGTTGCAGGAACAGGGTATCTCTAGTTTAATAAAAAGAAGGTTTAATGTCTAGTTTAATAAAAAAGGACCAGGGGAGACATGATAGCATTCTTCCAATATCTCAGGGGTTGCCACAAAGAAGAGGGAGTCAAGCTATTCTCCAAAGCACCTGAGGGCAGAACAAGAAGCAATGGGTGGAAACTAATCAAGGAGAGAAGCAACTTAGAACTGAGGAGAAATTTCCTGACTGTTAGGATAATTAATCAGTGGAACAGAAGTTTCCTCCAGAAGTTGTGAATGCCCCAACACTGCAAGTCTTTAAGAAGATGTTGGAGAGCCATTTGTCTGAGATGGTATAGGGCAGTGGTCGGCAAACCGCGGCTTGCGAGCCACAAGCAGCTCTTTGGCCCCTCTTCCTCCACCCAGCCACCGGCAGACTCCGTCTATTGCATGGGTGGCTGCTGCTGCCCCCGAGCCCTGCGATGCGCAACTCCTGCTGTCCGAGGTCGCCTGGTAGGCGCATCGGGCAAGACGGCCGGGCACGTCTCCACCAGCTTCCTCTGACGGCCACCGCGGCGCACTTTCCAAGGCTGCCCGCCACACGGGGCTGGGAGGGAGGTGGGCGTGCGGCGGCCGGATGGCCTTGGCAGCAGTTAAGGTAGCCGCAGCCTCGGGTGCTCCCCCTGCCCGCCCGCTCGCGGTGGGAGGAGGCAGCCGTAGCCTCCCCAGCCGACATGCCGGCCCCTCTGCTGCTTCCCGCGGGGGGGGGGGGAGGGAGGGAGGGAGGGAGGGACTGACAGACACACAGAAAGACAGACAGAGAGAGACAGAGGGGGAGGGAGGGAGGGAGAGACAGACAGAGAGAGACACAGAGAGAGAGGGAGGGAGAGAGGGAATCAGAGAGAGAGACAGATACACATACACACACACAAACACAGAGTGACAGAGATGAGTGGAGGGAGGAGAGAGACAGACAAAGAGAGAGAAAGAGAGACAAAAAGAAAAAGAGAGAAAGAAAGAAAGAAAGAAAAATAGAAAGAAAAAGAAAGTGGGAGAGAGAGATAAAGGAAGGAAGGAAGGAAGGAAGGAAGGAAGGAAGGAAGGAAGAACTTATGACCACAATTGAGCCAATTTTTGGTTGCTAAGCAAGACCGTCGTTAAGTGAGTTTCACCACATTTTCCAAGTTGGTCACACCCACCCCGTCACATGACCGCTGAGCCACTCCCACAAAACAGGCCACACCCTTTGGCTCTCAAAAGAAACTTCAATCGTGGTACTGTTGATATTTGGCTCTATTGACTAATGAGTTTGCCCACCACTGGTATAGGGCTTCCTGCCTAGGCAGGGGGTTGGACTAGATGACCTCCAAGGTCCCTTCCAACTCTGCTCTTGTCTTATTGTATTGTAAGAGCAGCGACCATCGGAGCCTGGAGAACTACAGTACTTTCTTGCGCTCTATGCCGGGGAGGGACTCTTACTTAATCGAAAACAAACTTTCGGCTTCCTGCACCTCAACCTTCGGCCAGAAGCGCGCAGCGCCCCGACTTTTGTCCAGGAAAAAAAAAGGAACATTTTCCCCAACCCAAACCAGGGACGCATCCCTTTGGGACAGTTTCCGTGTAAGAGTTTCCCTTCTACGGTGCCCAAGCCGCTTTTCCCGCCCCTTCGAGAGGTCCGTCCTTACGTGCTCCTGACCCGGAGTTTTGCCTTTCGGGTTTGCCCGGTTCTTAACACCCCCGAGCCCTCCTCTCTTCCCCCCCCCCGCCCACCCCCGACCATACCTGCAAAAAGAATCCGCGCAGAGCTCCAGTTGTCTCTCAAAACTAATTCAGATTCCCGCGCTCGCGCCTGCGCGTTGGAGACCTTGGCTGTCCCGAAGGAGGAGCAGGGCGCTCGGATGCTTCCCTGGTTAGGGAGGGGAGGGGGTCAAAAGAGCGCCACCTAGCGTCCGTTTGGAACGCGTCCCGCTTTTTTTCTGTCCGTCAGCTTTCCTCTCCACTGTTTTATTCCGCTTCCTCTGACTGGAAGGGTAGCGTTGTTAATCTATGGCAGAATTTTAAGAGCAGTGTGTCTCAATCTTGGCGACTTGAAGTCCTGTGGACTTCAACTCCCAGAATCCCCCAGCCAGCATAGCTTCCCCATAGCTGGCTGGAGGATTCTGGGAGTTGAAGTCCACAGGACTTAAGGTTGAGAAACACTGCAATATAGTGCTCTTCTTGGGAAAGGCACTTGAAATGAAAGAAGGGCCACCAGAAAGCTGGGGGAGAAGGGGGTTGTCCCAGAAAGTGCCAGTTTGGCTCTGCGGGAAGTTGGGCAGAACACACACAAACACACATACACACTCACTACTGAGAGGAGCCCCTCCCTTCTCTTTCCCTTTCCCATAGCTGGCTGGGGGATTCTGGGAGTTGAAGTCCACAGGACTTAAAAGTCGCCAAGGTTGAGAAACACTGATTTAGAGGAACGGTGCGCTATGCTGGCTGGGGGATTCTGGGAGTTGGAAGTCCACAGGACTTAAAAGTCGCCAAGGTTGAAAAACACTGATTTAGAGGAACGGTGCGCTATGCTGGCTGGGGGATTCTGGGAGTTGAAGTCCACAGGACTTAAAAGTCGCCAAGGTTGAGAAACACTGATTTAGAGGAACGGTGCGCTATGCTGGCTGGGGGATTCTGGGAGTTGAAGTCCACAGGACTTAAAAGTCGCCAAGGTTGAGAAACACTGATTTAGAGGAACGGTGCGCTAGGCTGGCTGGGGGATTCAGGGAGTTGGAAGTCCACAGGACTTAAAAGTCGCCAAGGTTGAAAAACACTGATTTAGAGGAACGGTGCGCTATGCTGGCTGGGGGATTCAGGGAGTTGGAAGTCCACAGGACTTAAAGGTCGCCAAGGTTGAGAAACACTGATTTAGAGGAACTGTGCGCTATACTGGCTGGGGGATTCTGGGAGTTGAAGTCCACAGGACTTAAAAGTTGCCAAGGTTGAGAAACACTGATTTAGAGGAACGGTGCGCTATGCTGGCTGGGGGATTCTGGGAGTTGAAGTCCACAGGACTTAAAAGTCGCCAAGGTTGAGAAACACTGATTTAGAGGAACGGTGCGCTATGCTGGCTGGGGGATTCTGGGAGTTGAAGTCCACAGGACTTAAAAGTCGCCAAGGTTGAGAAACACTGATTTAGAGGAACGGTGTGCTAGGCTGGCTGGGGGATTCTGGGAGTTGAAGTCCACAGGACTTAAAAGTCGCCAAGGTTGAGAAACACTGATTTAGAGGAACGGTGCGCTATGCTGGCTGGGGGATTCTGGGAGTTCGAAGTCCACAGGACTTAAAAGTCGCCAACGTTGAAAAACACTGATTTAGAGGAACGGTGCGCTATGCTGGCTGGGGGATTCTGGGAGTTGAAGTCCACAGGACTTAAAAGTCGCCAAGGTTGAGAAACACTGATTTAGAGGAACGGTGCACTATGCTGGCTGGGGGATTCTGGGAGTTGAAGTCCACAGGACTTAAAAGTCGCCAAGGTTGAAAAACACTGATTTAGAGGAACGATGCGCTATGCTGGCTGGGGGATTCTGGGAGTTGGAAGTCCACAGGACTTAAAAGTCACCAAGGTTGAGAAACACTGATTTAGAGGAACGGTGCGCTATGCTGGCTGGAGGATTCTGGGAGTTGAAGTCCACAGGACTTAAAAGTCGCCAAGGTTGAGAAACACTGATTTAGAGGAACGGTGCGCTATGCTGGCTGGGGGATTCAGGGAGTTGGAAGTCCACAGGACTTAAAAGTCGCCAAGGTTGAGAAACACTGATTTAGAGGAACGGTGCGCTATGCTGGCTGGGGGATTCTGGGAGTTGGAAGTCCACAGGACTTAAAAGTCGCCAAGGTTGAAAAACACTGATTTAGAGGAACAGTGTGCTATGCTGGCTGGGGGATTCTGGGAGTTGACGTCCACAGGACTTAAAAATCGCCAAAGTTGAGAAACACTGATTTAGAGGAACGGTGCGCTATGCTGGCTGGGGGATTCTGGGAGTTGAAGTCCACAGGACTTAAAAGTCGCCAAGGTTGAGAAACACTGATTTAGAGGAACGGTGCGCTATGCTGGCTGGGGGATTCTGGGAGTTGAAGTCCACAGGACTTAAAAGTCGCCAAGGTTGAAAAACACTGATTTAGAGGAACGATGCGCTATGCTGGTTGGGGGATTCTGGGAGTTGAAGTCCACAGGACTTAAAAGTCGCCAAGGTTGAGGAACACTGATTTAGAACGGTGCGCTATGCTGGCTGGGGGATTCTGGGAGTTGGAAGTCCATAGGACTTAAAAGTCGCCAAGGTTGAGAAACACTGATTTAGAGGAACGGTGCGCTATGCTGGCTGGGGGATTCTGGGAGTTGAAGTCCACAGGACTTAAAAGTCGCCAAGGTTGAGAAACACTGATTTAGAGGAACAGTGCGCTATGCTGGCTGGGGGATTCTGGGAGTTGAAGTCCATAGGACTTAAAAGTCGCCAAAGTTGAGAAACACTGATTTAGAGGAACAGTGCGCTATGCTGGCTGGGGGATTCTGGGAGTTGAAGTCCATAGGACTTAAAAGTCGCCAAAGTTGAGAAACACTGATTTAGAGGAACGGTGCGCTATGCTGGCTGGGGGATTCTGGGAGTTGAAGTCCACAGGACTTAAAAGTCGCCAAGGTTGAGAAACACTGATTTAAAGGAACGGTGCGCTTCACTATAAATTGATACCTAACCCTTTTAAAACATAATACTTGGTTACTGTATGACGTGCAGCGTATCCACTTC
This sequence comes from Rhabdophis nuchalis, assembly GCA_039707465.1. Taxonomy (NCBI): domain Eukaryota; kingdom Metazoa; phylum Chordata; class Lepidosauria; order Squamata; family Natricidae; genus Rhabdophis; species Rhabdophis nuchalis. The sequence goes on from CM077649.1 coordinate 13,333,393, forward strand.
AAGAAAGACCTTTTTCTTGCCCTTTTAATTTTTTAGGGAAAAACTCTTGCTTGGAAAATATCTCTCTATCCTACCAGTGGGCAAAAAGAAGGGGGGGGGGGATAAAGGTGATGCACAGAACTCTTACCTGAATGAGATGGCAGCATCCACTGATCTTCCCACTCTATGATGTGGTTTGCTTAGCAACAATATTGATAATGAACATTTCATTGGCAGTCACCAAACGACTCCTTGCGCACTTTGGCACTGCTCATGTACCCTGGCAAATAAAGGAGGGAAGCTTGAGAATGGAGCAATGGGCAGAGTTCTGGAATGGCTGGAGAAATTCTCCATGTTTTTTCCCTTCACTGCTCTCCAATTCATTTATGAACTCCTTTTTGTAAGCTTCTTCAACAACACAAAATTTGAACCAGTTCTCTTTTTGGGGAAGTCCTATGGACAGAATCCTAAATGCTTTTACAATTGTTTAAACCCCCCTCATTTTTTTAATTGGATTGAATAGAATAAAAAAAACACATTAGTCAATATGTGTGTGTGATTTATTATTAGAAAAAAATGTATTTGTTCCTGTCACGCAGAACATATGAATGTTTTTCACCATTTAGTACAAAATATATACATTTCTCATTTATTTTATGTAAATAAAAAGTCATTTTCATTTATTTACCTTTCTTCAAAATGTAAATGTACAGTATAAATTTAAATAATGCTTTCCATACAGACAAGATTTATTTTACTCAGACTTTACAGTACATTCAATTATTGAACAATAATGTGAATAATGAACAACATATAACCATAAAGTTAAGAATGTGGGGAAAAAATAAATCCTTCAAACTTATTTTGATAAAACACTCATATTTATTCAATATAACATAATCTGATAGTATAATAATCATTATGCAATACTCTTAATCAGTATTTATAATACATCATCAGGTATCAAAACTCAGAAATACTCATAGGCCACTATAAAATACTAATAATTTGGGGAAAATGCTACTTGACAAAATTGCCAATGTTTTCTTTAAAGAAAGTTTAAAAAGGTATATAACACCATTTGTAGTATCTGTGGTTTATTTTTGAATGTGTTATAAAAATTAAATATATCTATAAGAAATGCTGAAAATTCAGAAGGGGTAATACAATGCACCTGCAGTGGCATTTGAAATTAGGATAAAATTAGACATGGTGGTTAAGACTGTCTTTCTGTTAATAGTATCACACAGCACATTTTGATTTTCACCAGCTATGCTAAATAAAATACTAACCCAAGTTTTCTTTCCAATTTGGCATGACAGGTATCCTTCTTCTATGTCACCACAAACCCCAGAAAGCAAAGCGACTACAGTTCCTTCACAGATGTTGTTTTCAGGAGCTGCTATCTGCCACAGCTATTGTCATAACCACAAGAATAATGAAAAAGTTCCTTCCATCCCTACACAATGTCTTCATTGGAGACATTCATTCTTTTTGTGGCACTATTAACACTTTGAAAATCCAGCTGCAACATTTCAAGAATATATTTAACCCTTAAATGATTTGGATTTATTTTATTTTTTTTGCAGATTTGAAGCTTCACAACAGTGTACAAATTTGAGCAAAGCATGATGTGGCAGTGGAGAAATCATTAAGCACTGCTGATTTCATTCATATGTTCTACAACTTGTCCTAGAATTTCATCAACTACATCAACGTCGTAGTTCACTTGTTTCAGGTCAAGATCAGGCATTATTGTTGCCAGTAGCAGTCCCACATTAACTCGAAGTGATCGCAACTTCAGGCTACAGAAAGACAACATTGAGTACATTAGTTAAAATGCTTTACAAACAATTTTTACATACAATTGTACATACACTTCAACAGTTCGTTTATTACTTGAGCATTTTATTTTTTTCCTTTATTCTTTTAAGGTATTCTAAAATATATTAAGGTATTCTAAAATAGATGATTAGGGGACTGGAGGCTAAAACATATGAAGAACGGTTGCAGGAACTGGGTATGTCTAGTTTGATGAAGAGAAGGACCAGGGGAGACATGATAGCAGTGTTCCGATATCTCAGAGGGTACCACAAAGAAGAGGGAGTCAAACTATTCTCCAAGGCACCTGGGGGCAGGACAAGAAGCAATGGGTGGAAACTAATCAAGGAGAGAAGCAACTTAGAACTAAGGAGAAATTTCCTGACAGTTAGAACAATTAACCTCTGGAACAGCTTGCCTCCAGAAGTTGTGAATGCCCCAACCCTGGAAGTCTTTAAGAAGATGTTAGATAGCCATTTGTCTGAAATGGTATAAGGTTCCTGCCCACGCAGGGGGTTGGACTAGAAGACCTACAAGGTCCCTTCCAACTCTGCTATTGTATTGTATTGTATATATTACAGTACCCCATGTTAAAAGTGCATCTTGGCAATGTAGTTGCTGAACAGAGAAGAGCTTTGAATAAATTTAGTTCTGAACTAAAATGAGTAAGAATTGCTCTGCTCTTCAAAACAAAGTTTCAGCTACTGCAGAAATCTTGACAAAGTGTACCGGGAGTTTTGTTCAACACTTTCAAACACATAGGGCAAAAATTGTGAGACGTGCCATACTTAAACCACTTCTTTGCTTAAGAGCATAACTCAGAATGCAAATTGTTAAGTGTTTCTTTTAACTGACCATAGTACAGTGCAAAACATTTTTAGTTTTACACTATTTTCAATTCAAAATACTTAAAACTGGTCAAAACAGATGTTTAAAATAAGAACCGTTGCTAGATATTATGAATTTTAAAGCTTTGATTGACAATATATTGCCCACTCCTAGCAGACACGTGGGTAGATACAGCAAAGATTAAGGAAGTAAAATTTCAGGTGAAAATCATAATGGAGTCAGTGGTTCTCCACCTTTTCTTCATCTTTAAATGTTAAGATTTAAATCATATCATTTATTCAAGCCTTCATGGACCCTGTGATGACATCGTGGTCCCCCAGGCATCTGCGGACAAGTCTAGATAGAATCTGGGACCACTGGAGTAGATAGAAGTTTAGATAGAAGGTATTAATAATATGCTTTTCCGTGGATATAAAAAATATCTACCTTTCCCCATCAGGATAATTTACAGTTTCTTCGTGATTATTTGCTACAGAATCATTTGTTCGTGCAACCATTTGTGGAGCAGAAGCTTTTAACTGTCCAATTTCTGCTTTTAGCTCTTCACACTTAAAACGCAATTGGTTTTTTTCCATTTCGAGGAGTTCAATCTGAAAAAAATAGGTCAAAACTTTCCATTCAAAATATTTGCAACTGGGTATTTAAACCATGCATATTTCTGATTGTGCAAAATCTTCAAAAGGTTTGCAATACTTAGGGTTGAATAGATGACTTCTACGTTTTTTTCAGGGTAGCAGCTTCTGAAAGTTTGCATGCAAGATTTGCAAACAATGCAGCTATTTTTACAATTCAGAAAGAGTATGTATAGATGCATTATGAAGTACCTTTTTTGAAGGCTTTGCACAGTTGAATACATACATATAAGTTGGGGGAGCAAGCTTAATATATTATTGTTGTTGTTAGTATTATCACTAAACCACTGGTTTTAAATTTTTGAACATCAAGCACAGAACACCCAGGAACGGAGTGGGATATGTTACTGGGATACCATACAAAAACGAAACGAAACAAAAACCCGACAATAAATGAATGTTCAATACATTTTTATGGTACAATCTTCTGATTATTTACATTAAAGACGACCACATAACTTCTATTGTATATAAATATAAAGGCCCAAACAAAAAATGTAAGCAAGTAACCAGAGGCTCTCCAGATTTTTTAAGGCAGATTTTTCTGTCTTTCATAGCCTGTCTAAGACTGAAGGGAGTTGTAGTCATAAATATGTCAAAAGTACTGGACTATAGTACTATATACTGATATAGTATCATCCAATACAGTACTGCATTTTGAACTTTTGTTTTTGTTTAAATACAATTCAGATGATCTTTCAAAGGTTAAAGATAGGTAAGTTGACAGACAGACACAATCTTTTTTTCATTGGTTGTTTGACTTCCAACATTCAGAAGTTGAACAAATGCAGACTGAAATATGGAATCAAATTTACTGTTTTTTTAAAAAAGAGGGAAGCCACAAGCTGTTTGAATTGTGGCCAAAATATTAATCTTGCCATCAAAATATTAATCTTGCCATATCAGTCTAGAGCACTAATGGTTTAATTTAATATTCAAAATATAAGCAACTGCAAGATTTAGTCCATTAATATTATAAAACTGTCTTTACCAAATTCTAATGTTTTAAATAGATACAAACCTATGCACACATGGAATAAATTCAATTGAAGATGTATAATTCATATGCTCACTACTGTGCCTCTTGGGATGTTATATTATTGTAAATGCATATTGCTATCTTGGGAAAGCAATTGTTAACTTTAGACTATATAAGCTGGAAAAATCAATTTTATATATGAATTCAACACTTAATGCCTCTGTTACTACTTGACTTTGGAAAACAGGACTGTACAGATTTTTGACAAATTGCTGGATCCTCAACGTGAAGGCTAGCTTTTGGGCTGTGAGCATTTAAAGTAATCTAGGTATTAGCAGCTATTTAATCTTAACTAATGTCAAAAAACTAAGCAGAACTGGACCTGCTTAATAGTACTTAGATGAAATTCCAGAGTTTTCAGGCTAAACAAGTAAAGCTGAAAGAACAGACGTTTTGTTAATAATAAAACAGACACTGTCCATGAAGTCATTAGGAATCAAGACTTAATGAACGCCTTCATTTTTATGTATTGATGACTACTCAATTCTATTTACAAAGTAAGAAATGCAAAGCTGATGTCTTGTATTAGATTGTTGGATTAAATGCCAATACCACGTTTATATATTATATTATTCATGTTGTCTTGTAGAGGCTAAACTAATTTCATTGTATACATGATGTACAATTACAATAAAGGCTATATCAAATGATATATGATATATGATCAAATGATATATGAACTATATCAAAATGGGCTCTGCTTTTTACTTACCGTATCTTGGTGCGTCTTATTATTATTATTATACTCAGAGCACCAAGATTTTGAAGAGGCAATTTTTTTTAAAAAAGTGTTTGCACTCTGCACACCTCCAAAAACGGCCCATTTTTCGCGAATTTCCCCCCCTCAAAAAAGGGTCATGAATACCCTTTAGGAGGCTTGTAGTGTTCCTGCGGGAGGAGGGGGGCAAAGACGAGCAAAAGACGGCCTGTTTTTCATGAATACGGGCCTGTTATTTGCATGGATAGCCTTTAGGGGGCTTATAGAGTGCTCCTGGGGGATGGAGAGGGACAAAATTGAGCAAAAACCAGCCCATTTTCCACTCTTTTCTGCCTTCCCCAGCCCCCAGGAACACTCTGAAAGCTTCCTAGAGGCTCTGCATGGCCATTTTGGTGAAGGGGGCGGGCGTTTCGGGAGGCAAAAGATGCTGTATTCAGTGTATAAGACGCACCCAGATTTTCAGCCTTTTTTGAGGGGAAAAAGGTGCGTCTTATACTCTGAAAAATACAGTATCTACTGCGTTTCCCCAAAAGCAAGACCCTGTCTTATTTTCTTTTGGGCTCCAAAATAAGCACCTGAGTTTTTTTAGGGGAGGTCTTTTTTTTTTTATCACAAGGCGGGGGGACGACACCTGGTGTAACTCTCTGAGGTTGGCTCAGATCGCTCTCTCTCTCTCTCTCTCTCTCTCTCTCTCTCTCTGTGGTGGTTGTGGTGACACTGCAGTGCCTGGCCGGCGGGATGCTTTTCACTCAGCCACTTTCCCTCTTTCCTCTCCCCGCTCCCCCTCCTCCTCCTCCAGACAAAAGCTGCACTTTTCTTCTGTCCATTGCAGCGCAGCACCAGGGATTTAATTTGACATGGTGGGGCTTGGGGGATGGTCAATCCCTATTTGTGGCACAGCACTTAAGTTTCCATAGTGTAATCATTCGTGGCACAGTGGAGAAGGCGGAAGACAATTCCCCCCACACACACCAGACCAGCCTGGCGGGGATGGGGTGAGAAACCAAGTGATACTGAAAGTGTGGTGTTCAAGCCCTTCAGGTGCTCTGGTGGTGCATGGGGCAGTGCTGCACACACACCCCAGCCTCATTTTATCCTCCACCACCACCTCAACCCTAGCTTGATTTTTATAGCTATGCCTCACCCCACCTCATATAACCAGATGGTGGGCAAGGCTTAACTAGGCCTTATTTTTCAGCTAGGGCTTGTTTTCAGGGAAACATGGTAGGTTTTTCCCCCCTATCACATACGGTAATTTGACAGAACCCACTGAAGTAGAAATAATGCACTTTTATTTAGACCAGGGGTGGGCAAACTTTTAAGTCTGAAGGACTTCAGCTCCCAGACTTCTCCAGCCAGCTTTGCAGTTGCAAAGTTTGCCCACCCCTGACCTAGACTGAAGCCCTACTAAAAATTATGTATTTACTACTAATAATGGAATCTTCAGAAATATAAACGTGTAATACACAAAGTGCAGGACATCTCTAAACAAATGCAGCTTGAGAATAAATTAAGCTACAATGCATCAATCCTACCACAGAAATATTTGGTGGAACAAAATTAAAAATGCACTATTATAACAGCTGCAAAAACTGAGCAATAAATAAACTACAATCAACTTTGCTTTATTACATATGCTTTTGTAAAACTTACCTCATTTTTATATTGATCTCTTTCAATACTGCACTTGTCCAGCTGTCTGAAAACATCATCCAGCTGGACAGCCATTTCATCGACTTCAGTTTTACTTTCACTGTTTCTACACTTAGTGCATTCAGATTTTAAATTCTGTAGTACAGTACATTGTTTTTTCAACCATTTAATCTCATTCAGCGTCTCCTCATAGAGAGTCAAAATTTCCTCTGGACTTTTTCCTTTAATTTTTTCTAGTTCGTCATCTGATAGTATACTATTTGTTTCTGTTGACTGATGGCACATTTCCTTTTTCATGTGTTTATCATTCATTTCCACAATTTTTTGCTGTAATGTCTTTACTTCTTTGAACAACACGTTATACTGTTCTTCATATTTTTCTTTTTCTCTTTTGGCTAATTGTAACTGAATATTTAATTCATTTATTTTGCGGTCCGCACACCCCAAAGCAGATTTGGAAATGCCAGCAGGTTCTGATATGGTCAATTCAGATCCCGATCTGGATCGCTGATTCTTTTCAACACTGACCTCGTCTTCTTCTTTTTTTACTGCAAGCCACTCTACTTCCGTTTGTGTGGCTGCAGTTCCTTTTGTACGTTCTACTTCTGAACAAGCATCTTTGCTTTTGGAATCTTCTCCACCATCACCAATATAATCCAAATTGGCACCACCTTCAACTTTTACTATTTTGATGTCACACTCTTCGGCTGCAGGCTTTGGAGTACTGTTCTCCTCCAAAATGATGACATCGTTGTCGTCCTCGACAACATGTTTTCTGTTCTCAAATGCTTGGCTAGTCACCCGCGTGATCTTAATTTGTAGTGGTGCATCAGAATTAGCATGTTTTCGTTTAAGCCTAGAGAAACAACAAAAGACTATGTATTACACCAATACTTTTAAAAGTAACATTATAATGCCGGTTGGCGGCTCCCAGGGGAAGGGCCTTCTCTGTGGTGGGCCCTACCCTCTGGAATGGCCTACCTTCCGACCTCCGTTCCATCACAGACCTCCACTTGTTTCGCCGGCACCTAAAAACTTATTATTTTCATCTGGCCGGCCTAGCATGATCTACTCCACACCCATTATTTTATAACGAATAAAAACTGTAATTTGGGTTTTAAATTTAAACTTATTTTAAGTTAAGCAGGATATTGATTTAATTTCGTTATTATTTAATAATATTTTGTATTTATGTATAATTGATTTTAAATCTCTGTTCGCCGCCCCGAGTCCCTTTATGGTGAGATGGGTGCGGGTTATAAATGTGAAAAATAAAATAAAATAAATAAATATTCTTTTGTACTGATTTCTAAATAGAGAGTCAATTTAAATAAAATAATAAATTGAAAGGTTTTTGCAATTGGTGGGCCTGCACACTTAAAGAAAGGACAAGTAGCTGGATATTGGTAGTTAATGCCTCTTTATGGATGGGAGAGGTGGCAGTTGCCTGGAAAGAAATAGTCTATAGATTCAGGTCAAGAAAAATAGATTGATTACTCATTCAGAAGCCTGTTAGCTCTAGAACTGTAGCAACTTTGGCTCTTTATAGGATTGTGCTCCCCAAATGAACAGATCTGTGGATGAGCAGATGACAACTGTGGCAATTTGGATAATATTGCCTGAGCAGAGTCATTGATACTTGTCACTTATCAAATTACTGTGGATTACTTTATGTGACAAGGGCTTGACAATACCCAGAACTTTCAGTTAATGGAAAATATAACTTCTTGTGTACTACTTGTACAGGTAGCCCTTGAGTTACGAATGGAATGGAGTCTGACCATTCCATCCGTAACTCAAGAATTCATGGGAGTCAATCTTGTACATTGAATGACATTGAATGACATCACTCACTGCTTTCGCCCACACATTCGTTAATTTAATAAATGGGTGAATATGTGGCTCATAAACATAAGGTATCTTGGGATAGGGAAGGCAATGGGGAGCCTAGTGAGGGAACTGGCCACCTACTTCAGACCACCCAAGGCCTCCCCTGACCCACAGATACCTCATTCTTCCTCCCCTGGGGTCCCCACAATTGCTTCCTCCCCCTTCCTTCTGCACCAGGTAACTTACCTTATGAAGATCTACACTCCAGCCTGTTTCTTTGCCTGCCCCCTCCTTTCTTGTCAGCAAAGGGCTTGACGAGGCCTCCAGCGCTGATAAAGCAGCCCAAGAGGCTGTGCGCAACTAGGCAACCTCTCGGGCTGCTTTCTCATCAGCAAAGCACTTGAGGATTACATCCCTGTAGGCTTTGACAGTCCTTTACAAAAAGCCTTTGCCTGTAGGAACAGGGCTTCCAAGGGACGCACCTCCCTAGCTGCGCTGGTGCTAACAAAGTCTTTTTGCAAAGGGCTGCTGAAGCCTACAGGAATGCAATCTCCCTGCAGGCTTTGCAAAGGACCAAAGCCTTCTCTCCATTTGTAAATGTCCAGGCCTCAATTCGCAGAGAATAGAGGCCTGAAGTGTGAGATTACACAAGATCTTGCACTACTGATCTCGTGTGATCCCGCGGTACATTAGGCTTCTGTTCTCCGCAAATGCAGGCAAGGAAACCTTGACAGAGGAGATATTAATAAATAAATTTAATAAATATATATATTTGCAAGGTAAGTCAGTCTCCACAGGTGAAGTGCCTACCAAGGCCCAGCCGGGGGTGAGGGAATAGGAGTGAATGTTGCAGAGCCTCTGCGGTCGTCCATAAAGATGAACAACTGCTGTGGTGCTGCAATATTCATAATTTTGGGATTTGTTCTTAAATATTAGGGGGCGCTTATCAGGTCACTTCGAATGTTCGCTAAGGGAATACTCACTCATAACTCGGGGATTACCTGTACCTGATTTGTCATGTTATACTGCTGATACGGAGCCGTATTGGTTGCTAATTTATTTAGCAGTTCAAGTTGCTTATTGTTATCTATAAAACCAATTCGGCAGCTGGGTATGATTATGACTATCTTTTCCAGGAGGAACTCACTTACCCAATATGTGTGCTTTACTAGGTGGAAGAGGCCACAGAAGAAGATATTTTATTTGGTGGCTTCCCACTTTGGAACAATCTGCCCTTTTCTCTCATGGTCTTTGAAAGACAAACTCAGCAGAGGAACAGTTTGCTTAAAAATGGATTTGGCTGACATTAAAACAGTGACCTGATGCTTAAAGCAGAGTTTAAAAAAAAACCTCTAACACAACTTGTAGAACACAACAGGGAAACCTTAGGAACAGCTATTAGAACAAGCGAGCAGAACCCTAAAATTCCTGTATATGCCGAATTAACAGAATCAAGATAGGCTTAAGATACAGAAGGATCTTGACAAACTTGAACATTGGGCACTATCTAATAAAATGAAATTCAATGGCGAAAAGAGTAAGGTTCTACATTTAGGCAACAAAAATGTAATGCACAGGTACAGTATAGGTGGTACCTTGCTCAATAGCAGTAACAGTGAAAGGGATCTTGAGGAGTCCTAGTGGACAACCATTTAAATATGAGCCAGCAGTGTCCAGCAGCTGCCAAAAAAGCCAACACAGTTCTAGGCTGCATCAACAGAGGGATAGAATCAAGATTACGTGAAGTGTTAATACCACTTTATAATGCCTTGGTAAGGCCACACTTGGAATACTGCATTCAGTTTTGGTCATCACGATGTAGAAAAAATGTGGAGACTCTAGAAAGAGTGCAGAGAAGAGCAACCAAGATGATTAGGGGACTGGAGACTAAAACATATGAAGAACGGCTGCAGGAACTGGGTATGTCTAGTTTAATAAAAAGAAGGATTAGGGGAGACATGATAGCAGTGTTCCAATATCTCAGAGGTTGCCACAAAGAAGAGGGAGTCAAGCTATTCTCCAAGGCACCTGAGGGCAGAACAAGAAGCAATGGGTGGAAACTAATCAAGGAGAGAAGCAACTTAGAACTGAGGAGAAATTTCCTGACAGTTAGAACAATTAATCAGTGGAACAGCTTGCCTCCAGAACTTGTGAATGCCCCAACACTGCAAGTCTTTAAGAAGATGTTGGATAGCCATTTGTCTGAAATGGTATAGGGTTTCCTGCCTAGGCAGGGAGTTGGACTAGATGACCTCCAAGGTCCCTTCCAACTCTGCTAAAACAGATAAAAAAGACTAATAATTAAAAGGGAAATCAGTTTACTAGGTGGAAGAGTAGTAAGGGATTCTGCTTTTGCTTAAGTAAACAAGATCACTAAATAAAGTTTCTCCTGACGCCCTATTAGTAGATAGACCATTGCATCTCCATTCCCACCTCGCCTGCATAGCTACGATAAACCTGGCTCAAATACACTAATAAGGGGTTTTCTCTTTCTTCTTGCAGAAACGTGGAATCTTGGTAGGCTTTGAGAGATTACATTGCTATTTTGGCAGAGATAGGGAGCCATCCATGCTATATCAAGTTAGGTTAGGAAATACAGGTAAGAATGTTCATTTAGCAAATTTTCACAGAAACAAATTCATTCAGAAAGGGTACTTGTGTTCGAAATTCCAAAGTGCAGTCGAAGTGGCCTCTGTGGCCAAGGGATTTGGATTCAGTCATTGCTGCAGTGGCACCCATTACTAACTCTGTGACTTCTCTGTGCTGTTTGGGGTTATGACATGCAATGATCTGAAGCCGGCAGGAAATTTGAGTCCCTGGTCACATGGCCAAACAAGATAGGGTGATTTTTGCAGTCAGTGTGGCTGTGCGTTTGTTTGTTTTTTTGGTGCTGTGTGGGCTGGAACAGGGGTCTCCAACCTTTGCAACTTTAAGTCTGAAGGACTTCAGCTCCCAGAATTCTCCAGCCAGCTTTGCTGGCTGGAGAAGTCTGGAAGCTGAAGTCCTTCAGACTTAAAGTTGCAAAGGTTGGAGATCCCTGGGCTGGAGGACTAGTGCTAGAATTGCTTCTAAGAATTTTAAAATGTTCTTTTTTGTCATTCTATAATACTGTACTGTTAGTAAGCATTTTGGGAATTGTTCTGCTTTTTAAGTACTATACTTTGCAAAACTTTGCAAATTATTGTGTTTATAAGTACAGTACTTTCCAAAGACAAAGTTTGCTTGTATCTGCCTTAAAACTGGTTGCAGAAATACTAGCCAGCATCTAAACCAGAGGTCTCATTCTCGCAGCCCGCGGGCCAATTGCAGCCCGCAGGACGGTATCTTGTAGCCCCCACCGTGATATGAAAGTATAATATTAGTGCAGCCCGCAAGGGGAGTGGACCTCTGTGGAATCCCTTACGCGGCCCAGCCTCACCCAGCCTCTGCCTCCAGCGGCCCCCAGGTAAATTGAGTTTGAGACCCCTGATCTAAACAAAGCTTTCTATGATGTTGTGTTTCCTTGCTTTTGTTTTGGAGATTAGTGTTGCTGTAGTTTATAGGTTTTAAAATTAAATTGCCTTCAGAAGTTGTGGATGACCCATCACTGGAAGCTTTTAAGAAGAGACTGGATAGGCATTTATTAGAAATACACTCTTGTGAGAGCAGTGGGTTAGACTAGAGGACCTCAAGGTCCCTTCCATCTCTGTTACTGTTGCAAGTTGAAAATTTCTGTAAATCCCTCCCCCATCTCCCACAGCAGGAGGCACTTAAGCTAATTAGGTGGGGTTTTTTTAAATCACTGCAATCTGAGAGTTCTGTAAATCAGGGGTCTCCAACCTTTGCAACTTTAAGTCTGAAGGACTTCAGCTCCCAGCTTTGCTGGCTGGAGAATTCTGGGAACTGAAGTCCTTCAGACTTAAAGTTGCAAAGGTTGGAGACCCCTGCTGTAAATTACCATCCCACCCCAGCCTGTCCAAAGAAGCGTGAGGTGATTAGCAACAAATGGGTTTAAAAAAAAAAAAAGCAAATGCAATTGGAGGGCTCTGTAAGCATTCTTGGAAGCAATTTAATTCCTCAGGGTAAGGCTGCACTGGAATCAGCTGATTGGCTGTCAGCAGGAAAGCATCTCAGTTCAGTTAACGATGGCAGCGATTGATTGATTAATGAATGAATCGGAGGAAATAGTAAATCAGATCTTTGTTCATTTAAAGAGCCGTTTGATTCAATTAATGGATTTGATTTTAAAAATTTGTAAAATTGAGTCTGATTCATTTGATGAATGTTTTGACTTGCGAACCTAATGGACAAACTCCAATAGGTTTGTACTTTGAGGACTACTGCAATTTTAAATGGTATTAAAATATGTTTGAGGTGTATTGATACGTAGTTATATATTGCGTCGAACCAATAGATGATTGAAGTAGTACAAAAGTTGCATTAAAAAAATGCACTGACCTGTTTTCAGAATCTGAATGTGGAGAAGATACCGATGAATCTGATACATTTAGAGACCTGTTTAGAGATGTATTTGAAGTTTCTACATGCAATCTTGAAATATTTTCATCCATTGCTGGCGATGTGTTCGACAAGGCAGATGTTGTTTGCAAATACATTTCATTATACATCTGTAGAAAATGCATCATTTCGTAACAATTAGAGAGGAATCACTTTCTCAAGGCATTTCCCTTTAAAGTGGTGATATACAGCAGGCGTCTCCAACCTTTGCAACTTTAAGTCTGAAGGACTTCAGCTCCCAGAATTCTCCAGCCAGCAGCAAAGCTGGCTGGAGAAGTCTGGGAGCTGAAGCCCTTCAGACTTAAAGTTGCAAAGGTTGGAGATCCCTGGTATACAGTGTAGCTGGAACACTATACCAAGTTAATTATTTTTTTAACCTCACAACTGTTTCAATTAGATGTCAAATAGAACATAAAATATTCAATGAATATATTTATACATATAAATATAGATAGTCCATGACCTTTGACCAGTTATGATAGCACTGAAGATATGGTGGTTGTAATCAGTCCTCAGAGTTCAGACCGTCCCATTATCTTCTGGTCACATGATCATGATCTGAGCACTTGGCAACCAATTCACATGACTGGTTGCTCTGCCCTGCAATCACATTGTTGCCATTGGCAACTTTTCTTGTGGCTTCCCCAGTAAATCAGTTGAGAAGCTTGCAGGGAAGACCACAAGTTGCTGAGGACTCCCCTTCCATGTGCCCTCCTTCAGCCCCTCTGTACTTGCATCACATTGGCCAGTTGTATGCCTACGCAACTTCCCCGTCCCACTTCTCTGGCAGACTTCCTGCACCAAATCTCTCATGCCTTCCCTGATTCCAGTCCAATATTTTGCCTTTTTGAATGCACATATTCATTGATGGTACTGTTTAAAATAAAAATACCTACATTTTAATGTATTCAATTACATACCTGTTGGGTATACTCCAGTCTTTTCTTTAATTTCTCTCTGTCTCTGTTTGATACAAAAAAATATTGTATACACTAAAATTATACACTTTAACCTTATGACGCAGGAAACTTCTATTTTGAGAGGTTGATCTGCTTGACTTGATTACCCAGCACAAGTACAAATCATTATTTCTTAAATGTAAGCACGCTTACCCAAAGGATAGGCAATTCCCACCAAAAGTAGTGTTTTCTGACTTTTGCTGGTTCAAGCAGTATTGCCTGGTCCACCTGTTGAGTTTATTTTGTTGCAAGTAAATGTCTCCGTTCCATATGGCTACTGTGGGGTGTGGGGTAGCAAGATCTTTCCTGATCATTGATAACTGCCCCTTAGGGCCATTTTGTCCCATCTCTTTTCTGAACTCATTAACATCTTAGGGACATGCATCAATTGTATCCGCCCTGGATTGGAAGGCTTTGCTGACAAGTCATTCATGACCTCTTGTTCATGACCTCTTATGCAACATGCTCTATACCAGGGGTCTCCAACCTTTGCAACTTTAAGTCTGAAGGAGTTCTGGGAGCTGAACTCCTTCAGACTTAAAGTTGCAAAGGTTGGAGACCCCTGCTCTATACAGTGCTGTCCCTGAAGAACATTTGGAAACTTTAAATGGCAAGGCTGCACAGGTAGTAAAGAACCTTGGATAATTCAAGTAAATAACACCACTGCAACGTGAGCTGCATTAGCTACTAGTGTGTAGCCAATGCACTAGTACTAACGTACTAGTAATATAATATACCGGTTATCAGTTTTAAAATACTTCATGGCTTGAGGCTGGGTTACCTAAGGAACTGACTTCTACCAGTAATATCTATCCATTCAGCAGGTTGGGTATATTACAGATCCCATGAGCCAAGGAATGTTGGCTGACAGAGATCAGGAGACATGCCTTCCTTGTTTTATGGATATATTAGAGATGAGTGGCTACAAATAAGTAAAAAAAACAATATCTTTAACATTGTCTACCTTTTTTTAAAAACAATGTATTTATATATTTTCCTTAACATACATTAATACTTTATGAACAGCGTATTGGCTGGGTGTATTTGCTTAACATAATAATATATAATAATATATTAAACATAAATCATACATCATAGTATTTTTCTAATTTTTATTTCTTTTATCCAAGCATTAATAAATCCCATGTTTGAAAGTATTCTGTAGCTTCTTTATCTTTTATCTTCAATGTCAACCTATCCATTTTTGCACAGTCTAGGTTTTTTTTTAATATTACATCTTCTATGGGTGGTTCCTCATTTTTCCAATGCTGTACATATACAATTCTTGCTGCTGTCAAGATATGTAATATTAAATTTATATTCTTTACTTTACTTTATTTAAATTTATATACCGCCCTATCTCCCTTGCGGGACTCAGGGCGGTGAACAGGCAATCATAAAACATAAAAACCTCGGGCACAATAAATATAATAAAAACAAATTAAAAAAGGAACCTGTTCTAAAAAGTCCCAATAAAACCCAGTTGATAAAATAAATTTAAAAGCTACGTCAGGCCGGCCGCACGAAATAGATGAGTTTTCAGGGCTCGGCGGAAGAGGAGCAAGTCCGTGGTTGTGCGCAGGTCGGGGGGAAGGTCATTCCAGGGGGCCGGAGCTGCCACAGAGAAGGCTCTCCCTCTAGGAGTCACCAGCCGACATTGGCTAGCCGACGGGACTCTGAGGAGACCCTCTCTGTGGGAGCGGACTGGTCGATGGGAGGTATGCGGTAGGAGACGGTCTTGGAAATATTCAGGTCCATTGCCATGGAGCGCTTTGAAGGTTGTTACTAACACCTTGAAGCGCACTCGGAAAACCACAGGCAGCGAGTGCAGCTTGAGCAGGAGAGGTGTTACATGGGAGCATCTAGAGGCCCCAAAGATCCCCCGCGCGGCCGCATTCTGTACTAGCTGGAGTCTCCGGGTGCACCTCAAGGGAAGCCCCATGTAGAGAGCATTGCAGTAATATGGGTGCATATTCCCTTTATTGTATTTTTTTTTGTACTATGCCTAATAAAAATATTTCTGGCTATATAATCTATGTGCTTACTTTAACATTTTTTTCTAACATGTATATATTTCCGTCCAGTATTTTTTTTTAATTTTTTTGCCTTTGCACATGTATACCACAAATGATATCTGCATGGTATCTGCTTACATTTCCAAAATTGGGCAGAAATGTTTTTAAACAGCTTTTCCAGTCTTACTGGCGGTAAATGCCACCTATAAAACATTTTATATAAATTTTCCTTATGTGCAGTTGCCCGTGTCAATGTATAGTTTCTATCCCAAAGTTTTTGCCATTTATCTAATTCAGAGGTCTGCAAAGTCGGCTCTTTTAAGGGGATTCTGGGAGTTGAAGTCCACCAGTCTTAAAAGAGCCGACTTTGCAGACCCCTGATCTAATTCTATAATACATCCAAAGTTTTTTGCCCATGCTATCATTGTTTCTTAACCTTGCCTGCTTCTATGGATGGACTGTCTAAAGGATGTTAATAAAGGAATGATAGTGTTATCACATGAAGCTGGTCCTGCCATTGGGTGCAGCACCCAATGAAAACACACACCAAGGTGGAGATTAAAAGACTTTATGCTGCGCAGGTGGACACAGGGGGATCACCCCCACTAGGCCTGTATGAAGGCTACACCTTAAATAATACATTTTTATACATTTACTTGCTCACAAGCCCTATAAGCCACCCCCTAAGACTATCAAAGACCAACTTACCTTCATTCCCTATATTCAGCAAATTATACATACCGTATTTTTCGGAGTATAAGACGCACCTTTTTTCCTCCAAAAAGAGGCTGAAAATCTGGGTGCATCTTATACATCGAATACAGCATTTTTTGCCTCCTGAAACCCCGTCCCTTCACCAAAATGGCCACGCACATACCCTTATGGGGGCTTCCAGAGAGCTCCTGGGGGCTGGGGAGGGCAGAAATGAGCAAAAAACAGGGCGTGTTTGCCCCCCCCCCAGCCCCCAGCAGCACTTTACAAGCCTCCATAAGGCTATGCATGCACTTTTTTTGACCAGAAAACAGCCCGTTTTCGTGATAAATGTGCCGTTTGTTTGCTCATTTTTGACCCCTCCCCCCAGGAGCACTCTGCAAGCCCCCCCAAGGCTATTCATGTCTTTTATTTGGAAAAAAACAGGCCCGTTTTCACGAAAAATGGGCCGTTGGGGGGAGGTTTGCAAAGTGCAAAAAGGTTTTTTTTCCCTTTTTGGAAAGCTGTTTAGTTAGAGTGATTGATGAGAATTACGTTGGTCAAGTACTGTGCCTGCAGAAACAAAGATTTGTTCCAGAGGTGGTCAGTGATTTCCTTCACCAGCACATGCGTAAATACACCTGGAAACATCTACCTACCTATCTACTCTCTCTCTCTCTACCTACCTATCTACTGTATTTCTCTCTCTCTATTTCTCTCTCCCTCTACCTACCTACCTACCTACCTACCTACACACTCTCTCTTCCTACCTATCTACTGTATTTCCCTCCCACCTCTATATACCTACCTACCTACCTACTCTCTCTCTCCCCCTATCTACTCTATTTCTCTCTCTCTCTATTTCTCTCTCTCTATTTCTCTCTCTCCCTCTACCTACCTATCTACACTCTCTCCCTACCTACCTACCTACTGTATTTCTCTCTTTCCCTCTATCTACCGACCTACTTTTTTTAAAAAAAAATTGGCTCTTCAAAACCTGGGTGCGTCTTATACTCCGGTGCGTCTTATACTCCGAAAAATACAGTATATAATTGTAGCATATTCATTTTAAACAATTCCCAGTATTTGCTATCCCCAAGTTACCTTTTTCTATGTGGTTGCTTTATCCCATAACTACATTTGTGGGTTTGATCAGAGCAAGCATTCCTGAGGGTTTTACTGATCAGGTTATTTTCATTACTACTTATGTTCTAGCAATTGATTGCAAAAAGACTTCCTTACAGACACTAAATTTTTAGGGAAAGGGATTTTTTGACCTTTACTTCAATAGATGTGAAACAAATCTTGTTTGATGCAGAGGTATTGAAATTATAAATACTGGAATTTTCAAAGGTGCAGGTTACTTGACAGAGAATGCATTTGAAATGAAAATAAATGATGGGCCAAGAGAATTACCCAAATAAGGCAGTTTATTAACTATACAAAGTATAGTGAATGAAGTTTTAAAAACTGCACAGGAAATATAAATGATAAACTAAGAAAACAACCTGGATAATGCCTTTATATTGGATTTATAAATGAGGCTTGTTAAAACCTTGCAGAAATCTATGGGATGGGACAAAAAGAATTGAAAAAAATTAAATTCTATGACAATTTTAAATGAATGAAATATTAAGATTTCCAGAAATAAAAAGAAGGAATACGAAGCTGGTTTATTTGGTGAAGTTCAAAATAAGCCATGTTTTATAAAATTCTTGTAATCCTACATTGACTTCTTGCTAACAGTACCAAAATGTTGATGTCTTATGAGATGGTTTATGGGTAGAAGAAATGTCTACAGGTAGTCCTCAACTTATGATCACAACTGAGCCTAACATATATGTTGTTAAGTGAGAAATTTAAGTGAGTTTTGCCTCATTTTATGACTTTCTTGCCACATTTTGTTAAGTGAATTACTGCAGTTGCTAAATTAGTAACATGGTTGTTAAGTGAATCTGGTTTCCTCATGGACTTTGTCAGAAGGTTGCAAAAGGTGATCAAATGATCCTGGGACACTTCAACCATCATAAATGTGAATCAGTTGTCAAGCATCCAAATGTAAATCACATTATAACTTCGAACAGTCGCTAAAGAACTGTTATAAGTCCTGGACTATGTAACCTTATAGGAGGTGAAAAGCCTCCTATATTTATGAAGTATCATAAAAGATTGGAAGTTAGTTATTACAAGAAGTATATTATTACAAGAAGTAACTTATGACCATTCATTTAATGACTGTTCAAAGTTAGGATGGGTCTGAAAAAAGTGACATACAAGCTGTTTTCGCATTTACTACTGTTGATTATATGATCAAAATTTGGGTGTTTTGATAATGGCATGTATTGATAACAGTTGCGCCATCTCAAGTCCAACTGCAGTCTTAAGTTGAGATCCATCTCAACTTTTTTCTACTTTTTTCTTTTTGTGTCTTTGTATCTTTTACTTTCTTTTTACTTTAGTTTCTCTCTCTGAGTTTAGTTTGCATTAGTTTTTAATCACTATAATTAAAATCTTCAAAGTATACATAATCAACTTAATCACTTCCAGCGAAGCATAGTTAAACCCTATATAATTTGCTGGAATTCTACATCTATTATAGAGGTGCAAATGAAATAAACCAATTTTAAACTGCATCGTGAATGTAATTTATGCCGACCCTGTCTTTTCCACATTCTAAGAAGTGCTTTTAAGATACGAGAAAGTAAAGTTCAAATTTCTTGTTGTTGAGTACTCACTTTTTTTTATATGTTTTCTCATATGGTATTAAATCATCATCTTCAGGTTCTTCAGGCACATTGCAATTTCTAATTTTAAAAATTAGTAAGATATTGTTAATTTTGATGCAGCTATCATTATGTCTAAAAATGTTATTCATTTCTACCTATTTTACCTGAACTGAGGGTCAGGGTTATATGAACAATACCATTTCTCTGGCAAGTGATCAATTCCATCTGGAAGCTTCCTCCATTTTAGGCAAATATCACACTGAACCCAGGTCTGATCAGGCCGTTTCCTGTAACAAATTATCAGTTATATAAAAACTTAGAAAAGTACAACTATAGTTTATAATTATTCAAGCCAAGAAGTATAATAGAAAAGGTTTTGTTTATAAAACATACTGTATATCTTCAACTAATACTTCCAGAGGATATTCTGTTTTCTTTGCTTGCATCTCATTCCAATAATCATTAAGTTTTTCACCAAGGGCATGTATAGTACGCCTAATAAACAAGAAAGACTATTTTAAAATTCATAAATAACTTAACAGCAAATATAATTATCACAGAAATGAAACAGAATAAGAAAACAATGATTTGGTCTCAAATGTCCAATGATTGAAAATAGTAGATGGCATATTCCTCCCCAGAGAAACGGAGGCATTTTTCTTATTCCTTGGCCATCAAGTTACTGGTAGTATTTTTTTTCTTGTGCCTTTTAATCAGTTTTGGCTTCAGGTGATTGCTTGGACACATCTAAGCACCGTATTTTCGGAGTATAAGACGTAGCTTTTTTCCTCTAAAAAGAAGCTGAAAATCTGGGTGAGTCTTATACACAGAATACAGCATTTGTTGCCTCCTGAAGCCCCGTCCCTTCACCAAAATGGCCGTGCATAGCCTTATGAAGGCTTTCAAAGAGCACCTGGGGGATGGGCAGGGCAGAAATGAGCCTACAACAAGCCGGTTTTTGCCCCCCCCCCCAGCCCCCTATAAGCCTCCATAAGACTATGCATGCAATTTTTTTGACAAAAAACTGGCCTGTTTTCGTGAAAAATGGGTCGTTTTGGGGAGGTTTGCAGAGTGCAAAAACTTTTTTTTTCCTTTTGGAAAGCTGTTTAGTTAGAAGGATTGATGAGAATTACATTGATTAAGTGCTAGCCCAGCAGAAACAAAGTTTTAGGTGCTAACAGGGTGTCAGCTATTTCCTTCTCCAGCACATGGATAAATACACCTGGAAATATCTACCTCCCTCCCTACTCTCTCTCCCTACCTACCTACTGTATTTCTCTCTCTCTCTCTCTCTCTCTCCCTACCTAACTACACACTCTCTCTCCCTACCTATACCTACTGTATTTTTCTCTCTCTCTCTCTCTTTTTCTCTCTATTCCTTTATCTATCTACCTACCTATCTACCTAACTACTTCCTCTCTCTCTCCCTACCTACCTACTGTATTTCTCTCTCTTTCTCTCCCTCTCTATCTACCTACCTACTTAAAAAAAATTGCCTCTTCAAAACCTGGGTGCTTCTTATACTCTGAAAAATACGGTATTTTCTGGGCAATATTTCTGGAAGTAGCTTGCCATTGTTTTATTTCTAGGGCTGAGAGAATGACTGGCCTGTTGGCTTCATGTCTAAGGCAAAGCTATAACTCACAGTCTCCTGGTTTCTTATCAGTGGCTTTAACCGCTATGCCAAACTGGCTATTTAACTGGTTCTAGTTAAAGGTTCAAAGCTCCCCCCCTTCCAAATAGCCTTTCTGAAACATCTACAATATGTGCACTCATTTATACAAGTATGCAAATATATCTGAATAAGATAAACATGCAGGATGCTGGTCTCCCTTTTAGTACTACCACACATACAGGCAAGGCACTAAATCATTTCAGAGTGGATGGGGTTTTTATATGGTTAAGTACCACAAATCCTGATAAAGCAAGGCTTCCATTTGCATGACATCTTCTATTTCTATGGAAAGTTAAATAGATACATCCTTGGTCTTTTACTCAACATAGAGAAGCTAGGGCCCATTTGGCATGGAGTTCAATTTATCCATCTTGGTGTAAATAAACAAGAGTATTTAACATGCACTGAAACGCTTTTATACTGATAAAATAAACATTTACCTATATTCATTGGTATAATCAAAGTCCTGTTTATTATGAGTTGGTTTCAGAAAGTTGCATTCAATAATACCAATTACACCTACACCCATATTGTTTGCCTGTGGAAGAAAAGAAAGAAAAATGTGTTTATATCTCAAAATCTTATAGTTGAACATTTATGCTCTTAAATAAGGCTTGTGTTACACACATATTTATATACCACAAATCTCTAAAATACACCTAAGAATTCTTTATTTAGTAAATTTAGAAAAACTGTTTAAAATGTTTTAAAAATAATTTCCAGTTTTTCATTTCAAAAGTTAAATAGTGCAGCAAGGTATGATTTAAATGGTAGAGAAACTAGGAGGAACTGTTAATATTCTCAGTCTTTTAAAAGCATACAAAACCACAACATGTGAATATTTTACATTGTGACACGGAGCAGACAAATTGGTTTAGCTAGAATGAGAAAAACCAGGCCTCTCTGCAAGACATTATATTTAGAACAGGAAAAAAAATGGGCTGATGAAATTCCAACACCAATGTTTTAAACAGAAGTGGGCAATTAATTTTCCCAAGGTGTCACATAAGAAATTGAGATTGTAGTGCAGGGATGTCCAAACTTGGGAACTTTAAGACTTGTGGACTTCAACTCCCAGAATTCCCCAGCCAGCATAGCTGGCTGGGGAATTCTGGGAGTTGAAGTCCACAAGTCTTAAAGTTTCCAAGTTTGGATATCCCTGTTGTAGTGGAAGGCCAAGCCAACAGGACAGGTGAAGCTGCATAGGCTTCAGACTGCATTGATAGCAGTCACCTTCGAAATAAAAACAGTGCAGTTATATTGCATGCATAGCATATATTTATTTACATTTGATTTCTAATTTGCAATTGACCTCACATAGGGACATAGACAAATTGACCTAATTTATGATTGACCTCACTCAGGCCATAGCCGGGCCATAGCCAGAGGGCCGGTTGTGGCCTGGGGGCTGTAAATATGTGTTCGTTCTGTCTGTCCACCCATATCCATCAAGTTTTTAGAGTTCAGAATTCTAGAATAGTATTTTTGCAAAGTAGCTAACATATATCACATTAATTGGAATGTTTGTTTCAGACACTTCTATAACTCTTCTATTAACTTTTAAGTTTAATTTCTGAGTCCATTAAAACAGGAGTCCCCAACCCCCGAGTCGCTGACCGGGGCCGGTCCGTGGCTTGATAATAACCGGGCCGGAGTGAACGGCGGAGAGAGTAGTGCAACTCTTAGGAAAGTGTAGCGAACGCTCCGCTATCCTGGCGGCTGGCCGGGGCGCTCCCCGGGGGCAACGGCCTGCATTGGGGGGTGGGGGTCGGGGCACCACCCGGCCCGCCTCGGGTTCCACGTGACCGCCAAACGCACGCGCGGCCCACGTGACTCGACTCACCCACTGGAGGCTCCCACCGGTCTGCGGAATTCTTTTTACATGAAACCGGTCCCTGGTGCCAAAAAGGTTGGGGACCCCTGCATTAAAAGATGCTTATTGTGCCATCTATGGAATTCAAATAAACATCACAAGTCTTGGTATTCTTCCTGTGTGTTATGTTATGCTAATAAGATTATTTGTGTCAACCCATAGATTGATCTTACATAATTCAGTTCTTATATTTTTAGCTCAATTTTCAAAATAATGTGTGAAAAATGGACTGTTTTCCCTATTATACAAAAACTACTTATAAATAATTTAAATAGAGATGCATGGAACAGTATACATGTTATACTTATACTAGCAAATATTTTTGGACTGATGGCTATCTTTTTTTTTCTTGGTTAGGATAATTTAAGCAAGACAGAAGAATTTGCAATACAGAAAAGTAAATGAAAAACAGAAGACAAAATTACCTTTCCACATACTGAAAACATTTTATCAAAAGGTATGTTTCGTAAAATACACTAATCATTTAGGGCAGGCAACTGGTTCCTACAACTGACACAAGTTTTTTTTTTGCTACTGTCCATGCTGACAGAAGGTAAAAGTACAAAATATCTGGAACAGTATCATATTGTCTGCTCTTTGTAAAAGCTGGTTTATTTATCTATTTATTTAATTCAAATAATGCAACAATAGCAGCTTACAAGATAAAAATAGCAATCAAAAAGAAGTATCAATAAGAGACCAGGATCACATTCATGCCGTCCCATTGTGGAAATTTATTCATCCCAGCTGCATTATCTGGGGAAATAGTCACATTTATAATGGATCAGGGGCATCCAAACATTGGGATGGAGAAGGTAACATTCCAAAGGGCTGGTGCTTCCACAGAAAAGGGTCGCCTTTGGGGCACTACTAGAAGACACTATTTCAAGGAAAAGACCCACAGTTGAGCTCAGCCTATTAGACTGGCTGGGATAGGCAGACATCTTTAGTAGAGATGAGCTTGTAAATAATCTGGTCATAAGCTTCTTGAACTGAGGACACAATCACAGCTTGTGATGTAGATATTGGATTACACACCAAAGTGGACCCTTAAATACCTGCCTTACTGCATTATGAAGACATAAAGAAGCTTTGCAGTAGTTAAAAAAGTGACTAGGGCATGACTGGCATTGAGCAGGGACTTCCGATCCAGGAACTGGCACAACCAAGACAAAAGTTTACAAAGGCCCTTCAGGCCACAGCTACCACTTGCTTATTGAGCAGGGACTATCAAGATATTGCAGGAAATTTTTAAGAGAGTTTTAAAAGAAGATTGATTTTAAACCGACAGGTAGTCCTCAACTTACGACCAGAATTGAGCCCAAAATTTATGTTGGTAAGTGAAGAATTTATTGAGTTTTGCCCCATTTTATGTCTGTTCTTGCCACATTTGTTAAACGAATCACTGCAGTTGTTAAAATATAACAGAGTTGTTAAGAAGATCTGGCTGCCCCTCTGACTTTGCTTGTCAGGTCGCAAAAAGGGGTCACATGTTATACTGATAATTTGAATATATACATATAAAATCATTTTATATGCATCTGTCTTACCTTTAGTTGATAACCAACTCTTTCATAAGCTTTGATTAACCTGTTTCTATGGTACATCATCATCCCATAATGATCTTTATTTCGGCAGTTGAATCCAAAAGTAATTCGTACTGTTTTGGGCTTATTTGTGCATGTTAAGAAAAATATTTTATTTATTTTATTTATTTCATTTTTATACCGCTCCTATCTCCCAGAAGGAACTCAGGCACAGGAAAGTTAAAATGCAGACATACAGACATACAAATAAATACAATTACATATGAATAAATACAACTACAAACGTTTATTATGTTAAGAAAAATATGTGAATCTAACTTTTCTTAGCTGAAAATGATTAGTCACTTTAAAATGTTTTATAAAATTAGAACTTCATCAGTTTGCAAGCAGTCCTTATTAAATAGTAAAATTTATCTTAATAAAAAGCATTGTAAATGAAAAAAGCTTATCTTAATAGGCAGCTTTAAGAACCTTGCAATT
Organism: Rhabdophis nuchalis; assembly: GCA_039707465.1. Classification (NCBI taxonomy): domain Eukaryota; kingdom Metazoa; phylum Chordata; class Lepidosauria; order Squamata; family Natricidae; genus Rhabdophis; species Rhabdophis nuchalis. Next base: position 13,358,376 of record CM077649.1, read on the forward strand.
AGAATTATATATAAAATGATTTAATACAATAGTACATTCTACTATTTCTGTTTTTAGACCTCTGGTTTGCTATATTTACTAGATAGGAGACCGATAGGTCCAGAATAAGGGGATGCTTAAAATTTAGCCAAATGAATTATAGGGGACTGAAGCCATTGTTTTAATCATAAATATACATAAACTTAACTTCTGCTTTTTGAGGAGAATCTTAAAAGTGATTAATTTGGTCATAACCAATAATAAAATTCCACATAAACAATTCAGAATACTATGGGTATTTCAATATATGTTTGAACAAAATCAATATAATCATATAAGAGAACATTTCTGATCATTCTAGATATAATATCATATAGCCTGAGAGTAGATAGATAGAAAGAGAGAGAGAGACTGAGATTTTGCTCTAGATTATCTTTTCGTAGTCAACATGCAATAGCTCACAGTCATAAAGGATACAGCCAAAAACTTTGGCTTGTAAACATCACGTTCTATATGGGCAAGACTTTTGGAAACCAACTGAGTTTGTACTTTTTGTCCTCTTATAATGATCTGCATCCTTGGCTTTAAATACAAAATACTGCAATAAGCCTGAAAAACAAATGAAAGTGAATAGTTATATCTTCCTCAAGTACTGAAACTTTAAAAGAAACCATCATTATATTTACAATTTACAAAAACCCATTCATAATTATAACGCTCACAAAACATGTAACTGAAATTCTGTCTAGATCAGGAGTGGCAAGTTCCAGGCCTGCGGGCCAGATGTGGTCCACAAGACTGACCTGGAAACAGCAAAGGTGTCTCTGCGGTGTCTCTGCCAGCAAAAACGGAGCTCGGGGGGCCCTTTTGCATTTGAGCATCCAAGAAGGGACAGGAAAGAGGAAAGACAAAGCAAAAGAAGAAAAGATGGGAAGAGAGGAAGGAAGGAAAAATAAGGAAAGAGGGGAAGGAAGAAGAAAGGAGAAAGAAGAGGGAAGGATTATGTTGAATGTGTGTGATGGTCTCAGGGAAGTTCTGCCTTAGCACTTGGCCACCACAGGTGCCCCTGACACGAGACCCATGTCATAAGTTATGCGTGCCTCATGACAGATACTCTAAGACAGGCATGTCAAACTGGCCGCTTGTGGCTGGATACGGCTCGTGCAAGCCACACCCACCCTGGCTCCACAAGGGCAAAAAGTTTACTGATACATCACAATACATTCCACGATGCAATCGGGTTTGACACCCCTGCTCTAAGATCAATTAATTTACATATAGAATTATCAGACAATTTAAAATCCATTCAGCCATAAAGTGGAACAAGACTATACTTGTAATCCACTATCATCTAAAATACAGTTATAAAAATGTAATTAAGAATGTAAGAATAGACAACAATTAAATGTTCATCTATATACGTGGATAAAAAATTGCTGAATAAAAATGAGATAGTTATTCTGATAATATGAAAGGCACAGAAATCAAATTGTCAGTTCTTCAAATCACCAGCAACAGAAAGCCATCTTGGAATAATGGCGGCTTACTATAGTAGTAACACTTAAGACTTAAGCAGTGCTTTACAGCCCTCTCTAAGCTATTTACAGTGTCAGCATATTACCCCCAACAATCTGGGCCCTCATTTTACTGACCTCAGAAAGATGGAAGGCTGAGTCAACCTTGAGCTGGTGAGGACTGAACCCCCGGCAGTCAATAGAATTAGTCTGCAAGACTGCATTCTAACGACTGCACCAGCATGGCTGTAAGTATTATTACATCAGTTTTTGTTTTACCTGTTCATATTGCATTTTAAATAACTTCAGAAATTTTATTAGCAACAATTATGAAACAGAATAATTGTAGTTATTTTGCTTTGGATAAAAAAAAAGATTTAGACACATTATGCGAAGTTTTTATCTCATTTTTTATTTCCTTCTTGAAAGAATCCTTCTGTTAAAAGAATTTATTTATTTATTTATTTATTGGATTTCTAGACCGCCTCCTCTCCCCGAAGGGACTCGGGGCGGTGTACAGGTAAAATTAAAAATTATCACAATCAACAATACTTATAAACTAAAACCGAATTAAATAACCCTCTGTACAAATTTATAAAAATTAAAAACTTAACCTTAAAACCGAATAAAATAATTTAAAATTACAAACTGAGGCGGGATTCCACCTAAAGGCCAAATATTTTATACAGCCAATTACCAAGAAGTAAGAAATATACTGTGGAATATTGCACTGCAAGATATAGTTTAAAATATGAATAATATACCTACTCTTAATGAATAATCACTTTCAGGAACGATTTGGTCTTGCCTCTCTTGTTTTTTATAGCCTCTTTTTCCTGTTACTTCATCCAAATCTGCAGGAATTCTAATATCATACTTATCTGTATTAAAGTCAAATTCCGTTTGTTCATTTTTCTCTCTGTGAAAGCAAATGCAAAAAAACTGAACATAAGCAAGAATTACTTGCCTATATAGAATACTAATCCTTAAAAAACAAAATGGTTACAATAATTACTAACTACACAACGCAATATCTTCACATGGAAATCTTAACCAAATCCTCAATAAAATAATTATGTATATGTATATATATCTATATGCAGAAAATATGGAAAATCATTTTTGTATAGTAGTTAGTGGTGTTCTGATCAAACAGAATTCAGAATGAAAGTAATTTATCCTCTATTCACGTGAATTATTTGAAATAAGCCTTTGCCTCATTTCCTTTTCATTCTATAACTACAAAAATAGGGTGGTATTATATGTTATGCTGTCATTTAGACAATTTAGAAAAAATGTGGTCAAAAAGGTGATTATTTGTAAAGAATAAGGTAAAGATAAAGGTTCCCCTCACACATGCGTGCTAGTTGTTCCCGACTCTAGGGGGCGGTGCTCATCTTGTTTTAAAGCTGAAGGGCCAGTGCTGTCCAAGGACGTCTCTGGGTTCATGTGGCCAGCATGACTAAACGCTGAAGGTGCACAGAACGCTGTTACCTTCTCACCAAAGGTGTTTCCTGTTTTTCTACTTGCATTTTTTACGTGCTTTTGTACTGCTAGGTTGTCAAAAGCTGGTACTAGTAATGGGCGCTCACTCCATTATGTGGTGCTAGGGATTCGAACCGCCAAACTGCCAACCTTTCTGATTGACAAGCTCAGCATCTTAGCCACTGAGCCATGTAAATAATATAAACATAAATAATGAATGCAACAGTTTAAACATGATTTAATGGCTCCTGAAGCCCAACAAAGATCACAGGACCATTAATCTAAAAATAAACCAAGAACTAATAGCAAAAATTACACTCCATTAACTATTGAAATGAAGCTCATATCTTTTAATGCGCAATGACAATGAACAAGCATCCAAAAGTTCATTAATATGTCAATTGCTTTTTACAATTAACAAATTGAAAACCCTGTCAGCAATACCAGTGTAATTATCATAGTGCACAGCGGTCTTTACATGGGCTAATCAATCAATCAAACTTTTATTTATATACCGCTCCCTCTCCCCAAAGGTGCTGTAATAGAAAGTGTAATCTGAGGGACCATCACTTGCCAGTCACATCTACCTGACCCCTCACAGCGGGGAGGCAGGTAATATTGAGGGTCCTATCCCCGAGGGAGATACACCTGTTGGAACCCAAAAGGGCCTTCTCTGTGTTGGCTCCCTCTCTCTGGAACATGATTCTCCCATAGATTAGAATGGCCCCCATTCTAAAACTCTTCCGGAAGGCGCTGAAAACCTGGTTCTGCCAGCAAGCCTAGGGAATCCAGAGTGAGATGGAGCCCATTAAATGGCTCGTGTGATCTGCTGTCACCGGGGCAGGGGGTGATTTTGTTATATTGTACTATATTAATTTATTTGATTTTTTGGTTAGTTTTTATTGTTTTAAATAATAATAATAATAATTTTTAATTTGTTGACCGCTCCTCTCCCCACAGGGACTCGGAGCGGTGCACAGGGAAAACTAAAACAATAAATATACAAACACATTAAAAACAAATTAAACATATACCTGTGCTAAAATACCCCATTGAAATACTAAAATTCCCAGTTAAAACAACTAAAACCCCATAGAGAGAGACTACCCTAGGCCGGCCAAGCAGAAAAGATGTGTTTTTAGTTTTAGACGGAAGGAGCGGAAGTCCGTGGTCGTTCTAATGTCGGGGGGAAGGTCGTTCCAGAGGGCTGGGCCCGCCACAGAGAGAGCCCTTCCCCTGGGCGTCGGCCCGCTGACAGAGTCTAGCGGACGGCACCCGGAGAAGTCCCTCTCTGTGGGAGCGAATCGCCCGTGAGGATGTATGAGGCAGGATCCGATCCCGCAGATAGCTAGGTCCCGAGCCATGGAGTCATCATTTAAAAATGATGACTAATACCTTGAAGCGCACCCGGAAGACGACAGGCAGCCAGTGCAGCTCGCGCAGGAGCGGTGTTATGTGGGTAAACCTGGAGGTTCCCAGAATTGCCCGCGCGGCTGCGTTCTGGACCATCTGAAGTCTCCGGGTGCACCTCAAGGGAAGCCCCATGTAGAGAGAGTTACAGTAGTCCAGTCGGGATGTCACGAGAGCATGAGTGACTGTGCGAAGGGCGTCCCGATCCAATAGGGGGCGCAACTGGCGAACCAGGCGAACCTGGTAAAACGCCCTCCTGGCCACGGCTGTCACTTGATCTTCCATGGACAGCCGGGCATCCAGGAGGACACCCAAGTTGCGCGCCCCATCCACAGGGGCAAGATGTTCGCCCCCTATGGCCAGCGATGGAGTCAGCTGGTTGAATCGAGCAGCCGGAAACCACAGCCACTCGGTCTTGGTCGGGTTGAGCCTGAGTCCGTTACTTCCCATCCAGATCCGCACGGCTTCCAGGCACTGGCACATCACCGCTACGGCATCGTTGGGGTGGTTTGGGGTAGATATATACAGCTGTGTGTCATCAGCGTAGAGGTGGTACTCTACCCCAAAATCACGGATGATCTCACCCAGCGGCTTCATATATGTGTTGAACAGGAGAGGCGAGAAGACCGACCCCTGAGGCACCCCACATGTGAGGGGTCTCGCGGTCGACCTCTGCTCTCCTGTCAACACAAATTGCGATCGGCCAGAGAGGTAGGAGGAGAACCACCGTAAAACGGTGCTTCCCACCCCCAACCCCCCCAGCCGATGCAATAGGATACCATGGTCGATGGTATCGAAAGCCGCCGAGAAGTCTAATAGGACCAGGATGGAGGAACAACCCCCATCTCTGGCCCTCCAGAGATCATCGACCAACGCGACCAATGCCGTCTCGGTGCTATGCCCGGGCCGAAAGCCGGACTGGCGCGGGTCTAGATAATCAACTTCCTCCAGGTGACGGGGAAACTGTTGTGCCACCACACTCTCAACAACCTTCGCCAAGAAGGGAAGGTTGGAGACTGGACGATAGTTGGTTAATAAAGCTGGATCCAAAGAGGGCTTCTTAAGGAGGGGCCTCACCATAGCCTCTTTTAGGGAAGCAGGCAAGGAACCCTCACTTAAGGATGCATTGACAACCTCTTGGAGCCAGCCTCGTGTCACCTCCCAGGATGCCAGTACAAGCCAGGAGGGACACGGGTCCAATAAACATGTGGTGGCTCGCAGTCGCCCACATAACCTGTCCATATCCTCGGAAGTAACGGAGTCAAACTCCTCCCAAACAAGATCTGTCGCGTGGCATCCCACTGGGCCATCAATGGGGGCTAACTCGTTCTGTATCTGAGCGATTTTCTCCTGCAGAAAAGTCACAAATTCCTCTGCTCTACCCTGTAACGGGGCTTCCCGCACCCTCTGTTGAAGGAGGGAGCGGGTCACCCTAAACAGGGCGGCAGGGCGGTTTTCTGCGGATGCTATGAGGGTGGCACAATGATGACGTTTGGCCACTCTCAGCGCCACAATGTAAGTCCGTAAATGGGCTCTTACTTGTGTCCGGTCAGATTCAAAACGGGTAGACTTCCATCTTCTCTCTAGGCATCTCTTGTGGCGTTTCATCACCCTCAGCTCCTCGGTGAACCAAGGAGCCAGGGTGGCTTGCCGCCGCAAGAGAGGCCGCAAGGGCGCGACCCGATCCAAGGCTCCCGTGGTCGCAGTATTCCATGCGGCCACGAGGTCCTCCATCGGGGCGCGGGTCAGGGGTACAGGAAGTGGCCCAAGCGCCGTCTGGAACCCATCAGGGTCCATAAGGCGCCTGGGGCGGAACCAGATTGGTAACTCTGGTTCCGCCTCCCCGCGGAGGGGAGTAGCGGTCGGAAAGTCGAGCCGGAGAAGTGAGTGGTCTGACCATGACAAGGGCGTGATGACTATATCCCCTATACCCAGATCACTCTTCCATTGGCCAGAGACAAAGATGAGATCCGGTGTATGTCCACCCTCGTGGGTGGGGCCTTGAATTAATTGGGTCAGGTCCATGGCCGTCATGGAAGCCATGAACTCCCGAGCTACCACGGATGATTCGCCCACCGATGGCAGGTTAAAGTCCCCCATGACTAGAAGTGTGGTCTTTTATTCTGTAAGCCGCCTTGAGTCACCATTATAAATAGGCAGAAATATAAGTTCAATAAATAAATAAATAATGCAGAGGTATAAACAGCAACTATAATTGTATTATAGCAAGGGAAGCCCTCTATTGAACAATCTCATCTCATGACCTGTTAAAATTCTTAGCTAAAAGCACACTGCATAATTTTGGATGGAAGTCCTTGAGTGCAGTGTGTAGAAAGGCTTAGCAGTCCATACCCCAGATTTTATTTACAATATCTTTATCTACCTATGTCAAAGCAGCAGAATCAATCTAGATCAGTGGTCTCCAACCTTTGTGGCTTGGCAGCCCCATGGAAGGGGAAGAGAGGAACCGAGCCATGTAATTGATGGACCATTGCACATGCACACAATGACTTGTGTGAGTTGAGCTGCGTGCATGCACATGCATTGGCCCACCACTTGCGGGGCCCGGTTCTGAATAGGCCACAGCCTGGTAGTGGGCCACAGTCCTCTTCTAGTTGTATAATTCAAGATTGAACTTGTCACTTGCTTATAAAAATGCAGCAAATGCTCTACATTATAAAAAAAAAAAAAGTTATATTATGCACTGCAGAGAAATATAAATGAAGGAAAATACAATATGGACCTAAACAGCAAAACAAAATTAAAAAGTAGATCAGAAAATCCTCCAAATATCAGCATTTGCAATGTAAAGACAGCTGTATTTCTTGGAGGTATAATTGCTTCTCAGACTTTTCCTGTTTTCTGGAGCGCTTCCCAACTCAAGTGTTTTCTCTCCATGCATTTGCATACAGACATAGCATCCAGTCTGAGCCAGATGTTTTAGTGGCTGAAATCCAGCAGCAACTATACATCTTCCTGAATATATAATTAAATAACCGCTTCTTTCTCACCTACTTCCTGATGATACAGTTGAAATCAGTCCCTACTTTATGTTGGGAAGCAAAAGCAAAAACTAAGCCAATTACCGTTTGCAAAAGAATAAGTCAATCGTGGGACTTCAGACTTCTCATAACTTGAAAAAATGTTTCCTAAAGCAGATCATTTTGTTTGAAGTTCAGAACAAATCTTGTGTGTTTTGTTTTGAGGCTGGGATAAAAAGTCAACTCATGGCTTTTTCAAATCTAACTTTGAAACCATGTAGAAGTTTTAAATTCTGAATGTTTTAAACTCAGATCACTGAGTTCTTTAATATTCTTTTACCTAATTTTTTTTTGAGATAAATCTGAGTACAAACCATTCCCATATTAATTTATCATGTAAATATAAACTTATTTTATATAGTATTAACAAATAAATGTATATAACCTTGCATTATCAATTGCAAAATTGATAAAAATTTCCTCTTACCTTCGAAGGTTCCAAATAATAATTCGCGTCCCTTTTTTTCCTATAACTGCATCAAGTTCTGCCAGCAGCTCCTCTTCAGTAGAAAACAAGGAATGGGTCAGAATAGCCCTCAAACTGGCTGTTGATTCATCTGGTTTCATCACTTTCCGTAAAATACGTTAAGGAGGTAGTAGATATCAATTTTGTAAAATGTGTCTATTATAATCTTCTGAATCACTCCTGAATTAAAACAGCTATTGATTGGCATTTCCTGCAGTTTTAAAAACCTCAAATATCAAAATGATTCAGTTCTGCCAAAGAGCCATCAGTAAACAGCCCAACCAAAGACTAAGACAACCCCTCACCCACACAGACAGGCAAGACGCCAGAATATAGACTGACAGCAAACAAACAAGCCTTACTTTTACTTTGTAGGTAAAAGAATTGTATCTTTTTTAGTCAAACTCTTTTACCTACAAAGAAGATCATACAGCACTGAGCTCACTAGTATATACAGTGAATTTTGAAACAAAAGTTGAATGTCAAATCTGAAATCCCATATTTGACACAGACCCTTCTATTACATTTTGTGGTATTCTGAAAATGAAGATATAGGTTGAATATTTACAAATATAATGCTTGCTGGCAGAATTTATCTACATACCATTCAAACCTTTTGTAATAAAGATTACAATATCTATACTTTTGAAGTCTATGTCTTATTTCACAAAAATAACTTTTAATTTGTACTCTAAAACAGGGGTCCCCAACCTCCAGGCCGTGGACCAGTGCCGGTCGGTGGCTTGATAGTAACCGGGCTGGAGTGAGCCTTGGGTTCCATGTGACTGCCGAAAACGCGCGCGGCCCATGTGACTCGACTCACCCGCTGGAGGCTCCCACCGGTCCGCAGAATTTTTTTTACGTGAAACCAGTCCCTGGTGCCAAAAAGGTTGGGGACCCCTGCTCTAAAATATACAGTAACTGCAGATGCTTTCCTGGCTCTTCTGAATTGCCTATGAAACAGCTCTAGAACTGTTCCCAAGCCTTGCTGGTTTAGTAAAATAAAACTATTGTTAGAGAAATTAACTACCCCAGAAACTACAGGAGCTGTTGCTGCTACATATGCATGTCAAAAATCAAAATAGGAAGTACAGGCAGACTCCAACTTCCAGATTTGGAATTTTCCTTTCCCATTCCCTTTTTAAATCTGCATTTTGGAAAGGGAACAAGTATCTTTGGCTAACAGATTGCTCATTAATATGAGCAAAGGAGTCGGGAAAGGAGTTTTCCATTGTCAGTGAGGTTGCAGGTAGGGTAAGGTACAGAATTAGAAATCATCACCCCCCAAAAAACATAATAAAGAGAAAGCGAAAGAAGAATCTGCAAAAGAAATTAAGTTTTTGTTGTCTCTCAAAACAGTTTTGGCTTATCTTGTTTTTCATGATGTACAGATGTCTTCATGCCAAGATATTATGGACAATTTAGTTGTTATATTTATATGAGTAAATATGCATGAAGAAACATGCTTAAACTTTGCTATTTTTAAGCCTCCAAAGAGTGTTAAGAATCATTTGGAGCTATGTTTTGGAGATATCCATATTAAAAAAAAACCTTGTTGTGAAATATAGAATTGGGATACACAGAAAACTATCATTTAAGTTATGAGTATACTTTCAGCTTTTCTATTCTTTGGAATAAAATAAGCACATCTTCTATTTTTCCAACAACTCAATAGGGCAATAATTCATAGCAATATAGAAATGTTGAAGATGAAATTTAACTCTTTACTCCCTTTCTTAGACTTAATACTTAGCATTTTAATTAGAATTTGTTCTCACATAAGTACATATACACTCATGACCGTACATTTTTCTTTCCTTCCAAAGAACTGTGGAAAATAATCAAGCGTGGAGATAAATATACAAACACCTACCCTCTATTTTTCTATTCGTGTAAGTAACCTCCAGTTGAATGTGCCTCTCCACATCAAAATCGGAGGAATTTATGAGTTGTTATAGAATAAACTGAACATTTCCCTAAATGCATCTATGCTTTCTAATACCTACACTATGTCACTGACCTTTTATTGATGCAATCATGATTAGTATTCAGTATATTAAAAAGCCAGTTTATGACTAATACCTACATTGAAATTTTGCATTGACTTTATAGTGATTTGGGCATTAATACATTCAAGCCAAAGGACAGAATCATCAGCATGAAAGCAATCCTTCTCAAAGTTCAATGAATAATAGATGTGAAGTTTCTCGAGCAAACTCAATTTTTGAATGACCATCTATATACATTTTACATAACACAATGCAGCATTTTTAGTTAAAGAACTTGTTTAAAAAGTATATGTGCCTGGAAATATACACATTTTAATCATCAATTTCCTTTAGAAAAAAAAACATGAAAAGGATATTGTTCTTGTTGAAAGATATTATGGGAACAATTACATGTTCTGCCTTTGTAATTTCCAAGAATGTCTGTGATAATAGGCCCACACTCATGACATCTCCATTCTTAGTGAAAACAATTGCATCTTTTCCCAGCCGCATAGATCCTGATTTAAATCCATTTCCATACAATCCAACAGGAACGTGGCCATTCAGTGTAACTTTGTCACTGAAGCCAAAACTGAAATCGTTTTGGAAAGATGAAAATAATGTTAATGTTACATCGCTCATATAAGAACTGAATATCCAATGAATATTCTTCTTTTAAGCTGAAATACAGTGCAACTTCAATCCTGGTTAACAACTAAATTTAGAAGCACCTATTTGTATATTGATGTCTAACAATATTGCTATAGTACATTATAAATTATATAATCTGAAAATGATTATATAAAGTAGGTTCGACTGTAGGTCCATACTGTATATTGTATTTATACCAAAGACTCAAAATATAGCAGGATAAAGCTACACATCCTGTTTAGATGATTATCTGTCCCCTTCCTCTAATTTTAAAGGTTGAGTATGTTCTATAGCCAATAGGCCTAGCATCCTTAAGTTGCTAAGCCATCGCCATACTTTTGCAGTATGCTGGGGTCATGTGATCACCTTTTGTAACCTTTTGACAAGCAAAGTCAGTGGGGAATCCATATTCATTTAATAACTGTGGTCACTAAACCAATACAGTGGTTTACTTAACAACTGTGATAAGAAAGTTTGTACAATGGGGCAAAACCCACTTAACAATTGTCTTGCTTAACAACAGAAATATTGGATTCAATTGTGGTCGTAAATCAAGGACTAACTGTATACATTCATATTTTTAAATTCTAAGACGTATTCAGCATGGATAGGAAGTAACCTTGCCTACCTCAACATTTTATGCAATTTATCCGCGTTCATACCATTCCCATTATCCATGAACGTTAAACATACATTCTCATTTATAATTGTTTTGTCAATCCACATCTGTTTAGCATTTACATCAGGGTCATATGCATTATCTAAAAGAAAAATGTATAAGTATTATTAGGACTAGCATGATGATTTACATAACCACTTTTTCTTTCCACTTGTACATGCATCAATTTGTTGTAACACTAGAAATATAAACATAAAATACTTTGTGTTATGTTTTTGAGCTGATCAATAAATAAGTCAGGGAGACTAGGATAGATCTATTTCGAGCTTATTAGCTCTCATCAGCTAGCCATACCCTTACTGGGATTCAAACCAGGGCTGTATTACATGCCAGGCAAGAACCTTGCCATTAAGCCAGCCAGGTTCTGTTCTTGTCAGCTGAGACAGGAGGATAGTTATATATAATTGTTTCCACAACACCCTGTTAGGCCCCAATTAAGGGAGGAAGCATACTGTTTCCTTTTCTGCCTTTCGGCTCATCACCAGAGACCATCTAGACAGAAAGCCATGAATTCCATTGTGTAATTTTTTTTTTATATGTGTTACGTTTTTGAGCTGATCAATAAATGGTCTAGATGGTCTCTGGTGATGAGCCGAAAGGCAGAAAAGGAAACAGTATGCTTCCTCCCTTAATTGGGGCCTAACAGGGTGTTGTCGAAACAATTATATATAACTATCCTCCTGTCTCAGCTGACAAGAACAGAACCTAGCTGGCTTAATGGCAAGGCTCTCGCCTGGCATGTAATACAGCCCTGATTTGAATCCCAGTAAGGATATGGCTAGCTGATGAGAGCTAAATAGCTCGAAATAGATCTATCCTAGTCTCCCTGACTTATTTATTGATCAGCTCAAAAACGTAACACACATATAAAAAAAAAATCACACAACGGAACTCATGGCTTTCTGTCTAGATGGTCTCTGGTGATGAGCCGAAAGGCAGAAAAGGAAACAGTATGCTTCCTCCCTTAATTGGGGCCTAACAGGGTGTTGTCGAAACAATTATATATAAAATACTTTGCGTAAACAAAAAATACTCTACCACTACAAATTTTTTTTTTTAAATTCTTAGCTTTCTGAGATCATCTAGGTTGGGTGTCGGCAAGCTGCAGTTCTTTCATCCCTCTGCTGCGGCTCCCTGTCGTCCTGTCGTGACAGAGGAATGAAACAACTGTCACCCTGTCGCCGCAGTGGCGATGGCCAGAGCCTTAGTGTGGGAGTGAAGAGCTCCTGGACTTGCCTTTGCGCAGCAACAGGATTCTGCTTTCGTTGTACATTTGCTATTGCTGCCAGCAAAGAGGGCTGAGAGAGAATGGCGGGGATGGCTCTTGAGGGGCGGGGGCCATCCCCCAAGCCTGGCTTTCCTCCTCCCTCGTCAGTGGGGCCAAGAGAAAGGAGTCAGAATGGAGAAGTGCTCCCCTCCCCTGGCCGAGCGCTGAGAACAAAAGCCCAGCAGGGGGCGGAGGGGGGGGGAGGCTGGCCTGGAAGAAGCACCCCCATTGGCAAGTCAGATGGTGGAGAGGCCAGGCCTGGCACTTAAAGCGGGACACTGTTCGGCACCTCAAGATGTAAGCTGCCACCTTTGAAATGTGCTGTGCCTTTGAGGAAGCTGGACAGCGATGGCTGGGGCCGGGGCAGCAAAAACATCAGGGCTGCTCTCCCCCCCCCCCCCCCCCAGCAAGCTGGGCCTGGAAGAGCGTGGAGAGTTGCAGGCCAGAGGGTCAGAAGGCACGCAGGCTCCAACGTCACCCCAACATGCATTTCCAGTGCGCACTCCTCTATCCCAAAGTGAGGTTGAGTCAGGGGTAAAGAAAAGGAATCAGAGGGAAGGGTAGGGGGGCTTCTAGGAGGAGAAGCCTGACTGGCTTTCCTTTTGGTGTGGGGCAGTAGAAGACCCAATAAAAATCCAATTTCCCCCAATAAATGTGGAAAATAAAGGGCTGGCGGCCCAAAGTCCAAAAAGGGAGGTTAGGTCTGTTCATCAGATGATCGGAGAGAAAATCAAAATTTGGGCGAGAAGCTATTCAGAGAGGAACTGCCTGGCTCTCTTCTTCTCTCCCCCTTAGAAGTGGAATAAAAATAAGTGTGCGTGTGTATATAACAGCCTGAGATAGCTTCAGCCACAAACAACAGCTGCTGTTATTTTTGCTGAGAGCTTCTAAGCTACACAGCATTCTTTAATAAATACTAAAAATAATGAACCATAATATACAGGATTAAAGGAAGGAAGGTGAAATCAGAGGAGGGGGGAAGGAAGGAAGGAAGGAAGAAAGGAAGGAAGGAAGGAAGGAAGGAAGGAAGGAAGGAAGGAAGGAAGGAAGGAAGGCAAAAAAAGAATAAGGATGTGATGGCACTCCAAAGGCTACTGCACTACATTTTCATCATTCCTGAGTTGTGCTGTTAAAGAAATCCAGTGCCACCAGGGAGAAGTCAAGTTGTGAAAGAATGAAATTCCTCACATTGAAAGAGGCGATAACAGAGGTGTGCATTCTCCCTGACATAGTTTCTTGTTATGTGCCCTATGATTTAAATTTCAGATAAATGTATTTCTCTGCTGTCCTCTTAATTCAGCGAGGTATCCCAGGGCACTGTCAGTGTTGAAGGGGATCCTGCAGAAGATGCCCAGGAGCCAGTTTCATCTCTGTACCCATCAAGCATTCCACATCCTGGTTTCTCTTCTCCATCCCCATTTGCTCTTCTAGCACACTTTCCTTTCCTTTGATATAACAGGAAAAAGTCTTTGAAGTATCTGAGAGATAAATGTTAGTTGTACTTGAAATCTTAATTTCTCCAGAGGGGCTCAAATAGTGAAAAAGTGAAAGGGGTGTGTGTGTGACAGACAGACACAGTGAGGTGTGGCAAATCATTTAACAACAGGTTCTCTGCCCTAATGACCAGTTGGGTAGGCGTGGCTGGGGGGGGGGGGGGTTATGTGACTGGGTGGAAGAGAGTGATGTCAAGTTGACCATGGCCAGCCAGGTCCATTTCATTTCATTCATTTCATCATTTCATTTATTCGACTTATTAACCGCCCCCTCTCCCCAAAGGGACGCGGGGCGGTGCACAGGAAATATAAAAACACAATATATCACAAGATAAATACATAAATACTTAAAATATATTAAATTTACACCCTGTGCTAAAATCTACCCCATTAAAACGAATCCCTGAAGCCCAATGTAGAATTTCTCTGCTAAAAAACTAAGGCTAAGTACGGTAGGTTAGGCCAGGCCGGCTTGTTGGAAAAAGTAGGTTTTTAGTTGCTGGCGGAAGGAGTAGAGGTCCGTAATAGATCTAAGTTCAGGGGGAAGGTCGTTCCAGAGGGTCGGGCCCGCCACAGAGAAGGTCCTTCCCCTGGGCGTCACCCGCTGGCATTGCCTAGTGAACGGCACCCGGAGAAGTCCCTCTCTGTGGAAGCGAATCGGCCGAAGGGATGTATGGAGTAGGATGCGATCCCGCAGATAACTAGGTCCCGTGCCATGGAGCGCTTTGAAGAGCGCTTCCAAATGGTTCTTTGAGTGTTTGAAGTTGCTGACTCCTGATCTAGATGGAGAGGGAACTAGAAATCATGAAAACAATGGGAGAAGGCAATGACAAACCGCTTATATGTCAGGCATGACTGTATCTATCAAGTCACACAAATCAAATTAGATTGTAAGACATTTTACCTTTCAACTTTTATGTTTTTATCTTAGTTTGCCACCCAGAATTCTTTTAGTTAGATGGGAAGTTATGTAAATTGGTCAAATAAATAAATAAATGTGATATATCCTTCTACTTAAAAACATAAAATCTGAAATTGTGTTCATTAAAAATTCTACTGTATAGTTTAGGTCTGTGGAAATTTACAGCAAATCTACAATATAAAGAATAACTAGATCATGACTTCCAAAGATGTCTGAAAACAGATATTATTGAACTACAAAGAGAAATGCATTGTACATAACATAAAAGCTTCAACTGAATAGGTAGAAAACTGTTCACATACCTATAAGTTCAGCCACAGCGCTGAAAGGCCAAGTGTGACTGGTTGAGTTTGTATGCAAAAATTTGGGACACAACTGAAATGAAAAAAGATTTAATGGTTAACACAAAATATTTTATTTAAAACTCTTTATGCAATATAAACTTTACCGGCTCTCAAACGCTGTAAAGATTTACCTACAAATAACATTGTAGATATTAGCTGTTGTTTGTACTTAACCAGTTTAAAGTTATACAGAAAGTTGAAATAATTTAATTATTTAAAGCATATTCAGGATTTTAAAATAATGGCTTATGATTAGCTGAAATTGCTAGCTGGCTTACATTTGTATAACATGAGATGACCCAAAAACTTTTTGCGAAGGAAGAACAAAGACAATATTTTTACTTTTTTTTCAAATTCCTTCTAGAATATTCTTCTTGGTATTGGACATAAGTTTCAAGGGAACTGTTTTTCCTGGGACAATATAGAGTAACCTTTTACAATATGTGGTCATAGCCACTAACTAAAATAATGTAAAGGATTTGATGGAGTTTAAAGAAGTAAAAAAGTTGCTAAGAGCCTACATATGATTGCATTGGGATATAATAGAATAGATAAATAAATGGGGGGGAAAGAGCTGCTCATGGAATGTGATGGCAACATCAAAAGGAAATACAGTAATCCCTCGTTTTTCGCGGCTAATCGGGACCGCACCCGTCCGCGAAAACCGGATATCCGCGAAGTAGGATTCGCTAGGAAACTTGAATTGGTGGACATGTTTAAAGCAACCACTAGGGAGCGCTTGCCTCCTACCAATGCATTTCCCCCCCTGTATTTTTTACAACTCCGCGAAGCACTGAAGCCGCGGAAAACGAGGGATTACTGTACTGCAATTCAAAAAGTAAACATTGAGCATTGTTTTAAATCAGGGATGTCCAAACTTGGGAACTTTAAGACTTGTGGACTTCAACTCCCAGAATTCCCCAGCCAGCATAGCTGGCTGGGGAATTCTGGGAGTTGAAGTCCACAAGTCTTAAAGTTCCCAAGTTTGGACATCCCTGTTTTAAATGAAGAGTAAGTGTCCATTGGTATAAATATAAAAATGGCTGAAATCTCATGTGATTTCAGGTCTCTTGTGAAAGCTCCAATAGACCGGGAAAGTTAGTAATGTTCCAAGAGCTTGGCATGTGCATTTAATATTAATTATAGAATGTTATGAGCACTACCTGGATGAAAGCTGTTATAGGCACTGTACTCTCTATATACAATGAGCATAAATCATAAAAGTATGATATACAACATAAGGAGTAAATTAATCTTTCAAAGATTATTACCCCATATCCAATTCCTACAAAAAAATGTACGTGGATTAAAAAAATTGTGTGGCACAATTTCCTGACACTTTTCAAGAAGGATGGATAGATGGAGATTATGTAATCTACTCTCCTATAAGAGCGAATATTCTAATAACAACACAAATTTAAATGAACAGGCGTGTGTTATTGGTCTAACACTTGCTGACCAACAACTAGTTCATATCCGTGGTGAAAATTCTGCTGCACAATGCTGGAACAATTTGAAGAAGATTTATGTTCGTGACACTGTGGGTGCACATATTAATATCACACGAAAGCTATTTAAGATACGACTCATCAAGGGTGGAGACATGTTAGCCCATCTGAACTACATGAAAGGGGTTTTTCAAGAGCTACATGAAAAAGAGTTTTTTCAGAGCAGCATCAAGTCTACATTATTCTTTCGTTGCTGGATGAAAGCTACAACGACTCTGTAACTTCTCTTGAGGTTCTAGCCCAACAGGACCTAACATTAACCAACATTAACCAATTAACCAATTTCATTGTAATTTTATTACAATATTATTACAATGACAATAAAGATTACTACTACTACTACTACTACTACTACTACTACTACTACTACTACTACTACTACTACTACTACTTCAAGACTACTGGAAGAGTCAAGAAGGGCAGAAAGACAACAACTAAGAGAGAAACAACCAGATAACATTGATTTAACTTCTTCTGTATATACTGTTAAACGTTGTTTTATTTGTGGGAATAGGGGTCACATAGCCAGGTTCTGTAGGAATCCAAAACCACAAAAAACTCTAAAATCTAGGAAAAATAATCTTAATGTGGCTATGGCTAATAATGCACCAGTAAACCACGATTTGTGGATAATTTGATAGTGGAGCATCTCTGTGCATTACTAGAAATAGAAAAAACTATTAAAATGACCACAAGCAAGCAACATGTTTCTTTAGCAACTGGATGGAGGCTAAAGGCATCTGGTGAAGGTATTGCGAAATGTCCATGTGTTATATATGTTATATGTTCCAAAACTTAAGTTTAATTTACTTTCTGTTAAGAGTTTTGGTTAATCTTGGCTACATAGTAACCTTTAAGGGGGATAATTGTTTAACTGAGAAAGGGAGTACTAAGGTTACTGCTACGCTACACAATGGTTTGTATGTAATGCCTGATTCCCATATAGCTAATTCTGTGTATTCTAATGCTAAACAACATGATGAATGTGTTCATTTACTGCATAGACGCATGGGGCATATTAGTTTTAAAATGTTACAACAAGCAGTTAAGTTAGCAGATGGAGTGAAGCTAAAACCATGTAATCAGTATTTAAATTGTAATGTTTGCAATCAACGAAAAAGTAGAGTTACTCTGGCAAACAGGCTAAATGGTTTTAAAACCAGAAAACCACTAGAAATGGTATTTGCTGACTTAATAGGGCCAATGAAACCCAGTTTGGGAGGTGCCTGTTATGTCCTAAGCATTATGGATCACTATTCTAGATATGGTTTCTGATAACTGTTAAAGAACAAAACAGAAACATTGCAGCAATTCACTAACTGGATTAAGTTTGCGGAAAGGAAAGGAAAACAAAAGATAGTTACCGTTGTAACAGATAATGGTACGGAATTCACAAATACCAAGTTCCTAACCATGTTGCAAAAGGCTGGGATACAACATAAACGTTCTGCTCCTCATCGGACACAGCATAACGCATTTGCGGAAAGGAGAGGACAGACATTGCAAGCTATGGTTAGAACAATGTTGGCTGATGCAAGTTTGCCTGAATCATTGTGGGGTGAGGCAATGATGTGTGGGAACCATAATTTAAACAATGTTATTAATACCACAACTGGTGAATTGCCATTCACTAGGTGGCATCGCAAGAAAGCAGACCTCAGCTACACACACACATTTGGAGCTCCCGCATGGGTACGTATTCCCTCACAATTGAGACATAAAGGGCAAAAGAGAGCTCAACAGATAATTTTTGTTGGTTATAGCACTAACCACAGATCCTATAGATTCTGGCAAAAAGATACAAGGGTTGTTAGCAGTGCAAATGCCAAATTTATGGAGAATATTGGGTGGAATAGGTTAGATACAAGCAATGAAGTGATCACTGAAACCCAGCCAAACACTAAGGAAGATGCAGAGAGACTAGAATTGCTTAATAAAGAGGAGATGTCTACTCAGGAGGAGATAGTAGAGCAGAAACAGGTTAAGATAGAAAGTCCATCAATAAGTCCTGAGTTACCAAGACGGTCAACACGAGTAACTAGGCCACCTGATAGGTGTCAGGCAACTATGGCTTAACAGGTGTACAAAGTTCCTGCAAAGTATCATGAATTGACCACATTTCCCTCTGAAGATCAGAAAGCATGAAAATCTGCAATGGCTAAGGAGCTTAAGTCTTTGCAGGATTTAGGTGTATATGAGAACACTACTTTACCACCAGGTAAGCGTGCCATTGGCAGTAAGTGGATATTTAAAATAAAAACTGGTGTAGACGGAGCCATAACATATAAGGCTAAGCTAGTGGCTCAAGGCTTTGATCAATCAGCCACAGATTACGACGAAATATTCACACCTAGCTTAAAAGCTACTACATTTTGAGCCGCTTTAGTCTGGGTAGCTAAATATAAGTATTTGGTTAATCATTTAGATGTAGAAACTGCTTATCTACATGCACCATTACAACGCACAATCGACATCAAAAAGCCATTAGGATTTGAGGTTAATGGAAAGTCTAAGTGTTGGATTCTGAAGAAAAGTCTTTATGGCTTAAAACAGTCGGGTTATGAGTGGAACCAATGTGTGATCAAAGCATTAACCAAGATTGGATTTAAAACTGGCATGGCTGATCCATGTCTGTTTAGAATGGAAAAGGATGGTTTAGTTTCATTACGTCTTTACTGACTATATAGCCTTGATTACTAAAACCTAGGAGGAGGCTATTAGAATAATTGAACAGTTAAAGAAACATTTCACAGGAAAGCCAAAGCTAAAAGAATTGGATAACAGAAAAGACAGAACTAAAACGGAATTTTAAAACAGGAAAGCCAAAACTAAGACTAAATAACAGGAAAGAATCTATTAATAATAATAATAATAATAATAATAATAATAATAATAATAATAATAATAATAATAATAATAATAATAATAATAATAATAATAATATTTATTTTATATACCACGTCCTCTCCCCAGGGGGACTCGGAGCAGTGCACAGGGAAAAATTAAAACATTATAAAATATGCATACAAGAATAAATACAATAGAATAAAAACAAATTTAATTTAATTGTCCCTGCACTAAAATCCCCATATTAAAACTAGCATTCCCTAACGCCCTAGGCCGGCCAAGCAGAAAAAGTATGTTTTTAATTTTTGACGGAAGGAGCGGAGGTCCGTGGTTGTTCTAATATCGGGGGGGGGGGGGGGGAAGGTCGTTCTAAGAAGCCATAACTTTACTTTACTTTTACTTTTATTCAATTTGTATACCGCCCTTCTCCCTTGCGGGACTCAGGGCGGTGAACAGGCATAATAAAACAGTAAAACATCTGATACAAAAATACATTAAAATACATTAAAACTAATTAAACTTAAGGGCTTGTTCTAAAAACCAGATAACCATATAAAAACAGTTTAAAAAATCAACTAAAATCAATTAAAAAATTACAATCAATTAAAAGAAAACTACACGAGGGCGGCCGCACAAAATAGGTGCGTTTTCAGGGCCCGGGGGAAGAGGTGCAGGTCGATGATCGTACGAAGGTCGGGGGGCAGATCGTTTCAGAGGGCAGGAGCTACCACAGAGAAGGCTCTCCCCCTGGGGGTCGCCAGCCGACATTGTTTGCCTGACGGTACCCTGAGGAGGCCCGCTCTGTGGGAGCAGACTGGTCAGTGGGAGGTATTCGGTAGCAGGATGCAGTCCTGCAAGTAACCAGGCCCCATGCCATGGAGCGCTTTAAAGGTGGTTACCAACACCTTGAAGTGCACCTGGAAAGCCACAGGCAGCCAGTGCAGCTCGTGCAGGAGAGGTGTCACGTGGGAGCATCTTGAGGCTCCCAGAATCCCCGCGCGGCCGCATTCTGCACCAACTGGAGCCTCCGGGTCCACCTCAAGTGGAGCCCCATGTAGAGAGCATTGCAATAGTCCAGGCGGAAAGTGACGAGGGCTTGAGTGACTGTGCGTAGAGGGTCACGATCCAGAAAGGGGCGCAATTGGCGAATCAAGCGAACCTGATAAAAAGCCCCCCTGGCCACGGCCGTCAAATGATCGTCTAATGACAGCCGGGAGTCCAGGAGGACACCCAAATTGCGCGCCCTCTCTGTGGGGGCTAATAATTTGCCCCCAATGGCCAGTGATGGTACCAGCTGGCCATATCGCGATGCTGGAAGCCACAGCCACTCGGTCTTGGATGGGTTGAGTCAAAGCCTGTTTCTCCCCATCTAGACTTGCACGGCCTCCAGGCACCGGGACATCATTTCGATGGCATCGTTGGGGTGGTCTGGGGTAGAAATATACAGCTGGGTGTCATCAGCGTACTGGTGGAATTCTACCCCAAAACCACAGATGATCTCACCCAGAACTCAAAAACAAGCTAATAGAGCATGTTCAATAAACAATTTGCATACATTGCCTGCTCATTTAAATGCACGTGATATATGATTTAATGTTTAGAGAAAATAGCAGGAAATACGGTGGTTGGAGAAAATGTAATATCATAGTATCTCAGCCATTGGGAAAGAGGAGGGATGGGCGGCTGGTGCAAGGACTGGATAAAGATGTTGATTTGAGATGATAAACTTTGGCGAGAACCAAGCTTTGATAGCTTCTCTCCCTGTTTGTTGCAACAGGGAGGAGGTTTTCACTGTGCCTTGAGTGGTTATTGATCAGGTGAGCTTGCCTCTGGTCAGGAAGGAAACTAGCCAGGAGCACATATTCATATTTTCTATCATAGAATTTAATCATTTAATTCATATTAAAAATGCATCAATTTGTCTCAACAAGATCAAGCAAATCTTCATTTACATTTATTACAAGCTTCCCCTCCTTAGTTTTCACAGACAGAAAAATGTATTTTTCTTCATTTCATCTAAATTCATGCTCTTTACCACTTACTGCTCTTATTGTATATCACACTTGCAATTTCGGTACCTTATGGCCATTACCAAATGGGTCTGTAGATATCACCCAGATTTTCATATAATGCTTGTTAGTAAGTCAGAGAAGACGCAAATAAGATACCCAGGTATCAAATATAGGTAGTCCTCAACTTACGACCAAAGTTGAGCCCAAAATTTCTGTTGCTGAAACATTTGTTACGTGAGTTTTGCTCCATTTTACGTCCTTTTTTGCCACAGTTGTTAAGTGAATCACTGCAGTTGTTAAATGAGTTACATGGTTATTAAGTGAATCTGGCTTCCCCATTGGCCTTGCTTGTCTGAAGGTGATCATATGACCCAGGGACACTGCAACCCTCATAAGTATGGATCAGTTGCCATGTATCTGAATTTTGATCACATGACCATGGAGATGTTTGAATGGCCGTAAGTATGAAAAAAGTTCATAAATCACTTTTTTCCAGTGCTGTTGTAACTTCAGCCACTAAATAAACTGTTTTAAGTTGAGGACTTCCTGTATGCAACTATCTCCACAAAATACTGTGGCCAGCTCAGTATTCAAGCAAACAAGATATATATTATTTTTCCACGTAATTAGTAGTGCCATGGTTTTTATCTTATTATTGTGGGTTTTATACTCTTATGCTGTGAACTATTTGGTTATTATTGTTTCATCACTTACACTTACACTCTGCTTTTATCACAAATGAAAAGTTACTGGTTTCAGTATGGTTTTGATTCAAAATCCCGCAGTCACATGGCATTAAATAACATTTCTGAGGCAAAAATCTTACAAAAATTAAAATTAAAAAGATCTTAGTCAACAGAGGGAAAAAACATTACTGCTTCGAAACTGCAACAAGTCACTATCAGATCCCAAACACTGACATTAATAATAATAATAATAATAATAATAATAATAATAATAATAATAATAATAATAATAATAATAATAATAATAATAATAATAATAATCTTTATTGTCATTGTACTAAAATTACAATGAAATCGGTTTAATGGATTGATAAGCAGCTGCACGTGTTTATGCCAAAGATTGCAATCCTGGTATTATTTAACAAACACAACCACGCGATCATGTGGTTGTAGACTCCGCCTCACTTTTTATAGAGAAACGAAAGCATCTCCAAAATTCAAATACATTACTTCCTTGGGATTCTCATTTTTCGTCTTCATGGCATCGCATTTCCCACGAGGAAGAGAACTAATTGTTATGAGATTGCAGGTAAAATCCTAATACAATCAATCCAATAACACTCCTGTACGTTTTAAAGATCCGAACAGAAAATATGATTTCAGTTTCAGGCACTTTTTATCCTCTTTTCGACCCACAAAGAAGTAATTCAAGTCGACCTTTGTCTGCTCTTTTAGCCACCATTCTTAAATCTATGTAAATTTAAGCCACTGGCAATAACAACTTTGAGAATGAAACTCCCGAAGGGTATATATTTACAAAAGGCAACCGGATTTGCTCGGTTTTGTTTTTCTTTGAAAACGTTTCGCTTCTCATCCAAAAAGCTTTTTCAGTTCAGATGAGAAGTGAAATGTGGTTTTTTTTAAAATCAAGGAATTCCAGTAGCCTATTGGGGGGGAAAAACCACCTCTAGGACAACCTTGACCTGGATGATTTTGAGAATCTCCATAGACTTTTGAAGAATCAAAAGCTTTTCAGCGAGGCGGGTCTCCGGCACTAAAACAGGAAAACCCAATGCGACTCGGCTGCAAAAACCTCTTAACAAGGAAACCAATCTAAAATCAAGCAACCCCGCTTCCACTTTTCAACGTAGCCAGAGGCCGTAACACGAACGAGAAAAAAACCAATTCGAGACTCCTGGAGAAGAAACCTCCACCCCACCCACAATTGGAGGAAGGGGGGGGAACAAAAAGGGTGCAATTCATAACTACATTGCAAGTCTTTCGCTTGGCAAGGCAGGCCAGGGTCCAAAGGAAACCCACCCAACCCCGCTTGGCCTCCCCTTCTTTTTCCTGCCCCCCCCCCCAAAAAAAACAACAAAGCCACAACCAAATTGTCTCTCACCGCACTAAGAAGAATCCCACTCTGAGTCTGCACCGCCGCCATTTTGACTCCACTACAAAAGCCGCAGCCAACCTAAAGCTTCCTCTTTCCTAAATCCAATGTACTTCCGGGGCGGGGCCTGCAAAAGGGAAGCGTTCTGTTTTCCCTTCGCTTTCCTTCTCTGTGTTATGAACTGCAGCGTGGAGAGGTTGGCGGGGGTGTGTGTGTTTCTTCTTCCGAATTACCCGCCTGTAGAATGCCTCGGCGCTCGAGTCTTTCCTATCTAGGGCTTGCATTTCCCTCGGAAGCTGCGCTGCTTTCTCTCCTGTCGCCCAAGGAAGCGCTTCATTCTCAGGGGTTCCCAAACCTGGCAACTTGAAGACTTGTGGACTTCAACTCCCAGAATTCTCCAGCCAGCTCTGCTGGCTGGAGAATTCTGGGAGTTGAAGTCCACAAGTCTTCAAGTTGCCAAGTTTGGGAACCCCTGCGTTAAATAATCTATCGCTCGATAATGAACTATCGCCCAATAGCTTTTCCATAAGAAATCTGATGGACGCAGTCTTGCGCACGGTCCGCTCATTCAATACAATAGCAGAGTTGGAAGGTACCTTGGAGGTCATCTAGTCCAACTCCCTGCCTTAGGCATGAAGCCCTGTACCAGAGGTCTCATTCTCGCGGCCCGCGAACCAATTGCAGCCTGCAGGACGGTATCTTGCGGCCCCCACCGTGATATGAAAGTATAATATTAATATTAGTATTAATATTAATATAAGGAATCCCTCAGGCGGCCCAGCCTCACCCAGCCTCTGCCTCCAGCGGACCCCAGGTAAATTGAGTTTGAGACCCCTGCCCTATACCATTTCAGACAAATGGCTATCCAACATCATCTTTTTTTTTTATTGAAAAAGTTTTATTCAAACAAATTTTCCCCCTTTTTACCCCCCGACATATAATATAAATCACATACAAATACTATACCCCCTCCCCTCCCCCTGTCTTAAAATAAATTTCTCATTCCAATATTGTATCCCCTCACCTCCCAACAATCATAATATAAATTTCTCTTAAAATAACAATATCCCATTAACCCCATCTTCTAAATTAATTGAACATATATAAATCATAATATAAATTTCTCTTAACGTAACCATATCCCATTAATCCCATCTTCTAAATTAATTATACATATATATTTCCCCACCCTCCACCCTAACCCTCCCCCACCTCCCATTCAAACCCACCCCCCTGACTTCCGCTATACACCACTCTAATAATTCCAAACATCCCATATAATATTTGCTCTATTCACATTGTATCCCTTACTTATCACCCTATCAATCTAAACATTCTTACCTAAAGGCTACATAATACTTCCTGGTCTGGTATCTATTCTGTATATAATCAATCCACTTTGCCCATTCCTGTGCATAATCCTCCTGTTTCTGATCTTTTAAGAAAGCTGAAATTTTTGCCATTTCCGCAAACCCCGCCACTTTCTGAATCCATTGATCAATTGTCAATCTTCAATTTTCTTGAAGACTTGCAGTGTTGGGGCATTCACAACTTCTGGAGGCAACTTCTGTTCCACTGATTAATTGTCCTAGCTGTCAGGAAATTTCTCCTCAGTTCTAAGTTGCTTCTCTCCTTGATTAGTTTCCACCCATTGCTTCTTGTTCTGCCCTCAGGTGCTTTGGAGAATAGTTTGACTCCCTCTTCTTTGTGGCAACCCCTAAGATATTGGAACACTGCTATCATCTCTCCCCTAGTCCTTCTTTTCATTAAAGTAGACATTCAGCAAAGCAAAAACAAACATTAGTTGCAGAGGGAGCCTTGGAACTGGCCTTAAAGTGCATGGCCACCCAGTGGTTGTCAAGAATTCCAAAAGAATCTTGGAAATACTAGCAGTGAGCCAAACCTTCAAGCTTAGAATCTGCAAAAAATGACAGGGAAATTGATACTAATAGAGAATGTTACATCCTGAACTTTCCAGATTCAGAACATAAGCTGTGGACGTGACCTACCAATCGAATACAGAAAGTTTTGATATAATAATAATAATAATAATAATAATAATAATAATAATAATAATAATAATAATAATAATAATAATAATAATAATAATAATAATATACCCATTGTCATTGGGGCACTTGGCACCATGTCCAAAAATTTGACTAAATATATCAGCAAATTGCAGCTTCCTGCAATAATATCAGCGGAACTGCAAAAAACTGCGCTACTTGGAACATCTTACATTCTACGAAGATACTTGGTTGATACCTAGGATGCTGGCAGCAAACTGTATCAACCATTAGCACCAGTCAATAATATTTTGCAATGCATTTTTAAATGTTCAGTTGGCTGAGTTTCATGTTTTATGAATAAAGTAAATAATAATAATAATAATAATAATAATAATAATAATAACAATAATAATAACAATAATAATAATAATGTCATGGGAACACAAAGAAGAAAAGGTTATCGAGAATGAGAAGGGGGAGATCTTGTGGGACTTTCGAATACAAACAGACCGTCATTTGGAGCACAACACACCAGATATCACGGTTGTAGAGGGCCGAAGTGTACAGTTCATTGATATCGCTGTTCCTGGAGATGCCAGAGTTGAAGAAAAAGAACTAGAAAAAATCATGAAATATCACGACCTGGCCATCGAAACCACACGGCTATGGATGAAGCATGTCACAGTCACACCCATTGTCATCGGGGCACTTGGCACCATGTCAAAGAATTTTAATAAATATATATCAGCAAATTGCAGCTTCCTGCAATAACACCAGCGGAACTGCAAAAAACGGCGCTACTTGGCACATGTTATATTCTACGTAGATACTTGGTTGATACCTAGGATCAGGGGTGGGTTTCAAATTTTTTAGAACCTACTCTGTAGGTGTGGCCTATTTTGTGGGCGTGGCTTGGCAGTCATGTGACAGGGTAGGAGTGGCCACCTTTTAAAATGTGGTGAAACTCATTTAACAACGCTCTTGCTTAGCAACCAAAATTTTGGACTCAATTGTGATGATAAATTTTTTCTTTCTTTCTTTCTTTCTTTCTTTCTTTCTTTCTTTCTTTCTTTCTTTCTTTCTTTCTTTCTTTCTTTCTTTCTTTCTTTCTTTCTTTCTTTCCTTTCTTCCTTCCTTTTTTCCTTCCTTTCCTTTCCTTCCCGTTGGGTCACTGGCCAGATTTACTTCCAGATACGCCGGTTGAACCCCCTCTCACCGGTTCTCTAAATTTCACCAACCGGTTCTCGCAAGTAGGTGCGAACCTGCAGAAACCCACCCCTGCCTAGGATGCTGGCAGCAAACTGTATCAACCATTTGCACCAGTCAATAGTATTTGTAATATGCATTTTTAAATGTTCAGTTGGCTGTTTCATGTTTTTATGAATAAAATAATAATAATAATAATAATAATAATAATAATAATAATAATCTTTATTGTCATTGTACTACAATTACAATGAATTTGGTTATTTGACTATTTAAACTTTTAATTGACAAAAGGTGCTGAAAGTATTACTATTTGTTTTCTTAAGGGCTTCATAGAAGGATTGTGTGTTGTACAAATATACCGATGAAATAATGCATTAAAAGAAATCTTTACTTTTTCAAAACAGGCGAAGTAACTTCTAATATGCTTCCAGCCCTTATCAATTAAAATGGAGGAAATCAACCTAAATGAAAAACATAATTAATTTCAAGCAATGTGTTCAGGAATTCTGTACATTTGAATATCTCTCTATCCCTTTTCTCATAAGATCATGGAATTGTGGCTATGCTTTTAATTAAATCACGGGTGAATTAATTTAATATATTTTTAATTGATGTATATTGTATTTATGGTTTTATATAATGCCTGTGCGCCGCCCTGGGTCCTAACAAGGAGAAGGGCGGGGTATAAATTTAATAAAATAAATAAATAAATAAATAAAGCAAAATGATAACCACTGTTATGGATGGAGTGAATGAGAAATGGTGAGAAGAGAGAAATAATTACATTAGATGTTGATGGGCTGGCTGCTAAAGCAGCGTCATGGCAAACACTTGAAAGTAAATCAGGAAGACTAATTAGGATCCGTCTGTCAAGAACAAAGAATGCTTATCAACAGGAAATATGCATGTGTAAAGTTTATGGCAGTTATGGGTACCTAGAAAGCTGATAAAAAGTAACAAGAATTAGACAACTTGCAGACCTCCGCTAAAGGTTTGAGATGGAGATAGCCTGCAGCAAATGAAATGTGTATTAGATAACTCCTGGGGCATTCATTAGCCAAGGCTGAGGAATGGGACAGCTCTAGACCAATAGAACAAATTGTAGAATTATTACTAAAATGTTTATTAGATGATATTTCTTGTTTTCTCACCTTGTCCCACTTTCTCCTTTAGTGAAAATGTATAAAGCTTTCTTAATCCTTTGTTCTTGGGTTCTTGGCCTTTTGACCAGGAACCCTTTTCCTTGGAGTACTCCAATAAAAGGCAATCAGAAAACCTGCACCTTGTGTCTGGCGTCCATCATTGGCTTCGGCACCAGGCTCAGACCCAAATTGGGGACAAGAATGTTAACCATAAACCAATCAGCAGTAAGATGTGACCCAGCACTTCCTGTGTTAATTAGCTATGGTAGTTAACATAGTTTACATAGCCCTTGAGAAATGGCATTGAATCTTTGATGTTATCAATAAAAGATCGTAAAACATTATTGCCTAGGCAGGCTTCTGAGACAACTGAACAGTTATCAGCAAAATACAAGTTAATTCAAATTGTCTATTGCTGTCTTCATTAACGAATTTGCAATCTAATTTTACCATCCAAAATTAGGCTTCTGGAAGCATTTTTAGAAACCAAAGGAAAGAGAGAAAAATGCATTGCAGAATAATGCAATGTTAATACTACATAAATAATCTATGAAGAATAGATAACCTCTTTACAGCATATCATATATACAATACAATAGCAGAGTTGGAAGGGACCTTGTAGGTCTTCTAGTCCAACCTCCTGCGTAGGCAGGAACCTTATACCATTTCAGACAAATGGCTATCTAACATCTTCTTAAAGACTTCCAGGGTTGGGGCATTCACAACTTCTGGAGGCAACTTCTGTTCCACTGATTAATTGTTCTAACTGTCAGGAAATTTCTCCTCAGCTCCAAGTTGCTTCTCTCCTTGATTAGTTTTCACCCATTGCTTCTTGTCCTGCCCCCAGGTGCCTTGGAGAATAGTTTGACTCCCTCTTCTTTGTGGCACCCTCTTGAGATATCGGAACACTGCTATCATGTCTCCCCTGGTCCTTCTCTTCATCAAACTAGACATACCCAGCTCCTGCAACCGTTCCTCATATGTTTTAGCCTCCAGTCCCTTAATCATCTTGGTTGCTCTTCTCTGCACTCTTTCCAGAGTCTCCACGTCTTTTCTACATCGTGGCGACCAAAACTGTATGCAGTATTCCAAGTGTGGCCTTACCAAGGCACTATACAGTGGCATTAACACTTCACGTGATCTAGATTCTATCCCTCTGTTTATGCAGCCTAGAACTGTGTTGGCTTTTTTGAATATCTATGAATATCTATTCATCCTGTTTTTTTAATCCATATAATATACGGTAATAAACTGGTGAAAAAAAGCCAAAAATACTCCAGTTCAGCTGATCTAGAAGATACAATGTGTTGCTTGATATAAAACAACTTGTAGTTTACATTTATAAATTATTTTGCTGTTTAAAAAAAAGTTGATATTGGACACTGTTATGTCCTTGGTGATACGACCAGCGTCCGACAGTAAATGTGGAAAGAACTCTGGTCATAGCGCGCCAGCCGGCTTGAGGATGCAATGCACCCTTCCAATTGGATTCCCATCTGACAACTCCTATATAAATAGCTGTCAGATGGGGGTGGACCGTTATTCCGTTACTGGTTGTAAGCTAGTTAATAAATAGGTTCCTTTTGAGCTCAGTCTCCACAGCCTCATTAATTGCATAATTGGAAGTCATATAACTCACGACTGTATTGAATGAATGTAGTTCACATTCATTCAGCACTCATAACTATATATTCTTTCATGTTTTACCACACACACGTCTTAAGTATACGATTCTCACAGCATTCAATTTTAAGTTTCTTCCTGATATATTCAACTTGTACTTCCATAAAACAAAGTAGACAGAAGTGAAGAAAGTTAGCACCCATCCATCTTCGAAGAATGAAATATTTTAGGAAATATTAAAAAGGCAGAATATTATATATTCCCTAAAAGAGAAATAGGTTTCTAAAGACAGATTTTTAGATTTTAAGCCACTAATATGACATCATCTGCATACAAAAACATGTATATTGCAGACCCAAATTGCCCCCCCACCCCACTGTAGAGGAAGACACTATGTAAGTCCTATCAATGCTTCTCAAGCATAGCACCTTTTTAGGCTAAAGAAGATGGAAATAATTTTAGAAGATATGTTATTTAAGCTTTCTCTACCATGTTTCTCGGACACTGACATTTATCACATTCATTTGAATGTGGGGCTCCCTTTGATAAAGGTTCCCCTCACACATATATACTAGTGGCATAAATACGATTTTTTAAATATGAATGTTTATTAATTTTAATTGGGGTTTGTTGGTTTTTTAATCTTATGAGAGGCCAAATTATTTAATATGTTTTTTAAATTGTTTTTAACTTTTATATATCTGTTTTACTTTGGCTGTGCACCGCCCTGAGTCCTTCGGGAGTAGGGCAGTATAAAAAACTAATAAATAAATAAATAAAATAAATAGCCATTCCTGATTCTAGGGGGCGGTGCTCATCTCCGTTTCAAATCTTAAGAGCCAGCGCTGTCTGAAGACATCTCCATGGTCATGTGGCCAGCATGACTAAATGCCGAAGGCACATGGAATGCTGTTACCTTCTCACTAAAGGTTCCTATTTTTCTACTTATATTTTTACATGCTTTCAAACTGCTAGGTTGGCAGGAGCTGGGACAAGTAACGGGAGCTCACTCCATTATGCGGTGCTAGGGATTTGAACTGCTGAATTGCCAACCTTTCTGATCGACAAGCTCAGCGTCTTAGTCACTAACCCACCGTATCCCTCCCTTTGATTACAATATCCTTTATATATAATTTTCCATCCCTGTTTCGTATTTGCCATCACTGGTAGCAGTTGGTTCCTTTGTTGACCATTAGACATTTTGTGAATAGATAACTTTCTGTGACAATCATTTAACCCAGGGGTCTCCAACCTTTGCAACTTTAAGTCTGAAGGACTTCAGCTCCAAGAATTCTCCAGCCAGCTTTGACTTTGTAACTTTCAATTTCATTTGCTCTTAATTGTTTATTTAGGTAGACCACCTTCTCTATAACAGGGGTCCCCAACCTTTTTGGCACTAGGGACCGGTTTCATGCTAAAAAAATTCCACGGACCGGTGGCCATGGCTCGCCCGCCATAGAGGGGGAGCGGTGGGGGAGGGGGAACAGGCGGCGCATGCGCGCGGGGGGGCGAGTCAGCTCACTCACCCCTCTCGGGTCCCCAACGGCACGAGCAGCCGTGCCTGCACTCTCCCGCCCCCAGTGCGCACTCTGCCCAGGGGGCTGCCCCCTCCTCCTCCTCTCCAGCCCTTTCTAAGAGGTGCACCGCTCACTGCGGCCCGGTTCCTATCAAGCCACGGACCGGCACCGGTCCACGGACCGGGGGTTGGGGACCCCTGCTCTATAAGATATATTGATGCTTGATGCCTGCAGGTCATTTGCTGCTACATGGTTTAATTTCATTCAGTCTCACAAACAGTATATTGCCTTTGTTTCTTCAGGGCCCATTTTCCCACATCCTGTCTAACAAAATGTATTTCAAGTAATTGAAAATATACCTGACCAGTTGGATTTACCATCCTTGGGTCTCTATAATATTTCAGTAGATTTACTGTGCACAACTTGTGGCTTGCACAGCAATGTGAGATTGATAGCACATTGAGAACCAGCTGGGTCTAGTGCAGGGGTCCCCAACCTTTGCAACTTTAAGTCTGAAGGACTTCAGCTCCCAGACTTCTCCAGCCAGCAAAGCTGGCTGGAGAAGTCTGGGAGCTGAAGTCCTTCAGACTTAAAGTTGCAAAGGTTGGAGACCCCTGATTTAAGCTACCAGATGCTCTCAAAATTCCCAACCTGCCACAGCAAAGTTTAATTCCTCACTCCTGCTTTAAACAGTACTTGAACCAAATCTGGGATACATTTTTTCACTTTTCCCTATTCAAAGTATTTCGTGATAACATATGTTAATTTTCTAAACATCTATGGAAGTTATGATTTGCTTTGAGACACAACTTCCTTTTGTGTGGGTTTTTAAAAAAAACAAAAACAAATGACTATAAGCATAGATTTGGAGGCATTCCAGAGAATACAAAGTTTACACGACGGGCTCCTGTTTCAGACACAAGATGTTATAGCATATTGTATGGATAATTGTATGCCAATAAATAATCACACTTTGTGTACCAATATAGTTACATACATTTGTATGTAAAGAGTTAAAAAGAAATTAAAATATCAGAATGTACTTATATTTACTTTTAGAAGTGATGGAATATTTGTATACTATAAGAACTTAAGTTTCCTGCTAAAACTATGACTCACAAACTGAAACCAAATATGATACTTTCAGCTACCAAACTGTACATACCGTTTTTTCAGTCTCAGTTTCTGCTTAACTTTCTCTTCCTGAAGGTAATTTACTCAAAGGCAACAAATCAAGAGGAACAGCAAATAAAATGTAGACAGATCTACATTTACATTAGATCTTTCATTCTGATATTCCAAAGCATTGCTTACACATACATAAAAAGCATTATCAACCATCTGATGTGAACTGGGGTTAATGAAAACTAAAGTATGATGTTTCCCATTTCTTAAAAGCAAATATATAAGAAAAGTAGCATTGGACATAATCTAGGACACCCAATTTATGTATTTTAACTTGTAACAAGGTATTTTTCATTGGTAGTTGTGAAGTTGTGTCCAACCCATCGCGACCCTGTGGACAAGGTTCCTCCAAGCCTTCTTGTCCTCTACCACAGGGGTCCCCAACCTTTTTTTCACCAGGGACCGGTTTCATTTTAAAGAAAATTCTGCGGACCGGCTGAGGGGCTCAGCAGTCATGTGACTGGGTGGGCGTGGCCAACTTTGAAAATGTGAAACTCACTTAACAATGATCTTGGTTAGCAACCAAACTTTTGGCCTCAACTGTGGTCATAAGTTCTTTCTTTCTTTCTCTGTCTCTCTTTCTTTCTCTTTCTTTGTCTCTGTCTCTCTTTTTCTCTCTCGCTATTTCTTTCTTTCTCTCTTTCCCTTTCTCTCTATTTCTTTCTCTTTCTTTTTCTCTTTCCCTCTTTCTGTATCTTTTCCTGTCTCTTTCTTTCCTTTCTGTCTCTTTCTCTCTGTCTTTCTCTTTCCCACTTTTTTCTTTCTTTCTCTTTCTCTGTCTCTCCTTCATCCGCCCATTTCTGTCACTCTGTGTGTGTGTGTGTCTGTCTGTCTTGCATTCATTCATTCAATCACTCCTTCTGTGTCTCTGTCTATCTTTCTCTCCCTCCCTCCCTCTGTCTCTCTATGTGTCTCTGTCGTCGTCATCGTCGTCCCGTCCCCCCGCCCCCAGCCTCCTCATCCCGCCTGCCAGGCTTGGTCGCTCGTTCGCTCGGTCAGGCTCCGTGGCTGGATAGGAGCCGGGCTGGAGAGGAGGAGGAGGGAGGGGGGGCAGCCCATTGGGAAGAGCGCGCGGGAGAACGCAGGAGGATGGTGGGGGCTCTTCCTCCACCCTCGTCGACGGAGGGACTCCTTGCGCCGCCGGAGCAACCCGCCAGTTCCCACCCCAGCCCGCAGAGCCTCCGCAGTCCCTGGATGAAAACGAGTGGCCGGCATGCCAGCAGGGGAGGGAATCGGTGGCCGGTCCGGCGGCGTCCAGGAGTCCCTCCGTCGACGAGGGTGGAGGAAGAGTCACATTCCAACGGTGCGAACAGCCGCGCCTGCGTTCTCCTGCACGCTCTGCTCAGGGGGCAGCCCCCTCCTCCCTCCCTCCTCCTCTCTAGCCTTGCGGCCCGGCTCCCATCCAGCCACGGACCGGCACCGGTCCGCGGCCCGGGGGTTAGGGACCCCTGCTCTACCATCCTCTGGAGTCCATTTAAGCTCAAGCCTACTGTTTAGGTGACTCCATCCAGCCACCTCACTCTCTGTCCTCCCTTTCTTCTTTCACCCTCAATCTTTCCCAGCATGAGGCTCTTCTCCAGCGAGTCCTTCCTTCTCATAAAGTGGCCAAAGTATTTGAGTTTCATCTTCAGGATCTGACCTTCTAAAGAACAGTCAGGGTTGATTTCTAGGACTAACCGGTTTGATGCCTTGCATTTCAAGGGGCTTGCAGGAGTCCTCTCCAGCACCATAGTTCAAAGGCCTCAATTTTTGGCACTCAGCCTTTCTTATGGTCCAACTTTCACAGCCATATATTGCAACTTGGAAAACCATAGCCTTGACTAAATGGCACTTTTGTTAGCAGGGTGATGTCTCTGCTTTTTAGTATGCTATTTTAAATTAACACTTTAATCACTTTCATAAAATAACTTTCTGCTTTTTCTTAGCAGAAAAAGAAAAGTACTGTTGAAAGAAATATCCATCTGGTTCAGTTCCAAGTTGGGAGAAAGAGTTTTTACCTACAGAGTCAAATTGTTTGGAATTATAGCACTGCACTTTGCTTGATATATCTATGTTTGTTTTATTTTAAAATTATTTCCCCACTTCTAAAAAGTAAACTTATTTTGTAATCCATATGATCATGTATCTAAATTATGATTTCAATGCAATATATGTATATGTTACCATAGAGGAGGATTTATCCTAACTAATTTACCTAAACAGTGGTTCAAATTAATAGACTTTTTATTAGTGTAGGGAAAATGTCTAAGAGTTTCAAAGAAAGACTAAAGGTAAAGGTAAAGATTCCCTCGCACATATGTGCTAGTCGTTCCCAACTCTAGGGAGTGGTGTTCATCTCTGTTTCAAAGAGCCAGTGGTATCCAAAGACGTCTCCATGGTCATGTGGCTGGCATGACTAAATGCCGAAGGCGCATGGAATGCTGTTACCTTCCCACCAATGTGGTCCCTATTTTTCTACTTGCATTTTTACTTGCTTTCGAACTGCTAGATTGGCAGAAGCTGGGAGCTCACTCCGTTAGGTGGCACTAGGGATTCACTTACGAGATCACCTTCTGCCACTGAGAGCCTCCCACCGGCCCGTACGCTCCGATAGAGAGGGTCTCCTCATGGTGCCGTCGGCTAGACAATGTCGACTGGCGACACCCAGGGGGAGAGCCTTCTCCGTGGGAGCACCTGTCCTCTGGAATGAATTACCCCCGGAATTAAGAACTATCCCTGACTTCCGCACCTTCCGCCGTGCTCTCAAAACCTTTTTTTCCCCGGGCTGGCATAAAAATGATTTTTAAATTACAATTTTTTATTAATTTTAATCAGGGTTGGTTGGGTTTTTTCATTGTTAGGCCAAATTGTTTAATATGTCTTTTAAAAACTTTTTAAACTTTTATATATTTGTTTTACTCTGGCTGTACACCGCCCTGAGTCCTTCGGGAGTAGGGCGGTATAAAAAACCAATAAAACCTAAACTTAAACTGGCCAAACTGCTGACCTTTCTGATTGACAAGCTCAGCATCTTAGCCACTGAGTCATCACATCATTTTTTTAAGAATATGAATCACAGCACAATTCAACAGTAAGTTTCCAGGTAGGAAGGAGCACATTTCAGGGAGGGGGGGGGGTCAACAAAAGGCAGCACAGTCCAGAGCTGGATAGAGGAACAGATTTAGGATAGCCACTCCCTAGAATCTCTCAGTGTACTTCCAATTATCTTAGGGTAGTATGGGTTTATTCAGATAAAGAACTGAACTTTAGCTGGATTGTGTATGTCATGACCCTGTTGGAGCCTGAGTCCGAGAAGGAGGGTGAGACAAAACTAGGGCCAACGGAGAACAACTGGAGGAGCAGGAGGAGGCAGTCCAAAGTTCCTCGGGCCTGGGAAGGGTCACCAGTGAGGGAGACGTGGCGCAGGAGGACCAGGCGAGGGGGGGAGGGCAGGGCAGACAGCAGAACAGAGGAACAATTACCTATCTCCCTGATCCCCAGAGAATGGAGAGGAGGCGGGAACAGTGCAGGGCAACTTGACAATTTTGGAAGAGGGCACACCGCCCCTCTTCACAAAGCTCACCTGGGGAATGAGATTTAAAGAGACATTGTGTTGCTTTTTCCAGTCTTGTGCTTTTACCGATGTCGCATTACTTTGCTGTGCTTGTCTTGTTTGTTTGCTTGGCCTGACTACTTGCAAGGTCACAGTGACACAGTTATACTCCGGGTGTTGCTGCAGTACCAGTGAACTCTTCCTGTGAGGAGGACTCCTTGGAACCAACTTCCCTGAACTGTGGCTGCTCTCAGAACTATGCTTCTCCTCTAGACCAGGCGCAAAATCCTCCCCATTTGGCCTGGTTTGGCCGAACCAGTAGGGGTGATAGGCAGTGGTTTCTCAAACCAATGGTAAAAATCCCTGGTGGCCAAGAAACCAAAACTGTCACAACAACCATCAGAATTGGCCTTGGGTGATCCAAAACCATCCCAAGCAGCACAAGCACCACCACTTCTACCACTTGAACGTGATCTCAGAGAAAGCAGCAAGCTAAGTATTGAGTCACCCAAGCCCGAATTTGAAATCATTCTCCCTGACTGTTGGACATTGCAACAGTACAGCAACTTCCAAGAAAAGTATCCGGGATTGTTGGAATGAACAAACCATGGTTCAGGCACAATAGCTTGCCCATAGAAAGCAAGTGGATTTGTAAGCCTAGGACCAGGAGGTACCACCCTATTACTTTCGCATCCCCCCCGAAAGTTATGGCTTCACAGGAAACGAAACTTATGTGGAGAAACGAATCTAAAAGTAGGCAGCAGGGAGGAATTGTAACCCCTCCCTTAGGAATTTATGTAGATAGTAAGAGGAGACTGTAACCCCTCCTTTATCTAGAGAACCTAATAAATACAGTCATCCCACCTGAAGACGGGGCTGGCTTTTGCTGAAACCTTTGTGTGCTTAGCTTATTCCCAGAGCAGCCCGCTGGATGAGGGTGGATGCTGTCGGAGGAGGCTTAATCACCTTCCATTGATATGCTAATCCCAAAGGGATTGGATGTATCAAAGAAGAAACTAGGTTGCAAGTACTGTGCGAAACATGACTTTGCAATAGAGAGCGGTATTCATGTGTCCAAAGAATTGAAGCATTTCAAGATTGAGTCAGCTGGGAGAAAGTGTAGTAGGCATCTCTACGGAAGAAAATGAGAGAACATTTCACATTGAAATCGCATACCATATGTAGAGACAAGATCAAACAAGGGAAGCAGGATCCCATAATAAAAGCAATGGAGCAAATATCTGGAAAGCATTGAGACAGCACTTCTAAAATGTTCAAAACTGTTTATAGCCTTGCAAAAGCATGTAGACCAATTTCAAGCACAGAACAATTGATAAGAGTTGAAAATGAAAATGGAGTAGATCTGGGAATAAAATTGCATTCAAGGCCAACAGTTGTGGAAATAGTTGAGTGCGTTGCTAGCAAAATTAAAACCAAGATGTTTTCCAGCATCATTTGCACAGAACCTGAAGATATGTTTGATCATTGATGAAGCCTCAACGGTATCCTGCAAACCAGTTTTGATGGTTTTCATGAAAGTTGAAGACTCAGAGAACCCACTAACAATTTTTGTTGAGCTTGTTGAATTGAAGAAACAAGATGCAGAGAAAATATGTTCTGCAGTTCGGAAAAGTTTACATAAGGTTGGGTTTACCCAGAACTACCTACAAAAAAAATTAATAGTGATTTCCGTCTCCAGCACATGGGTAAATACACCTGGAAACATCTACCTACCTACCTACTCTCTCTCCCCCCTACCTATCTACTGTATTTCTCTCTATTTTTCTCTCTATATCCCTCTACCAACCAACCTACCTACTCTCTCTCTCCCCTCCTACCTATCTACTGTATTTCTCTATTTCTGTCTCTCTGTCCACCTACCTACCTACCTACCTACACTCTTTCTCTTCCTACCTACCCTGTTTCCCTGAAAATAAGACCTCCCTGATTGGGTTTTTGAGTGCATGCTCTTAAATAAGCCCTCCCCTGAAAATAAGCCCTCCCTGAAAATATTGCAACATGGCAGCAGCCATGAGGTGACCACACTCGCTGCCTCCTGCACTTCAGAAATACTAAGACCTCCCTGAAAATAAAGCCAAGCGCTTATTTCAGGGGCCAAAATTTTGGGGGAAACACGGTACGTACCTACTGTATTTCTCTCTCTCTCTCTCTCTCTCTCTCTCTCTCTCTCTCTCCCTTTATCTATCTACCTACCTAACTACTTTCTTTCTCCCTACCTACCTACTGTATTTCTCTTTCTCTCCCTCTCTATCACTCTATCTACCTACCTACTTTTAAAAAAAGCCTCTTCAAAACCTGGGTGCGTCTTATACTCCAAAAAAGTATGGTAAGTATTTGTGTGCCTCTTTTATTGTTTTGTGTACTTCTTTTATTCTTATTTAAGTATTAAATACACGAAATAATTGGTATATTTTCTTTTTGTTAGGTCATAAGGGCAAATAAGTGACGTCAACTTGGCCACGCCTACTCAGTCACATGACTGCCATGCCACGCCCACCAAGCCATGCCCACAGAAAAAGTAGGGAAAATTTTTAGATTTCACTACCGCTCTAGGCTAAATAGCAGCCAGGACCTATAACTCATTGTGAGGCAATTTTTCCTTTAAAATCATTGTCCTTTTAAGGATGCCTACGCTAGCCACTTTTGCGGCTTTCAGTCCAGCAACCGAGACATGGGACACCTATTTAAAGAGCTTTGATTGTTCTTTAGAAGCGAACGATCTGACTGAGTTGTCCAGTGGCTGCAAGAGAGCCTGATTTTTGAGCTCTTGCGGCTAGGAAATGTTCGGAATGGCTAGGGCTTTAGCCGCACCACAGTCGGTCCACTCTACCCCTTGGGAGACCCTGTTAGGAAGATTGAAGAACCACTACTCTCTGATTCCGTCTTGAATTGCTAGGCGCTACACTTTCAAACAGAGAATCCAAGAAGAAGGGGAGTCAGTTAATGAATACCTGGCTGCTTTAAGAGCAGCTGCTCTTTATTGCGAGTTTGGCAATTTAGAGGACTCCCTTCTTGAGTTAGTTTGCGGGGTGAAGGATCTTCGGCTTCAGCGCCAACCGATAGCCTGAACTGAGCTGAACCTACCAACGTCACTAGATAAGGCTAGGGCGTC
Organism: Rhabdophis nuchalis; assembly: GCA_039707465.1. Classification (NCBI taxonomy): domain Eukaryota; kingdom Metazoa; phylum Chordata; class Lepidosauria; order Squamata; family Natricidae; genus Rhabdophis; species Rhabdophis nuchalis. The sequence continues at coordinate 13,397,414 of CM077649.1, forward strand.
GGAAATATCTGATAGGTCTCAAGCCGAGATCCAGAGTTTCCTGGCGTCCTCTACCTCTGCCAGCTGGTCGGTCGCTGTGCACCACAACAATGAGGTGGACAGAGATGACATGTACAAAGAGGATACTGATATGAGCTGTTTAAGAACATCCACAGACAGAAAGAAGAAGCCGGTGGGGGGGGGGATTCCCTCACAATTCCTGTGATGGCTGTGGAGGCAGCCATACTAGGGCTTGCTGTAACTTTAGATCAGCTATCTGCCGATGATGCGGCAAAAAGGGACACCTGGCCAGGGTGTGCAGGTCATGTTCTCCCTCAAAAGAGCAATTTTTCAAATGACCTAGAGTCAAGAGAACGCCTGCCCGTCCCTTTATGCCACGTGAAGATTGTTTCACACTCTCCCGAGAGCTACCGCAACCTGAAGTATCTATCAGTCAAGTTAGAGTGAGTTCGGACAAGAAAATTTACCTCAGGGTGCTCCTGGAAGGAGCCCCCTGTAAGATGGAGGTGGACACCGGCTCCGTGCGTTCTATCATATCCTGGAGCACCCTTAAATGTTTAATTCCAACCGTTTCAAAGAAACGACTTATTTTCCTGTTCCATCAAACTGCGAGACTATCAAGGCAATTCCATTCCCTTTGTGGGAAATGGTAATTCCAAGGTGCCCACTGTTCTGTTCCAAGCCTCTACAGCAGTGGTTCCCAAAGTGGGCGTTAACGCCCCCCAGGGGGCGGTGGCCCGCGTTAGGGGGGCGCTAGGAGGCCAAGCGGCTGCAGGGGGGCGCTAGGAGGCAACAGGGGGGCGCTGAGGGTGAGGAAGAAACTTGCCGAGCAGAAGATGGGCTGTTAAAGCCTATCGGCACAGGCAGAAGGACGACATCGTTAAAACAAACCTGGAAATAACGGGTTTCCCTTTAAGCAACGTCACCACCCTCCCCTCCACCTTCCTCCCAGGAGAGGCGTGTGCGCGCGCGCTGCTTCAATCTCCTGTCCCCGACTAGCTCCAGCGTCCCCTCCTCCCTCCGCAAAAGCCCCTGCCAGGCCAGCAAAGATCCCACCCAGACCAGGCGGTGCTGGGACCCCCTGCACCCCCTCAGGGGCTCCCTTGCTCTGAGCTGCGCTTTGGAGTGGGCAGCGATCCCTTGAAAGCCCCCAAGTTGGTCCTCCTCCTCACCCGGATCCAGAGCGGCACTCCCCGCCCGGCCTTTGTCCCTGCTGGCCCCGGGGAAGCCATTGCTCCAGCCCCAAAGTGAACCGGAGGGAGCTGGAAGAAAGCTCGGAGGTCCTCTAGTCAGCCAGCAGGGACAAAGGCTGGGCAGGGAGCGCCGCTCTGGATCCGGGTGAAGAGGAGGACCAACCTGGGGGCTTTCGAGGGATCGCTGCCCACTCCAAAGTGCAGCTCAGAGCAAGGGAGCCGCTGCAGGGGCACGGGGGTCCCAGCGCCGCCTGGTCCGGATGGGATTTTTGCTGGCCTGGCAGTGTCTTTTGCGAAGGGAGGAGAGGACCCGGGTGCCGGTCGGGGATGGGAGATTGAAGCAACGTGCGCATGCCTCTCCTGGGAAGAAGGAAGCCGCTGCTCCAGCCCCAAAGTGAACCAGGGGGAGCTGGAACAGAGCTCGGAGGTTCTCTAGTCCAGCCCCTGCTCAAGCAGGACTAGAGCCTCCGCTAGTCCAGATCAGGGGTTGCCTCCTTCCTTCTGAAAAGCCTCCGGGGATGGAGCTCCAGCGCGGCCGCTTTTGGCCCCTCCATGCATCTGGGGAAGTTGCATGGATGATCCGGCACACGTCTTGCAACCTCCCCGCGTGAGAGGCAAGGGGCGTGGGGGGCTTTGGGGGGAGAGTCCAGCTGGAGCGCGGCAGGTGGGCAGAACCGGGCAGGTATGGGCTGCGCATGATGAGCTGGCAGCCAGGGCCCCCTGAAGCAGCACCAGCAAGCATGTTCCTTAAGAAGAGCCCCAAGGGCAAGGGCTGCCATGCTGCACCCACCCCCCTGCCCACTGCCCAGCAACACGCCCCTGCCTCCTCCTCCTCCTCAGCAGGTAGCCCAGGGCACGGGCACGGCGGCAACCACAGGCGCCACTTGGCCAGGACGGGGCCCAGCGCCCACCCAACCCAACTACCTCTTGGCGGGCGGGCGGAGGACTGGCACTAAATTCCCTTCTGTTTCTTCTTCTGCCGGGGGGGGGGTGCTGCCTTGCTTTGATAGCCACCTCATTTCCAATTGAGGGGTGGGAGAGAAATCCACTGCATGGATCTCCCCAATTGGAAGGAGGAGGCTCCGTTGGTCGGGAGCCCATCCAGGAAGATCAGGAATGCGAGGGAGATCTTTCCCCCTGTGGATGGGCTCTGGGGCCTTTCCATGCGGGGCTTTTCAAACAGCCAAACTCCCCTCCTGTTCTTCCTTCTGCTGTTTGAAGAAGACACGCGGGGGGGGGGGGAGTGCTCCCTTCCCTTTCACGGCCACCTCATTTCCAATTGGGGGGGATCCATGGAGATGGAGGAAAAACATGGATTCCCCCCCCCCCCATTGGAAACGGGGCAATTCCAGCAGCTGCGTTTTGCCTTGAAACTTGCTTTCCTAGCAATCCAAAGGGGACATTCTCCCAGCGGCGTCTCAGGCACTCCCACCCTTAGCTGGGAAGGAGTAAGGACAGCTGGGCGCAGTTTAGCTCTTCCCGGCTCCCATCAGATCATTGGGGCCTCGTGCCCCTGTTTTGCAAGAGAGAAAGTTGCTGGGAGAATGTCCCCTTTGGGTTGCTGGGGCAGCAAGTTTCAAAGCAAAACGCAGCTGCTGGAATTGGTGCGCTTGCAACTTAATGCGAGAAGCCTGCATTACCAGCCGCAGCAGCAGCAGAAACAGCAGACACCCCCCCACCCCCAATGTCCAGCATTCTCCTCGGAAGGCTCACAGCCATCTCGGGAGGCGACCGACGGCAGTGCCTCCGGGTGGAAGGTGAATGAAGGGTGCAGTGGTGGGAGAGGCTGGCCATCCCTGAAGCCAGCTCTCGAAGAAGGAGTCAGAGTTGAGGCCTGGGGCTCACTTCCCTGCCTCCTTCCTCCGAGAGCTGCGGGCAACAGGGAAAATGACTCTTCTTTGCTAGCTTCCCAGCTGGCAAAACAGAAATTTTCACCAACTGGAAAGTATGTGTGAGAGAGTGGTGGGGGAGAGAGAGAGAGAGATAGAGAGAAAGGAAGGAAGGAAGGAAGGAAGGAAGGATGACACAAGAAAGGAAGGAAGGAAGAAAAGGGAAGGAAGAGGAAGAGAAAGGAAGAAAAAAAGAAGGAAGGAAGGAAGGAAGGAAGGAAGAGGGGGAGAGTGACAAAAGGAAGGAAGGAAAGAAAGAAAGAAAGGGGGAGAGTGACACAAGAAGGAAGGAAGGAAGGGGGAAAGTGACACAAGAAAGGAAGGGGAAGAGAAAGGAAGAAAGAAAAAAGAAAGAAAGTCAGGGAGAGTGACACAGGGAAGGAAAGAACGAAAGAAAGAAAGAAAGGGGGAGAGTGAAACAAGAGAGAAAGCAGAAAGAAAGGAAGGAAAGAAAGAACGAAAAAGAAAGAATTTATTATCACAATTGAGCCCAAAATTTTAGTTGCTAAGCAAGAGCATTGTTAAATGAGTTTCACTACATTTTACAAGGTGGCCACTCCCACACGGTCACATGACTGCCAAGCCACGCCCACAAAATAGGCCACACCTACAGAATAGGTTCTAAAAAAATTTGAAACCCACCACTGGTGGGGGGCACTGATGATCAGTTTGTAGCACCAAGGGGGCGGTGGACTGAAAAAGTTTGGGAACCACTGCTCTACAGTATATACGGATGAAGACATGGCTGTCTGCCACAACTAAGGAGGGAGATAAGCAACCTCTTGGCTGGGAGCCCCGAAAGCTGTCTCTATGAAACAAGGCTTGAACTCATGAACTTCTCCCAATCTTTCTCTACGGCTGGATCAGTAAATTGTTGTTTCCTGCAAAATTCCCCTCCCGTCGCCCCACCTATAAGCTCTCCGGGAGGGGCCAATCAGTAGCCACCTGTTTCTATTTCCTTCTGTGACCCTTTTTCCAAAGCTACTCTCTCCTCCTCACAGCCCTATGCATACGTACGTCAGGGACAGCCTCCCTCTGTTCTTCCTCACTGTTCCCTGACTCAGACGCCATCTGGTAGCCAACAGGCCTCTCTAGTCCCTGCTCCGAACACCCCCCAGAGTCTTCCTCAGCCTCCAGGGCAGACCCAGAGTGTTCATTCAGATTCTACCAACAGCTCAGCTGGCCGCTGTTGGGCTACAACACCCACCCTTCAATTCCAGGGTTATTTGCCTCTCATCGTTGTACAGGGCAGCCTGCCTACACTGCTTGGCCTGGATTGGTTCATCTCTCTCGGGATTGCTGTGGAAACTGTACATGTGTTTAGATTCAGAGATTGAATCTGTATAATACAGGCTATGCTATCAAAGTATCTGTTATATTCTCAGTGATCCATGAAATCCCAACAAAGATTAACAGATTATCAAAATAATTGCAAGAGTTGAAACTTTGTTTTTTAAATGATTTATTTTTTAACTGTTTTTTTGTAGGTATGTGGATGTTTCAAAAAGGCTAGGATTTAGAAATAAAACATTCGGTATGAAAGACCAATCTAAATAAAGAATATAAGTGGTAGAAACAAACGTTTAATGTTCAAGGTGTTTTGAAATAACATTACTATGAAAATTACATTCAATATTAATTACAACTTTATACAGCACCTATTTACCATAATACTCCACTCTCCTTCGCCAATCATTTTAAATATGTAATTACATCCCGTTTCGTTTTGCCATAAATCATTGTCTAAGATACTTGGTTATCAGTCATTTTAAAACAATAGTATCAAATCAAAACTTCATCTATATATGATTACTTGGAAAACAAGTATTTCAATAATAGCAGTATTTCCCAAACTAGACAATATTTATTTCAAATTTTGGGTGGGAAAAACACGTCTTTTTATTTTTAGAAATAACTCAAAGCAGCAAATGTATCCAACACAATCTTTCTTATCCCATTTTTCCAACAACAGAAAGCCAGGTGAGCTGGGCTGAGATTGAGTGACTGGCCCAAGATCACCCAGGTGGCTTTCATGGCTAAGGCAGAATTACAATTCATGGTCTCCAGCTTTCTAGCCTGATGCTTTAACCACTAGACCAGGGGTCTCCAACCTTTGCAACTTTAAGTCTGAAGGACTTCAGCAAAGCTGGCTGGAGAAGTCTGGGAGCTGAAGTCCTTCAGTCTTAAAGTTGCAAAGGTTGGGGACCCCTGCACTAGACGCAGCTGGTTCTCAATGTGCTATCAATCTCACATTGCTGTGCAGCTGCAAGTTGTGCACAGTAAATCTACTGAAATATTATAGAGACCCAAGGATGGTAAATCCAACTGGTCAGGGATATTTTCAATTAATTGAAATACATTTTGTTAGACAGGATGTGGGAAAATGGGCCCTGAAGAAACAAAGGCAATATACTGTTTGTGAGACTGAATGAAATTAAACCATGTAGCAGCAAATGACCTCCTGCAGACATCAAGCATCAATATATCTTATAGAGAAGGTGGTCTACCTAAATAAACAATTAAGAGCAAATGAAATTGAAAGTTACAAAGTCATAAATATAGCCCCTGAGTTAAGTTCAAAGTGAGTGGAGGAGAAAACAGAAGAGACGGGGAAAAAGTAGGTTTTGTGGTGGATGTAATGGAAGAATAAGGTACAATGTATTTGGGATACTAAACTTCAAATTTAGAGGATTAAATTAGATTTGGGAATTATATGTATTGTAAAACAGCTAATATTAGCTGCACTTCCTCAGAATAAAAAAAGAACAAGGGGACATGTCAGATTCTCCATTGGAAACAAAGACTGTCTCTTTTCCCTGAGAGCTAGCAACATTGTCAAAGATTTTGGAAAAGTTAAAATTTCCACACGACAGGAAACACGCAGTATTATACAGCAGTATCTGTTATACAGCGGAACATATAACTTTGATTAAAAACATTTAGAAAGGCGTAAGTATACATTCATAATGATAAAGAAAGTTTAATTAAAGTATATTTGTTTAAGCTTACAAAATACGTAAATAATTTACAATATTACAATAAGTACCTCTTTACATCATACATCAGGTGTTTAAGATCTGGGTGGGCATTTAATGATAAGCAAAACTAAATGAAAAATGTGCTATTATCTGACATTTAACAAATTCAACAAAGGTATTTAAATGTTTACCTAAATGGGAAACAGAAATATTCACATTATTTTTCGCCCAGTGTATATTATTTGAGAAACTCAAAGTGCTCAAAGTCATCACAGGTTAGAGAAAGGACAGTCACATAAAAAAAAAATCTGAACTTAAAAAAGTACAATTAAATACTAAGTGTATTTAAACAACAGAACAATAGTTTTTGAATATATACATTCTTTGCTTTGTGATCTATGTTTTTCTGCTTGCGTGACATCTTTGACCTTCTTGGTTCGGCTCATGTATTGCAAATCTGGTGCAAAAACCTAGCTAGAACAAGAGCCATTCTTTTTCAAAAGGAATCTTTTAACTATAAAATGATTTGCTTCCAGTCTTATACAGGTAGTCCTCAACTTACAACAGCTTGCTTAGTGACTGTTCAAAGTTACGATACTGAAAAAAAAAAGTGATTTATAACTGTTTTTCACACTTACAACCAATGCAGCCATCCCCATAGTCACGTGATCAAAATTCAGACACTTGGGCAACTGACTCATATTTATGATGGACGCGGTGTCAGGATCATGTTACACCTTTTGCGATCCTCGGACAGGCAAAATCAATGGGGAAGCCAGATTTGCTTAAGAACTATGTTACCCCTTTAACAACTGCATGATTCACTTAAGGGAGGCAGGAAAGATTGCAAAATGGGGCAAAATTAACTTAACAAATGTTTCAGCAACAGAAATTTTAGGCTTAATTGAGGTCATAAGTCAAGGACTGCCTCTATAATACTTTCAGTAAATGTACATTTTTGCGCACGGATGTTTCAGTATAAAGCTCTGAACAGGTTTGGAAGTGGGTATTTAAAATGCAGCATAGTAATCTATAAATACTATACATATATACTTGTCTAGAGGAACTGTACAGTTCTTAGATACATTCTTTTATATTCTTATTGGCCTATTACAATTAAGTACCATTTCAGCAAACTGTAAAAGGCAACAATGGCGTTAAAATTAGTTAAAACTTCCAAGTAAAATTTCCCCCTAGTTTTAGAGTGGTTATTCATAAATTTCATGGAAACTTAAAGACAAATCTTAAAAATATTTACTGAAAAAAAACAAGTATCATTGGGTTTGATGAAGCTTACTTGCTAGAAAATTTGGTTTTGCTTACAGTCATAGGCCTAACACTGAATTGGAAATGATTATGGCAATGTAGGGTTGCAATAGGACAGAAGGAATTTCATGTGATCCACAGGCTGTGAGTCAACTACCTATAGAGAGTAAGAAGGATGACCATGCTGGAGCCTATGCATGATCTGTTGCCTAGGCCAGGGGTCTCCAACCTTTGCAACTTTAAGTCCGAAGGACTTCAGCTCCCAGAATTCTCCAGCCAGCAAAGTCTGGGAGCTGAAGTCCTTCAGACTTAAAGTTGCAAAGGTTGGAGACCCCTGGTCTAGGCAAAATGAGTTGAAGCATTATTAAGGCAAGAAAAAACCAATGTTTTGAAGCACCCCAGGCAAACTAATTCACAAAACAATCTAACTGGCAAGATTCTGCCATTATAACTAATCTCAATAAAAATAGGAAGTTTTACTATTCTGTGGAATTGATTTTCTGCATGGTCCTCCTAGGGCTGATCAAGCTTGCAAATGTGTTTTCTGACTTTGGGGTCAGAAAAACAAGAGTAATGTAAAACTGTGCTAATTTGTTTTAATAAGTTGCTATGCAGAACTTGGTTAGAGCAGAATTAAATTGACTTTAGAAGAATTTATCTTTTGAGAAATATAGAATGTTGTATTTCCTGATAGAATGGATTTTTTTTTTACATTGAAAGTCAATAAATCTGCATTCATAAACAAGCATCTCAATTAAACTATTTTAATTGAAAAATAATGATTCTTCATTTTAACTTAAGCTAATTTGCCTTGGTAAAGCAAGGGAAAGTTGCTTCAAGCATTTCACATTTTAGCAAAATGAAACCTGATGATTATAAGAACCAAAGAGATACCTTACAATGATTCATTTTCCATATTATCTATAAAATCACGCTCAACATATTCTTCCAACAGCTTCAAAATTCTTGTTCCGCTGCTGATGGGGTAGGTGTTTTTAAAAGACGTGGAGTTGCGTGTATTTAGTAATCTGCCACTTTGAGTTTTAAAAGCAGAGTTTAATGTGTTAAAGAATGGAATTAATTGTGTGATATTTGATACAGAATGAAGATTCAAAAGAGGAAAGTCACAATTTTTTGTTGGTTCATCACTGATGTTTTGTTCCTTGAAAAAATAAAAAATGAACTGTTAATATGCATTTGCATGGAAGTATTTAGCATCAATCTAATAGCAAGTATTTAATATACATACACACACACACACACACACATTTTTTGTTTGATCATTGACATTTTCAAGAGTCTGTTTTCTAAATTATAGATAGTATTTGCTGTATTTTTGAGATTCAAAACATTGTAGGATGACAAGAGAATTCACAAGAAGCATGTCTTTAGAAGCATGACCAGATATGTTCCACAATCACAGAAAAAACCAAGTTGAATGATGTTGGATAAACCACAGCTTATACTACACTCAATCTGAGATCACAACCAGATCTAAAGTGTAAGCCATCTGTGTGGCCCTCAACAACCTGAGATAGATATGTAGAAATGTTAAATACATTTCCACAGTAATAGCTAAGCAACTTTTAGACAACAACAGAATAAAATAAAAGTGTTTTCTTAGTCTGTCTTGTAAAAATATTATCCAAAGTGGCACAATCTATATTTTCTCGAATATAAACTGAGGCTTCAAAATGGGCAAAATACATTTATTTTGCATTAAGTATGAATAACTTTGCTATTGGACATGCACTGTATCATGTACTAGTCAATTAACTTGAATTGGGTCCCATAGAAGGATTACTAGACTTTGCCTTCCCAAATATATACAAATATTGCTGAATTGAAGAAGCTCTGTTCAATACATGAGAATATTGTTCAAACTGTCTTGGTTTCATCTAAGCAGCATAAATATTGATTTACAAATATTATTTGATAAGGAAACTATGGAGTTTCAGGATATGAAAGACATTTAATAAAGATAGTACTTGCCCTATATTTTAGCTTCAATAAATCCATGATTCTAGCAACATGAGGCTTGCATTCCTGGTGACTTTCCATTACATCTGAAACAGTGCTGCAACTCTGCATGTCCACTTCTGGAACAAAGGCCCACCTATACCTAAAATCAGACATTATGTAAGGTATTAAATCTAACATAGTCTTTATTTTTTGATCATGTTCATTAACAGAAAAAATTATGCAGTTCTAAAATGCTGGTTATCTCACTTGCTCCACAGCACAAAATCTTTAAACCTAAATGCTGTTCAAATTTGTCTACATATGTTTGTTACTTTTGTCATTTTAGTCCTATAGGAACAATTTTTGCCCTCATTTTCTTAAACCAGAACTTTTCTGCTGCAAACCTGAAGAGGAAAAAAATACAACTTTATTTCCACATTATTGCTATATAGCGTATTTGTTATTTTTAATCTTTTTATAACTATATTTGAGCTTCTGAATTTTTTTGCAATATAATCTGTACCTTTGAATTTTATTTTATGCATTTAAATACATATTTAAGGTGCAGAGGTTTCACCACTTTTTGAAAGTGAGAGAAAAGCAATGGGTGGAAACTAATCAAGGAGAGAAGCAACTTAGAACTGAGGAAAAATTTCCTGACAGTTAGGACAATGAATCAGTGGAACAGAAGTTGCCTCCAGAAGTTGTGAATGCCCCAACACTGCAAGTCTTCAAGAAGATGTTGGATAGCCATTTGTCTGGAATGGTATGGGGCTTCCTGCCTAGGCAGGGAGTTGGGCTAGATGACCTCCAAGGTCCCTTACAACTCTGCTATTGTATTATTGTATAAAAATGTTAGATTTAATAAACTAATGGAGTGGCCTAGCTATGTAGTAGAAAGAGAGGTGCAGTCAGATCATGTTGAGATCATCTTCAAATACTCTACTATTTTGCTAAGAATAAAAATGTAACACTTACATTTGAAACAACTGCATCTTGTCAGATGGAAAAGAAAGGGCTGTGTCTAAGAATTTACAGGCTGATAAATACAAGGTTAATTCATTCTGGTGTATGTCTCCAAGTAACCGAGCATTGCCATTGGATGCTTTCTGTCTGCTCATTTTTTTGTTATTTCTGTGGGATTCATAAAAGGAAATATCAAAGACTGAAGAACAGACCTGGTGACTTTAAAAAAAAAAAAAGTGAACACTAACTGCAGAATTAATTAAACCCTTTCATACACGAGTACAAATACAAATGCATCCGGAATTTCAAAAAGAAGAAACTGCTGAGAGTTAATTTTATTGGAATTTCCATTGAAAAATTTACCATTTCTATTTTAAATTTAACATTCCTTTCTTTTCCAAACCAGCCCACAAAATGGGTATTATATTCCATGTAATTTCAAGAGGGCTAATTTCTACTAGCCCTATCTGTTGCACGCCAGCAGCTTTTCAAAAATATTTCTTGCACTAATAAAGGAGAATATTTGTAGCTCAGGGTTGACATGAAGGGTTCTTGATGCTCTCTGAGCTTGCTTGTTTTCTTGCAGATGTTTCATTATCCAACATCATCAGTGCTAGTAATGAGTGTGGTTTGCTGTCAGTTTCTGGTGGCTTGTCCTGTCAGTGTTGGTGGGGGTGGTCTTAGAGATTCTTTGATTGAACTGTTTACTGTTGGCTGTTTGGCAGTTTCTTGATTGGGTTATTGTTACTTGATTGTTTTTGATGTTAACCTTGGAGTTAATCTATGATCAGAGGTGGGTTGCTCCTGGTTCGGCTGAACTGGTAGTGGCAGTGGCAGGAGGCTCCGCCCACCCACCAGAACGCTTCTGCGCATGCGCACGAGCAAACCAGTAGTAACACCGGTAGAAACCCACCACAGTCTATGACAGGGGTGGGAAAACTTTGCAACTTTAAGTCTGAAGGACTTCAGCTCCCAGAATCCTGAGTTGAAGTCCTTCAGACTTAAAGTTGCAAAGTTTGCCCACCCCTGGTCTATGATGATATGGGTGCTGATTTCTGGTGGAAAGGTGCTTGAGTCTTTTTGTTCCTTTTTGGGCTCGGTGGCTGTCTCTTTTGCATAGTCTATAGATATTGTTAATGAGGTCTAAAGTCTTGATCCAGAAACTGAGCATTACACATTGTTTTTTTCTGTGGTATATTATTCCTCTGCATGGCCTGTATTCTACTACTGCTGAACTGTAATTTAATACTAAAATAATAGAACTATTTCCAGTAACAATCCCCACCACATTGTTAATTATTAAGACCAGATTGCTCATCTTACTTATTTTTTGTTTCTCTTTGTTAAGTGTATTAGAAAAAAAACTTACTTTGCTGGTTCATCTGTTAGATCATCCTCTAACTGTATAAATGTTTGAATCTGTATAATCGGAGAAATGGAAGAGAAAAGAAAAAAATGTTTAAAAAAAAAAAGCACCCATTCTACTATTATTATCATTCTGCTATTAATTATTACTCTTACCAATTCTGTCACCATGATTGGCCATAAAGAGGTTAGGTGCTGAGGGGAAATTCTCAATAAAAGTACCCTGAAAAAAAGGAACATCTGGGCACCTACTGAAGAAGTGTGTCCAACACGTAGGTTGTCAGTCAATCGCTCTTAGAAAAAAAATTACAACAGAGAAAGAAAGAAAGAAAAAAAGAAGGTAAATTAATACTGTAATCTATATGCTGTTGAATGTTCTCAACACATGATGGCTTACTGAAATACAGAAAAAATATCCAGACTATTAAAAACTCAAGTATGAAAACTTAGCACTTATAAACAACAATAATTTCTAACTAAAACCAGTAAGTGTACTGAAAAAGAAAAGTACTGAAATATAAGTGGTTTGGTTTATTTTATTTTTATTTTATTTTATTAAATTTATACCATCATTCTGATTTATTAGTTAGTGTAAGGCTGGCGAATCTTTTCGACTCTGTGATGAAACAGGAACATGAGTGTATGCATGTGTGCCGGAAACCGGAAGAGAACGCTGATGATCTTCCGTTTTCTGGCATGCATGTGTACAGTGACCACCCGGTCTTCCAGTTTATGGTGCACATGCATGCGTGAACACCAGCTGACCAGTGTGCATGTGCACGCTGGAAACGGGAAGATCATTTTCCCGGTGTGCACTGCTCTTCTGGTTTCCGGCGTTCCTGCATGCATGAAGACCAGCTGGCCAGTGCGCTAGAACCCAAAGCAACAGGCGACGGCTTGTATGCTCAGAGAGATGGCTCTGTGTGCCACTTCCGGCACACGCGCCATAGGTTCGCCATCACAGATTTAGTGTAGATCTTTCCTTTCTCTTCAAACAAGCAGTGAAACTTTTTAAAATCAAAACTCCTTTTGGCTAAGATAAAGACTGAATTGTGAATAGAGCTGGCAGTGAGTATGTCAGCAAAACTGAAGTGAGTTTAGAGATGCAAACTGATGAAGATCCTGAGTTGTATAAGCAAAACTAGGCCACCAGGGGCATAGTAATCCAGAGGAAGCAAAGTTTTCTTAAACATGATGAGTATAGGGAAGTTACACAGATTTTGCCTTTACATGCCCATGTCTCAGGAAGTTGTGTGAGTTATGGTTTTGCTTCATGATGCCTGCTTTGTCATTCCCACCCACATTTTTGCCTGCCTATACCTGTCAGAGAAAGCTTATTATTTGTATCTCAATGAAAGGCTCAGAGGATGTCATGGGGTTGCCAAGTGGTTCACAAACAAAAGTTGCAATATTTATTGAGTAATGGCCATGACTCTACAATTTAACTAATATAATGTTAAGTCAGTAGTGAATTGAGTGTGGCTAGCTCATCCTACTGTAGAATTGCAAAGGTGAATATCTCCCTTACCCTAATATTAGATAGGAGCCTCTCCTTTTTATTTATGGAGAATAATGAATATAGGTAGTCCTTGACTTACGACCACAATTGAGTCCAAAATTTCTGTTGCTAAGTGAGATATTTATTAAGTAAAATTTGCCCCATTTTACAACCTTTCTTGTCTCAGTTGTTAAGTGAATCACTGCAGTTGATAGGTTAGTAACCCAGTTAAGTGAATTGGGTTTCCCCATTGGCTTTGCTTGTCAGAAGGTTGCAAAACCTGATCACATGATCTTGGGACACAGCAATAGTCCTAAGTATGAACCAGTTGCTTATCATCTGAATTTTGATCACATGATCATGGGGATGCTAGAAATGTCATAACTGTTAAAAGTGGTCATAAATCATTTTTTTTCAGTGCCATTGTAACTTTGAACAGTTATTAAGCGAACTAGTCAAGGACTACCTGTACATCTGTCTATTTGTGTGAATAAAGTAGAATCTTGATTTGATATTTTCCTAATTAGTGGGTTTTGAATCTGGGGATGATATCAGGACATCCAATGACATTTTTGGCAATTCCTGTTTACAAGACATGTTGTACTTACCATAATGACTGTGAGTGAAAATGGTATTTATCAAAAAGCATCAAGTTGGGAAAAACTATTTTACTCTAAAACACAAGTGTCAACCTGGATTTCATTGAGGGCCGCATGAGGGTTGTGTTTAACCTCGGGGAACGGAGGGAGTGGGTGTGGCTCAACGTCACTCCTTTCAGGTGGTGTCCTGAGCGCTCTGCCAGAGAAAAGAGGTCCTGAGCTCCGTTTTCGGCTGCCACAGCCTCCTGCAACCCTCCACCGATGAAAACAGAGCTCAGGAGGGCTGCGGGTGGCCCCCCCAAGCTCTGTTTTCACTGGCAGAGGGTTGCAGGCAGCCGTGGCAGCCAAAAAGGAGCTCGGGAGCCTCTTTTCGCTGGCAGAAGCACTGCAGGCTGGTCTTTCTCTGTTTCCAGGGCGGCCCCCTGGGTGAGATCTAAGTACCCCGTGGACCCGATCTTTCTCCCAGATCTTGAGTTTCATACCCCTGCTCTAAAAGATATACAAGTCACCATCAATTTATAAGCTTTATTCTGCTTGAATTAATTATTAAAATAATGAATGTGGGTCTGCACAATTCCACACTTCCACTGCCACATATACAGAAACTGTTGCTCATAGCCTTTTTTTTGACTTCACTCTAAAAATTATTTTATCCTTTTTGGTTAATGTTATAAGTGATATCACATCCTTTACTTATAACATAAACAAATAATTACTCACCTTGTATCAAAGGAAGATAAAGATGATACTGATCAATTTCACCGCTGAAAACAGCAAATGCTTGACGCTTTAAAAGCATTGCCTTTTGTTCAAAACCTGGAAAAAGTTTTAAGGAACTACTCTGCATATCTATAATAAAGAAAATGAATGTTAACATTATCTATCCCAAGAGTTGTCTTAGCTGGTACAAGGAGCAAAATTATAATAGAAGCATATGAATCATATGGTATTATACTGCCTTTTTATACGCTACTTATCCCCTTGTATTAAACTGTTAGACCAACTGTAGTCATTGTTTAAAGATCAGCTATTATATCAATCTAGTGACATTTGTAGAACTTCATATATTTCTAACTGATGAATCAGCGAAGTAGAATTCTTTTTCTCTAAACAAGGTGTTGATTACCATCTTTAAAGCGCTCCATGGCATAGGACCTAGTTATCTGCGAGATCGCATCCTGCCCCACACATCCCTTCGACCGATTCGCTCCCACAGAGAGGGACTTCTCCGGGTGCCGTCCACTAGGCAATGCCAGCAGGTGACGCCCAGGGGAAGGCTTTCTCTGTGGTGGGCGCAACTCTCTGGAACGACCTACCCCCCCGAGCTCAGAACAACTTCGGACCTCCGCTCCTTCCGCCAAAAGCTTAAGACCCATTTCTTCCAGCAGGCCGGCCTGGCCTAATCTACCTCTCCAGCCTTTAGTCTGAATATTTAAATTGTTTTAATTGGGTTTTTAAGGGGTTTAGTTTTTAAGGATTTTAGGTTTTTAGCGCAGGGATATAGTTGGTTTAATTCGATTTTATATATTTGTAATGTTTCTATGTTTGTATGCTTTTTAATTTCCTGTGCACCGCCCCGAGTCCCTTTGGGGAGAGGGAGTGGTCTACAAATTAAACTTGACTTAATTGAAATATTTCTAGGTACTGCTACTGCAGCCACTCGTATACCCAACAATGAGTTATGTTTCTACTGACCTTTACAGTTAGGGTTCTAACTAAAAAGTTTAACTTTTTCGATGTCTTAAAGTGCACACTGTCCAGGCTATTAACTTTATTTGTGCTTTATATTGTTAGTGGCATTTAGCTTTCAACTTTTTCTGAATGTAAATAGACAAAAACTTTGGTACTAGCATTATATAAAATCTAATAAATGAACAAATAAATAGGTTTTGCGGTTTTTCAATTCTCTATTTGCATTCTATATTTTCTAGCAGTTAGCTAGGTAACAATTATGAGAAAATTCTTACTCATCAAATCTTTAAACATAGTTTTTTCATGTGTAAGTAAGTGATCAATAATGGTTCGCCAGCTGAAAAAAAAAAGTAAAGTTTGGTGTAACTGGAATGGAAACCATGTACCATGAACATTTTGCAAATATTTACCATAGTGAGTCTATGAAAACCGGTTCATATGCTTTTCATTTATGACAAGTCATGAGAGCATAGGTAATTTATAACTGATGTTCTATAACAGGGGTGTCCAAACTTGGGAACTTTAAGACTTGTGGACTTCAACTCCCAGAATTCCCCAGCCAGCCATGCTGGCTAGGGAATTCTGGGAGTTGAAGTCCACAAGTCTTAAAGTTCCCAGGTTTGGACACCCCTGTTCTATAAAGCTGACTTTTTTTTAAAATATCATTTCAATTACTATTCAGAGGAGGGTAATTATATTTCCTTTTTGCAGCAAAAACATCCAAGTTTCTTGTGGCACCTTAAAGACTAATATGTTTCTCATAAAACACTATTTTATGCATTATAATCCACACATGTATACTATAATAAATGTGTTCAATTTCAGGTGCCACAAGAATTGTATTTAAAGTTACATATCAAATCTTGCATTTCTTTAAAATCACACCAGACCAAAAAAATAGAGGATGAAAATAGTATTAAGATTTTTTTCTTTGCACAGTGATGTCATTTCATTTAATTCCTTTAATGAAGGCCAATGAATTTTAACTAACTTGATTCCATGCACGACTTAGAATTACAACCTGTTGCAATTTGCCACTTAGTTCAATCAAAAACAAGTCACAATATTGTTTTAAATGTATAACTTACTGAATGCATGAAGTATCCATGTGAAAAAAAGCAGGATCCATAAACAGATCTAAAACATCTTTCTTCCATGCTCGTTTAGTATAGGCGTAACCGCTTAAGGAACTTAACAACTGAGTGCTAGCATGGAAACTAGGAAGATTATAGGTACTGTAAAGACAGGAATAAAATGAGCAGATCACATACATATACACAATTCTTACACAGTATATCTCCACATGCTAAATTCTACAATGCTGATCAGATAGTATTCCTGCTATACTATTAAATTGTACTTGATTTTCAATTTTTAGCAATACACCATGCACACAAACTAGAAAATTAACTAAATTTCAACAACTTAAAATACAGTCTAGTAGCATATTAGATTAATACTACTGGAACTGTTTGTATTATGAGGAATAGGACTGATTAGATAACTGGACTGAAGTCAATTGCCATATGAAGCAGTATATACTTGATGTTATTTTTATTTATTTTATTTTATTTTATTAAATTTATACCCCGCCTTTCTCCTACAAAAGGACCCAGGGCGGCGCACAGGAAAATTAAAGATCAATACATACATAAATTCACCATTATTAAAACCTAAGTTAAAAGTTAAGTTACCCCGTGCTAAAAACATTTTAAAATCCTCTAATTAAAATTTATAGCTAATAAAAAGTCCATATCGGGTGGTTATGCTAGGACAGCTTGTTGGAATAGATGCGTTTTAAGACGCCGGCGGAAAAGGCGGAGGTCCGTGGTAGTTATAAAAGAATGCCAATTTAATTTGTTATCTAGTATATTTTCAGTGTTAGACGAAGGAATAGTTTTCTGCATGTCATAAGTGAAAGCCAGCTGCCAATTGCCCAGATTGTGGTGACATGTCTGTGAGAGTGCTGGAATGGCCAGAACTTTGAGGATCGGTTGTAACAACTCCTTCTTTATCCCCATTGTAACTTTGAATGGTTGCTGAATGGTCTGTGGTTGTTAACCGAAAACTATCTAGAATTGAGCTGATCCAAGAAAGTGTTTTATATATATAGGGGAAGCATACTGCTCTCCTTTAGCTCTTACTGGGATAGGGTATGACTAGTTGATGAGAGCTAAAAAGCTTGAAATAGATCTATACTAGTCTCCCTGATTTATTTATTGATCAGCTCAAAAACCTAACACACATATAAAAAAATTACACAACGGAACTCATAGCTTTCTGTCTAGATGGTCTCTGGTGATGAGCCGAAAGGCAGAAAAGGAAAGAAGTATGCTTCCTCCCTTAATTGGGGCTTAACAGGGTGTTGTGACACAAGTATATACAGTACTTATCCTTCTGTCTCAGCTGATCAGGAAGAGAACCTGGTGGCCTAATGGCTAAGGCTCCTGCCTAGCATGTAATACAGCCCCGGTTCAAATCCCAGTAAGGGTATGGCTAGCTGATGAGAGCTAAAAAGCTTGAAATAGATCTATACTAGTCTCCCTGACTTATTTGTTGATCAGCTCAAAAACGTAACATACATACATACATACATACATACATACATACATACATACATACATATTTTCCAAGGACAAATGGATTTACCTGTGATTGCGTAAGTAAGGAAACACATAGTAGAGCAAGCGTGAGATTAATGGGACTGCTTTCTCTTTTTCATCACTTTGATAAACCATATCCAGGAGAGAAGCAAGAACCTACCAAAACAAGCAGTACATGTTTTGGGGTAGAAAACAAAGTACAGAAAATCCCCTCAATTTCTATGGTGCGTTATAGTTAGGCGTAATATAGCACCTTGATTCTGCTGTGTCGTGCATTTGTACTGCAAGGTTCAGAAAAGTGAAGCACTTTATGCTGATCACTGGGACGTTAGAGGCCTGCAAAACCCGCATCTGTGTTCATGCAAAGCAACAGTTGTAGAAGTGCTAACTGCTCTGCTAACAAGTACAGTAACAAAAACCCGAGACTCACCTCTGCAAGGAGAGTTAGAGCTTGAACACTGTATACTGATGGAGCAGAGGCAGACACAACAGATGATATTGTGGAATGATCTGTGGATGCAACAGCATTGGGTGTCCTCTTAATTTTTTTGTTTTATAATATTTCTTTAAAAATCATATTAGTTACAATGTTGAAGCAGGTACATTTGTAAAGTGCAATCTTCCATACATGTTGATAATTTCCAGAGCAAATGAAATAAATCTTACACAAACTGAAAATCCCTTTGTTGTCTAAACTAAAGCATCTAGTCTAAATATATTACATTCAAAATTTAAATAAAGCCTGACTTCCTTTGCCTTTGCCTTCTTAATTTGCAGCATTTTACTAAGCTCGGTTCAAGTTAAGGTTGATAGTTATCTGTGTGGACTGCTATAATTTTGAATGGCCTGCAAGCTACCTTTTAAATCTTGATTCAAATTGATCTTTTAAGGCAGTGGTAGTCAACCTGGTCCCTACCGCCCACTAGTGGGCGTTCCAGCTTTCATGGTGGGCGGTAGGGGTTTTGTCCGATACTGAACCACTTTCCTTTTTTTAATTTAATTGACATCCCTTCTTTATAAATCACCATTACTGTGGAACCGGTGGGCGATTAGAAAATTTTACTACTAACAGAGATACAAAAGTGGGTGGTAGGTATAAAAAGGTTGACTATGCCTGTTTTAAGGCATGACTAGTGGCAATTCAAGAAACTCATTAGAAATTTTGCAGAAAGCAGATACCTTAAACCTGTATTTTATGACATGGGCAAAAAGATTCAGAGTTAATGAGTAGACACCCTGAGAAAACAGGGCCGGGAAAGTTTTCAGGGATGTTTGAATGATGTGAAAAATATTTTAAGACTTTTAAATACTGGCTTGCTCAATTTCAGATAGTTTTGTGTCTTCTTCAATTCTCTGTCTCTCAGACACATTAATGACAGATGGTTCTGGGATTTTAAATGTTAAATGCATTTTAAATAAATAATCTTTAAACTAATTTTTTGCTTTTTTTCCATTATGATTGAAAAAGTATATTGCAGGCAGTACTCTGGAAAAGTTACATTTTATCAAACATTTAGCTTAAGAGCTACTGTATATATGTTTAAAACTTGTGTTCCATACTTTGATTGTTACCTAATGCAATTTATGGTTTACTTACCCTGCAGATTATTTTCCACATTGGGTTCTTCTAAAGAGATCTGAGACTGAGCTTTCACTTCCAGACTCCTGCTGAGCCAGCTAGTTTGTTCTAGAGAAGAAGCGGCAATGTTTCCCACCGCTTCCAATATTTTCTGAGTTACATCCTGAAAGACAAACAGACTGTGAAAGAAAGGCAATCCATACAAATAGATAATACGCAATTTATTTATTTATTTATTTTTATTTTTCGAATTTATACCCCGCCCTTCTCCTTGTCAGGCATTATTAAAAACCATTACAAAACAATACAAACTCTTAAAAACATATTAAATTAACCTAAAACCCGTGCTAAAAACCCTTTAAAACCCTATAAAATTAAAATTTATAAATATAGTCAGAAACGGGGGGCTACGCTAGACCGGCTTGTTGGAATAGGTACGTCTTAAGGCGTTGGCGGAAGAGGCGGAGGTCCGAGATAGTGCGAAGGTCGGGGGGTAGGTCGTTCCAGAGGGTCGGGCCCGCCACAGAGAAGGCCCTTCCCCTGGGTGTCGCCAACCGGCATTGCCCGGCCGACGGCACCCTGAGAAGGCCCTCTCTGTGGAAAAAAACCCACAACTTTTCCTTTCCTTGCATACAAGAGTGCTGGGTTGTTTTTTTGTGTGAACTTCAATATTGACTGCTTGAGACAGTTGTCTCAGAAGTGGGCATGGTAGAGCCCAGAGGCAGTTTGTCAGGACTTTGGAGACAAATCCATGTACAGATTTACTAAATTCTAAAAATTCCAGTTATCCATACAATTTAGATGCTGCCCAACTCTAAATGACTCTGGACAGCTTATGTTAAAAAAGTAAGAACAATGAAAAGAAAAAGTAATAAACATTCAGAAGATTCTGAATTACAATAACACAACCACCATTTTGCTTGTAGGCCTGGGAAAACACACATGTTTTCAATGACATTCTGAATATGGGAACAATTCAATGAAGATTTTTTTTTTAAGCAACTGGTTTATCATTGTAGTTTAATCTCATCTATAGCAGGGAAGATTAATTACCGATCTTTTATACATTTTAAAGTTGCTTGCCAAATTTGCTGCATGGTTAGAAAATGGCATACTATACTACTACAGAGTTGCAAATCCAAAGACACAGAGATTCAAAATATGCTGCAGAGTACCTGTAAGTCTTTTTGATTCTTTTTATTCTCTTGGCTTGGAGTTCTCGTCACAAAGTCATTCAGAGTACTGCGGACAAATAAACGAAACTCAGCAAAATGATCAATTGTGATTATTAGCCTAGGTACCAGTGATTGCTACGGTCATACCTGAGAAGCAAAAAATGACCAGGTGGTGCTAAATTCAATTGCACAGATTCCTTAAAAACGCCTAATAACGCCAGGAAGTTCTCCTGCAGGTCTGAAACTGGAAGTCTGAGAGTGGGAGGATTATATTTCAGTTAGAAAATATTGAAGAGGTATACAGATTTACAAAAAAGGCTATTAAAAAAACCCTATGTTTAACTGTTATTGTTGTGAGTTACAAATAACACATATGTATTAAAGCATTAAAGTATACAAGTTTTGTCAGTGTTTCTTTTTAATTCAATTGTTATGCAAATGATAACTGGGACT
Organism: Rhabdophis nuchalis; assembly: GCA_039707465.1. Classification (NCBI taxonomy): domain Eukaryota; kingdom Metazoa; phylum Chordata; class Lepidosauria; order Squamata; family Natricidae; genus Rhabdophis; species Rhabdophis nuchalis. The sequence continues at coordinate 13,418,632 of CM077649.1, forward strand.
GATGGTTTTTTTATATTTATCTTTTCTAGAATAACAGTCTAAGATGCTGCACTACAAAGTAATAAATCATAATAAGAAATTTAATGGAGATTATATTGTGTTTGCAGCTATTTTAACTGAAAAATCTTTCTGTCATTGCAGTATCATAAATAAAAATTCTATAGGAGGGAATAGACATACTTTATGTATGTAAAAACCCCAAATTGTTTAATAGTTGGAATATGTTTGAGGAAGCCTATTTACCTTTGAATGAAAGCATTGCAGAATTGGAGCATTGGTATATCCACTAGGGCAGATTTCTGGGAAAGAAAATATAGTGCATTATACTACAAGTAGTCCTTGACTTATGACCATTTCTATAGTGACTGTCCAAGTTAGAATGACATTGAAAAAAGGGACATGACTATTTTTCACAGTTATGACCCTTGCAGCATTTCCCTGGTCACATGATCAACATTCGGTCACTTGGCAACTGGTATGTAGTTATGACAGCTGCACTGTCCCAGGGTCCTATGACCACTATCTGTAATCTTCCCAGGTGGCTTCCGACAAGGTGAGTCAATAGAGGAAGCCAGATTCATTTAACCACGTGATTCAGTGAACACCTTATGTGATTCCCTTAACAACTGTGACAAAAGTGGTCATAAAATGGGGCAAAATCACTTGATAATTGCCTTGCTGAGCAATAGATATGTTTGACTTGTGATTATAAGTGGAGAACTGTCTGTATAAACACTAGCCATCACCACAATGTAGAAAAGATGTGGAGACTCTGGAAAGAGTGCAGAGAAGAGCAACCAAGATGATTAGGGGACTGGAGACTAAAACATATGAAGAACGGTTGCAGGAACTGGGTATGTCTAGTTTGATGAAGAGAAGGACCAGGGGAGACATGATAGCAGTGTTCCAATATCTCAGGGGTTGCCACAAAGAAGAGGGAGTCAAACTATTCTCCAAGGCACCTTGAAGGCAGGACAAGAAGCAATGGGTGGAAACTAATCAAGGAGAGAAGCAACTTAGAACTGAGGAGAAATTTTCTGACAGTTAGAACAATTAACCTCTGGAACAGCTTGCCTCCAGAAGTTGTGAATGCCCCAACCCTGGAAGTCTTTAAGAAGATGTTGGATAGCCATTTGTCTGAAATGGTATAAGGTTCCTGCCCACGCAGGGGGTTGGACTAGAAGACCTACAAGGTCCCTTCCAACTCTGCTATTGTATTGTATTGTATTGTATAACACTTAAAATTTAAGAAATGTAGCTTTTAATGAAAAAAACTTGTTTTCTCTGCCTGCAAGAAAACCCACATTATTCCATCAATTTAGATTAGTTATACTGTTCCATTAAATATACTTCTACCTCTTCGCCTTTAATTTGGGAAGGTTTCTTTACAACTTCTTTTATTAGCTGCAGTATAATGTCAGTCTTCAGTGTGCTGAGAGCACAAACAAGATCAACCAATATTAGCTGTGATGTGTTGGCTTTAGGAGGCATCTGAAAGGGGAAAAAAATCAAAGAAAGTATTACTCATATATTTCTTTTAAAATGTACTAGAGCAGGGGTCTGCAAAGTTGGCTCTTTTAAGACTGGTGGACTTCAACTCCCAGAATTCCCCAGCCAGCATGGCTGGCTGGGGAATTCTGGGAGTTGAAGTCCACCAGTCTTAAAAGAGCCGACTTTGCAGACCCCTGTATTAGAGGAATGAGAAACATTCAATACACAAGCAGCATTGGATCATCCCAGAAGTCCCATGCATACAGTTCTTGTGTTTTTGTCCTCCCACCTCAAATCCCAACACTGAAGGAGTATCAAATTGTAAAAGAAATATAGGAAGGACGAGTAAATAGGTTAAAAAGAATGGAAAACCCAAGAGTTGTCTGACATAAAGTGGATCAGTTTTTGAAAAAGAAGTGAGAAGTTCAACGAAACAAAGACATTTTATAAAGCACTATGTAGCTATGGTTAGAAACAAGGATAATCTGTAAAGATTGAAAGAGAGAAATACTGTGTGTTTGGTGTAAACTACCTTAATTTTGCATGCATTCAGTTTCTTCAGGTGGCTATTTGCTAAACCTTTTATGTGAATGACATAACACTGCTTACCTCTAAAGGTAAGTAGTAATAATAATAATTTAATAATAATTTATTAAATTTCTAAACCGCCCCCTCTCCCCGAAGGGACTCGGGGCGGTGTACAGGAAAATTAAGAACATCTAAAAACATGACAATACATACATAATAAAACCAAATTAAATCATTAACCCTGTACTAAAATTTACAAAACATTAAAAACTATCCCATTAAAACCTAATTAAACATTTTAAGCTGCAGGCTGGGGCGAGGAGCATAGATCAGGCCAAGCCGGCCTGATGGAACAGATAGATCTTTACTTTTGAGCGGAAGGAGCGGAGGTCCAGAGTAGTTCTAATATCGGGGGGTAGGTTGTTCCAAAGGGTCGGGCCCATCACAGAGAAGGCCCTTCCCCTGGGCGTCGCCCGCTGGCATTGCCTAGCGGACGGCACTGGGAGAAGTCCCTCTCTGTGGGAGCGAATCGGCCGAAGGGATGTATGGGGCAGGATACGATCCCGCAAATAGTGTTATGTCATCCCCAGCTAAAGGGAATATGTATTTGTATGCATGGATATAATGGGTTTAGACTCTAGCTCCGTGATGGCGAACCTATGGCACGGGTGCCACAGGTGGCACGCGGAACCATTTCTTAGGGCACGCGAGGCGTTGCCCTGTCAGCTCAAGGGCGCATGTGTGCGCTGGCCAGCTGATTTAGGCCTTCTTTTGAGGCCATTTTTCGCCCTCTGGGGGCTTCAGGGAAGTCCCTGAAGCCTCTGGAGGTGGGAGGGGAGACTGTTTTCACCCTCCCCAGGCTCCTAGAAAGGCTCTGGAGCCTGGGGAGGACGAAAAAAGCGTGCCAAAACCAGGGGGTCATGCACATAGCATTATGGCTGTGGCACGCCCACGCACGACCCCCCTGCGCTTCCCTCTGCTTTTGGCATGCGAGCCAAAAAAGGTTAGCCATCACTGCTCTAGCTTAATCTTGGCAGTTGAATGATCCACTGGTATTTTGCATTTTTTACCTTTGTTTGATATTTATGAGGTTTTTTACTGCTCCAAACTGCTGCGGTTGCAGCTATTAGTTGCGCACCAAGTTGTCCAGTGAGGGGATTCAAGAAGTCTAGGATTTTATTCTTTAATATCTGTTTAAGAAAACAAAAGAATACACTAATTATATTTTTGTTTCTTCATAGGCAAATGCTTGTTTGTATATTGCCAGGATTCTGATCCTGAACTAGATGAAATTTCACTAAACAAAGCTATGGTTTAACTTTATGACTGTTGAAAAACCAATTTCATTGTAATTTTATTTTATTTATTACAATGACAATAAAGATTATTATTATTATTAAAAAGAAAGTACAGTAATCCTTCGTTTTTCGCGGCTTCGTTTTCCGCGGCTTCAGTGCTTCGCGGAGTTGTAAAAAATACAGAAAAAAAATGCATTGGTAGGAGGCAAGCGCTCCCTAGTGGTTGCTTTAAACATGTCCACCAATTCAAGTTTCCTAGCGAATCCTACTCCGCGGATATCCGGTTTTCGCGGACGGGTGCGGTCCCGATTAGCCGCGAAAAACGAGGGATTACTGTACCTGCTTATGTGTTTATGCAATTACCACTAGAAAAACAAAACTGGAAACCTAATTGTTCAATTTATTTTACACTCATGTTTTAAGTTTCAAAATGCAAACTTTTAGAAAAGCTGTTAATCATTTCCATACTAACTGTAAAAAAACCTCCACATTAGAAAATATTATCCCATTAGGCTCCAATCACACCTATAGATGAAAACAATAGAAACGTTCATACTTTCGTTGCTTTGAAGTAAATAGATGAACAGCCTTTTACGCCTAGGAAATCAGATGACTTTTTTTGAGAATCTTCCTTTTTAATGACATTCCAGAGGAGAGACATGGTGTTAATAATTTGAGGAAGCTCTTCCAAAATGGCATTCCTAGCATTTTTTAGACTTGTTGGGTCAGCATTAAAACGTGACTAGAAGAACAAAAAACAGTAATATAAAAGAATGAGTAAGATTTTTATTAATTAATTACAGGTCTCAATTTTTTTTTTGGGGGGGAGATATGTCCTTAACATTTACGAAGTGAGATCACTGATCATTTTGAGATGAATCAAATGAATCAATATTCAAAGAAACAAATCTTCCTTAGATTTTCTTCACCACTCTTGCTCTGCCATAAGAACGACTTGGCTGCATATACATACCTTTTTGCTTTGGTTTGGATGATCCAGAAGACAAAAATGGCCAATGGTTGTAAGTCCTTCCAAAAGAGTTAAAGGATAATCTGGTGTAATGTTCTCCCTTTTATAATTTATGCTTTAGGAGAAAGAAAGTTTCAATAAGTAATTGTCCATTAGCCATACATTTTGATTCACTCTTTTCTCAGAGAGAATATATGTTATGGCTATTTAGCCAAAAATATTTTATCCATAAAAACAAACATAAACGTTTTCTCTAAAAAAAGTTGAGGGGTGGGGAGCAAAAGCAGAATCTTCTGTAGAGAAGAAATCTACCAAAGAAAAAAGAAATGATACTTTTTCCTCAGATCGCCTTCTGCCACCGAGAGCCTCCCACCGGCCCGTACGCTCCCATACAGAGGGTCTCCTCATGGTGCCGTCGCCTAGACAATGTCGACTGGCGACACCCAGGGGGAGAGCCTTCTCCATGGGAGCACCTGTCCTCTGGAACAAATTGCCCCCGGAATTAAGAACTATCCCTGACTTACGCACCTTCCGCCGCGGTCTCAAAACCTTTCTCTTTCAACAAGCCTGGTTGGCATAAAGCATGATTTTTAAATTTTCAAATTTAAATTTTCAAATTTAAATTTTTATTATTTTAATCAGGGTTAGTTTGGGTTTCTTTCCACGTTTCGGCCAATATTTTAATTATGTCTTTTAAAAGCTTTCTTTTAACTTTTATATATTTGTTTTTATTTTGGCTGTACATGGCCCTGAGTCCTTCGGGAGTAGGGCGGTATAAATAACCAATAATCTCTAAACTCACTCCTCATCTACGTGCTCCTTTTTGATGCAACCACCTAATTCAGGAAAGGATCTATGCAATGGTAAAGCATAGACTTTATAGGTCAAACAATCTCAATACCAAATTCCTGATAGCTCAGGTTCAATAATTAGCAAAAACTCTAGGTCAGGGGTCTCCAACCTTTGCAAAGCTGGCTGGAGAAGTCTGGGAGCTGAAGTCCTTCAGACTTAAAGTTGCAAAGGTTGGAGACCCCTGCTCTAGGTGAGCATTAATTTCCATTAGTCACCCTAGATGATAATGTGTTAGAAACATAATATTCTGAGTGAGTATATATATATTCCTACATCTTATATTATTCTTTTCCACAGAAAAAAAATCAGGCACACTGTAGACCAGGGGTTCCCAAACTTGGCAACTTTAAGACTTGTGGACTTCAACTCCCAGAATTCTCCAGCCAGCTATGCTGGCTGGAGAACTCTGGGAGTTGAAGTCCACAAGTCTTAAAGTTGCCAAGTTTGGGAACCCCTGCTGTAGACATTAACATTTTAATTCGAAAATGTGGAGTATTTCATTCCAGCAAAAACCTAAAGTAGCAAAACATAAAGATTACAAGTAGGTATTGCTTACCTTGCTGACATTTTAGTTGACATCTTCAGGACTTCATGCTCATATTGGTTTACAAGCTCATCCAGATTCTTGCATATCTGTACAATAAATGGGGCTACTGTCCATCCTAATGATTTTCCAAAGTATGGCAGAGAGTATGTAACCAAGCCGACCCAAGACGGATGCATGCCATAGCCGTTCTCTGGCTGCAAGCCTCGAACTACTGCAGACACAAACAACCCCTGAGAAGTTATGGGGTGTGGATGCACGTATTGCACAGCATTGATGGCTTCCTGAAATCTAAGAGCCCTCTGCCATTCCTTAGACAGGGCTGGCTGATTTTCCTGTTCCTCTTGTGTCTGCCCAAGATGGTGCTCCAACACTATTAACACTTGCAGAAGTTTAAGTAATTCAATTTGTAAAGGCTGTTCACTCCAAATCTGATCATGACCAAAGTTGATAAGACTTTCCTCAAGGATATAGTGTTCACTTAAACCATTGGTCTTATTAGCTAACATACATTCATAGCATTTCTGACTAATATACATAGAAGCAGAGAGAGAAAGAAGGACAAACTCTTGAATTTTACATCTTCCAAGCAAGTTGCGTATGAATTCTATATCCCTGTTCTCTATTGATTTGGCCATTGTTGTCAGTTGAGTCACCATTCTGATCAATACTTCAACACTTTTCACTTGGACGTCTCTATTGCCAAGCACATCTTTGTGGGTCACCTTCAAATAACAGGGATAATAAGAACGCAGGAAACTTAAACACAGATACATTAACAATTCTATTAATAATGAATGAGGACACATTGTTGGCGACTGAATTTGAAGTTTTCCATAGAAGCTCTGTCCCACAAGGGATTCCTGGTGGCGAGCCAAAAGATTGTAGATCAAATTCAAGTGAGCTGTGGAACTTGTATCCATGCTAGTGCTTACTACAGCTTCAATAAACTCCTTAGGATTTGTTTTAAGCACTCCTTCGAGCACAGAAAATGCATACAGAACCCTTTTTGAATCATACGGTTGTATGTATAAGAGAACGTGTTTAAAGAGAGCTTCAACCATCTCCTGTTTTTCTTTCTGTTGCTTTAGTAATCTAGATGTTATAAGTGCTTGAAGTTCCAAATCCATGTCATCATCACTTGAGAGAGATTCTGATGCCCGGGTTCTATCAGAATCGGTACGTACTAAGTCTATCACAGCACTTGATTTTGAACTATCAGTAGGATAGACATTAGAAGAGCCAGTATGTTTCATACTGTTTCTGCCATCTGTTGAGGCACTATGATTCTCCTCATGGATCATCAGATCTTGCTGTTCAGGAGAATGTGAAAATGATGAAGTATTCTCACTGTCCAAAGGCCCAGTACTGGTATCAGCAGATTCAGTGTGTTCACTCTCATCTTTGTTCATTTCTAGTAGTGAGTCAGCATTCAGACAAGGTTTGTTTACAAAGAGTTCCTTTTGTAATAGAGATTTCTCTGGGTCTTTTTCAACTTCAGCCCATATAGCTTCTCTATCCACAACAGTGTATTGGCTCAGTGGCAAAGTTTCTTCAGAACTGCTTTCGCACAGCACTTGAGACTTCACTGATTCCTGAAAGACGGTCTTCTTTGTATACCACAGAGACACGTCTTCTAAAAAGAACATAAGAGTTTAAAATAAGTATGATTTATAAACACATGCCCATATATGCACTAACACTCGTATAGCGGCAATACAGTATGAAAATACCCTGCTAAGAAGGAGAAACTGAAAAACAGATTTACTACTATCATAATGCGTTTCATATATACTGTGTACACACACACACAGACAGTTACTTTGTCAAATCTGAAATATGTAATTGTAACTTTTTGAATTATTTTATGAGGTGGATCTTGCTATTAAGGACTTGCAGCATTTTCATTTCAAGAAAATTAAAGTGGGGGGTTTTTTTGCTCTCTTTAGGAATAAAATACTAATGGTGACACTGGCAATGCTTTTTAAAAATTATAAATAATAAATTGATTTAAGTGAAGTCAATTGTTCTTTTCCAATACAACTTGGTAATCCAATAACGGTTAACTCTCAGTAATATAGGAGACAAAATAAGCTATAACATTTTATATACCAAAGAATGTCGATAGCCAATACACTAATATAACTTGAAAAAGAATTAAATTAGTTATCATGAGGACAGATTTATAAATAGTATTATCTGTGCTTGTTAAATAAAATTGTAGGAAATTCTAAGAAAACATCCCATTAAATACGTTATTGGCAGAGAGAAGCAAAAAAGAGAAATACTGTTTGTATTCTTCCCAGGTGTACCTGAACGATCATCTTGGGAAAGAGACCTTCTAGACTAGATGGTATCTTGGCTTGGTCCAATAAGAGTTTTCCTAAATACAATCTTACTGTTCTGACTCCCTCCCTTCACAAGACAATTAACTAGACGGACTACCACTTGGCAGCTTGCCTGAACTAACCTGAACTAGACTGAAAGATTACACGACACAAGTCTCCGACTCTGTAGCTTCTCTGTTGTTTCTTGCAAACCTACTCTTCACAGAGGATTTCTTTTAAAGCCTCTTGGGAAGGGCCAGGCAATTAAGCAGCTGATACTGATTATCTCCGATGGCGTCATTCTGCTAATTGCCTCCTCTCAATCCTTAGCCTGACATCCAGGACAAACTGGGTTTCCTCTTCTAGAGCCGATTCATAGGACTCCTCACTAAAGGAATCCATCAGCAGCTCATCCGGAGCCGGCTGGGCCACAACACTTACCTGCTGAGGTTTTCTGCTTGATACAGTGAAGGGAGACCCGTTGTGTCTTGGGATGTAATAAAAGCAGAAGAGCGGGCTCAAGAATTCTTGTAACATCATTAAGAGAGAGTGCTCGTATCAACCAACCCTGTGCTGCAGCGCTAATTGCTCCATCTGAATAGTTTAGACTATCCAAGACAACAAACAGGGATCTATGAGGAAAAAAATTAATAGAAGGCAGAACTATTGAGGCAATGATAACGTAATGAGAAGACTACAACATACAAAAACCCAATACAGTAGAACCTCTAGTCAAAAATGCTTCTAACCACGACCAAATTTTTTCCCTATGACTGATTTCTCCCTTTTTTTGGTAAGTGCCAAATTTCCAAAATTAGGTTCAGGTCAGTTTGCGACTAAAGTTATGGAACGAATTATGGTTGTGACCAGAGGTTCTATACTGTACTGTAATAATGAAATGAAAAAAAACCACATCCTTATGCATGAGATTATAACATTAGTCTATTTCCATTATACTGATTACATTAAAGTTTTTTTAAAAAAATATACCAATTCAAAATAGTTATACCTATCAAAAGATCGGCTGTGGGATGTAGTTCTACTGCTCTGAATTTCTCTAGTCAAATGCCACATGATGGAAAATCTGAACAGTGCTTCCAGTCGCATACACTTTCAGGAAAGAAATCCAAAATAAAAGAAAAAACAATTAAATGTACTATTTTTAAATATACATATTACTCTCATTGCAAACATTCATGCTAATTAAGGAACATGGAGATAATTTGCTGATATGAGAAGCAGTACTTATAATTTACTGTATGTTTTTTCCTATATGTAGCTAAAGAAATCATAAACCATATGAAGAATGGCTGCAGGTTTTGGGTCTGGCTAGTCTAAAGCAGGGGTCTCCAACCTTTGCAACTTTAAGTCTGAAGGACTTCAGCTCCCAGCCGTCTACAGCCAGCTTTGCTGGCTGGAGAATTCTGGGAGCTGAAGTCCTTCAGACGTAAAACTGCAAAGGTTGGAGACCCCTGCTTTAGACTAGCCAGACCCAAAACCTGCAGCCATTCTTCATATGGTTTATGATAGCAGTATTGCAGTATTTGAGGGGCTGCCACAAAGAAGAGGGGTCAAATTATTCCCCAAAGAACCAGAAGGCAGGACAAGAAATAATGGCTGGAAACTGATAAAAAAAAAAAGCAACCTGAAATCAAGGAGAAACTTCCTAACAATTAACCAGTGGAACAGCTTGCCTTCAGAAGTTATTGGTGCTTCATCACTGGAGGTTTTTAAGAAGAGATTGGACAGTCACTTGTCTGAGATGGTATAGGTTCTCCTGCTTGAGCAGGGGACCGGACTAGAAGACCTTCAAGGTCCCTTCCAGCTCTATTCTATTCTAGAAATCAATATTTACAATTCCATAAAACATTAAAATGGAAATTAATATATTTTTAGACAATATCAAATTTAAAATGGCAGCAGCCAAACGAACAATTCTTCTTTAATATTTACCAATCACAGAAATGAGGTTTAAAAAGAAAACATTACAGTGGTACCTCGGTTCACGAACGCTTCTGTTCACGAACAACTCGGTTCACAAACAGAAAAGTTCATCAAAATATGCTCCGGTTCACGAACTCCGCTTCGGTTCACGAACGCTTCTGTTCATGAACAACATGACTTAGAAGGGTCTGATGCAGAGGTAGTGGAGGAAATTGTGTCCATGGCCAAGAGTATGGGTCTGGACGTTGATGGTGCTGATGTGGAAGAGCTTGTTGAGGAACATTAAATGCTCATTAAACCCTATGGGAAACTGTGCCTCGGTTCACGACCAATTCGGTTCGCGACCAGAGTCAGTTCACGAATTAAGTTCGTGAACTGAGGTACCACTGTATTAGCATCAGGAATTATTGATTGATTGAGTGTATTATTTCTTCATTTTTGAACAATTTTTATAAGTAAACAATTTTAAACATTTAATTTTAAATTTTTGTGAACTATAGTTCACTTCGTCAGATGCATGGAATGGTTAAACTGATACGGGATTTAAACTGGGATGATGAGGTGGGAAAGAGAGGGAGGAAAAGATAGACTGGTTATATAGATACAGACAGATCACACATACTGTACCTTATCAATTAACATTGTAATATGATAAAAAGCCATTGTATTCAGAGTTTTTGAAATAGCCTGATATGTGAGTTTAGCAATGTTTTACTTGACTGTGGTGTTAAAGCTTCTTTTCCCAAAATGTTACTTTGAGATCTGTGATATAATATACTAGGGAGTTAAAATGCTCTAGAATTACTTTATCCTTGTTTTTACGATGTCAAACCTCTAATTATTTTCAATATTTATGCTGTTTTCTTCAACAGGCACGGGGCCTAGTTATCTGCGGCATCATATCCTGCCCCATAGATCCCTTCGGCTGATTCGCTCCCACAGAGAGGGACTTCTCCGGGTGACGTCCACCAGGCAATGCCAGCGGGCGACGCCCAGGGAAAGGGCCTTCTCTGTGGCGGGCCCAACCCTCTGGAATGACCTACCCCCCGAACTTAGAACTACCACGGATCTCCGCTTCTTCCGCCAAAACTACTTTTTCCATCTGACCGGCCTAGCCTAATCCACTTCATCTAGCCTGTAGTCTGAAGCTTAAACTGTTTTAATTTGGATTTTAGGGGGAAATAGCTTTTAAGATTTTAAGATTTTTTAGCATAGGGTGAGCATTATTTAATTTGTTTTTAATATTTATTGATGGTTGTGTTGTATATGTTTTTTAACTTCCTGTGCACCGCCCCAAGTCCCTTCGGGGAGAGTGGCGCGGTTTTATAAATCTAAATAAATGAAATAAATGAAATGAAATGAACACATGTTTTTCACAACTATGCATACGATTATGATATTGGAATTTCTCCGGTGCACAACACTATATTTAAATATGTACCATCTTGTATAACAGTGGTAAGGACCTCAAAATACTACTGAATTATAATTTTACATAACAGAAATTATTATTCGTACATCGTGGAGAATTTTAACTACTTTGAAGTTTGACCATGGCATACTGTTCAAGAAGCCCAAATAAAACTGGGATGAGTTTGACTTAGATAGGGTTGCAAAACACAAAACCTTACTTTATCATGATCCAGTAATGCATGGCAGATAATATCTTCACAGATATTAGCAGATGGAGCTAGACAATGCAGACGATAGAACAGTTCTACGCAGGTATTGTGATGCTCCCGTGTCTCTTTGTTTAACTGATTCCAAAGCACCTGAGCAACTCTCTGTTGTAATTTAAAAAAATATATCAAACTATCCATTTTAGAAAGATTTAACACATTTAAAATAGCTCTGTATTAATGAAAAACATATTGGTCTTAATTTTCATTTACTCTACATTAAACTGTATTACAATATTTAATACATATTTTCTCCTATGGATCTATCGAGAGGTTTGAATGCTTTTAAGAATTAATATGGAAAGAAAAAAGCTATTAACAACATTCTTTATGTTCTTATTTTCTATTGCGATTATTCACAGTTGCTTACTATCTTCAATCCTGGCCACTACAATGCTTAGCTACCTTAATAAAGAATACTGATTGTAGGTTATCTTGGATGGAATTGTCACATGCTATTGTAAATTACTCTTTTCTTTCCATTTTTTTTCCTGCTCCTTCAACATCTCTAGTACAATGCCTTTAGTTCAGTGATTCTCAAAGAGTTATCCTTGGCACAATAGTGCCGTGTTGTTTACTAGTTATAGGAAAACCTCTTGTCTCCACTCAACCCCTGTTGCTCCATATTCATTGCCAATCGATTAATTCATTGAAGTCTACAATAATACAAGCAACAACATGAATACTAAAATAGAGGCTGACTTTATTACCAAAGTTGGCTTGACTAATTGCTGACTATGAGTCAACATGTATTGTGCTAGCTTGAATTGCAACCTTACACCAGTTATCTAAAAAGTTATCTAAAAAGAATAGGACAAATAAGAAATATGTCAACAAAAATCTAAACTGGGTTGGAGAGTCACTTAATTGTAGCTCCTTAGTACTCATAGTACTAATAATAATAGAGAGAGAAAGAAAGAAATACAGTAGGTAGGTAGGTAGAGGGATAGATAGATAGAGAGGGAGAAATACAGTAGGTAGGTAGGTTGGGCCTTATATGATGGCTGTGTGTATGTGTGCAGGTGTAGATCTACACACAGATTGGTTGGCCATTTAACCAGACTGGGCCACAGCAACGCGTGGCTAGGTATAGCTAGTAGTAGTACTAATAATAATAATAATATGAGTTGTAAATATTCCATTGTCTCATATGCACAAATGTCTTAAGTGGGTGGGGGGGGGGGGAAGCACAGCACCTGATAGAAATCAGTTTTTTCTGAAATGAGCTTTAGGATTCCAGGAGCAATAGGAGGAATTGTGACCATCTGCAGTCTTCCAAAGAAGGGGTTTTGCCCAGGAATTTTATATCGTTTAATCCTGTCTTCAATAACCAATGCCAGTGACTGGGAATGGTTGATTACTTCCAGCAGTACAGAAATTGCCAAATTCTGAATATAGCAGTCATTAACACAGCAACATATTGTCATCAAGGATTTAAGCCACAAGGGGAAACTGGATTCACTGCCTCCTGGTGAAAGTGATAAAAGAGTTTGGTGCATTATTCAAACAATCATTAACTGGTGATTTGAAAAATATAAAAATGATGTTGCCATATTGAATTGTATTTATGAAATTTATATTTAATGTGTATTGAAATATTTTTAGAATATATTCAACTATTCAATCTCAGTATTTATGTTTGGGAATGTATATAGATGACCTAATATTCCAAGAGTTTTATGAATGACTTAATGAATACTTATTTTCCTAGTGGCATTCAATATTCCAAAGCTACTAAGAATGCTTAGTCTCTTTGAACTATTTGCTTACACATAATATGAAATAGCTCTATTTCTGCAATTATTGAAAAACATGCCAATAACTTAATTTTTCATAAACTTTACTTTGATGCTAATCCAGCTGGTACACATTGTCTAATTTTACTAGTGGTAACATTTTACCTGATAATATGCTGATGAAGTTATTCAACAAAAATTAAGCAATTCTTAATTGATTTTGCAAGGGAAATATGGAAACACTACCCACAGATAAGCATACACTTTCACTGAATTGTAGGATCCAATGTATTCAATGTGTATTCAACTCTTTAATTATATTTATAGAGACAAAGATTTTAGGTTAGCATTTGTGAATATTTCCCTTGAAAGTCTCCTTATTTTGCATTCTTCTGGGATGTAAATCAAGGGTCTCCAACCCTTTGCAACTTTAAGTCTGAAGGACTTCAGTTCTCAGACTTCTCCAGCCAGCTTTGCTGGCTGGAGAATTCTGGGAGCTGAAGTCCTTCAGACTTAAAGTTGCAAAGGTTGGAGACCCCTGATTGTAAATGATCAGAACGCTAGAATGAAAATGTTCTTCTTACCAGGCACTTGAAAGAGTGACAAATACAACAGCTCGGATTCTTCTTCAGAAAGATAGACCGGAAATGTAGTGCAATCCAGTAAGAGATAACACAGAGCTGAAAAGGTGTCTCTACAATCGTCTCGGGTAGCTCCCAAATCAAATATCACTTGATCAAGGTCCCAATCTTTCTCTTCTTTATCCCTTGGACTATCACCTTCATCAGATGGGGAGGAAGGCTTCAGACCTTTCTGTTTAAAGGGTGACCCTCGTACAGTGAAGAAGTCTGATAGCATTCGCTTCAACTGAGGCACCACAATCTGCCTGGATTCATACAAATGCCTTTTGTCAATGCCAATTTGGTAATTATTCTCTTTGTTATTTTCTTCACTGGCATCGACTTTTGAAACATTGTCATTATTGGAATTTTGTAAATGAACCTCAAATATATGTTTGCTGGCAAATTTGGCAACCAGCTCCTGGATATAGTACAAAGTCATCTGCATGCTTCCACCCTTTTTCCAGACGTCATCTTTGTCAGGGATTATCCTAGGCATCCTCAAATGCAGTAACAGTTCGGGAGATGACGCACTAAGAGCAATGCCGCTGTCTTCAGATTTTATTGAAGGTAAAGGAATGTCTTCTTCATCTTCTAGCACCTTGGATTCTGAACTTATTTCCTGGTTGTCTTCCTTTACAGGACTCTGCAATATTGCAATCAATATGTCTAGTACAGGGGTCTGCAAAGTTGGCTCTTTTAAGACTGGTGGAGTTCAACTCCCAGAGTTCCCCAGCTGGCTGGGGAACTCTGGGAGTTGAAGTCCACCAGTCTTAAAAGAGCCAACTTTGCAGACCCCTGGTCTAGTACATAAGCACGTATTTATTTTATAGGACAGCAAAAGAAAACCATATGTAAGAATGAATATATCCTTTAGAGCAGGGGTCCCCAACCTTTTTGGCACCAGGGACCGGTTTCATGTTAAAAAAATTCCATGGACTGGTGGCCATGGCTCAGCCGGCGTAGAGGGGGAGCGGGGGGGAGGGGGAAGAGGCGGCACATGTGCGCACGGGGATGTGTGAGGCAGCTCACTCGCCCCTCTTGGGCCCCCAATGGCGCGAGCGGCCTCGCCTGCGCTCTCCCGCCCCTGGTGCGCGCTCTACCCAGTAAGGCTTCCCCCTCCTCCCTCCTCCTCCTCTCCGGCCCTTTCTAAGAGTTGCGCCGCTCATTGCGCCCCGGTTCATATCAAGCCACAGACCGGCAACGGTCCGCGGCCCGGGGGTTGGGGACCCCTGCTTTAGAGTTAAGAAGACATGTATTAAAAGTTAACATTTAAATTCTTGCTTAAGTATTCAATTGAACTTGCACAGGCAACCTTCAGTTCCAAAGCCCCAGATGGCCTTGGATTCTTTTCTGCAGCCCTCAGTGCTTCTGGGGACTATAACTGCCAAAATTTGGGAATAGAGGATTTTTAAAAAATCATTTTGAGGGATGAACCCTAAAATTGGACTCAAATTGTTCTGAACTCATTCTCACCCATGTGTGATATAACCCCACCACTCCAGCTTCCACCTCAAAAGGTTAAGTGCAGTCCTTGGGTGCCAAATTCCTGCTTGGCCTAATTTGGTCCTCTCCTACTGAGAGTGTCAATTGGCCCTTGTTTCTTTTTCTGTTTGACTTTCATTAATACAACCACGAGATTTTCTACCGTGTAAGATTGGATGCCAAATATGCTTTATATTTGGCACAATACAAAAATGTTCAATTGCATTTGCTTAAGTACAAGAATCTTAACAAAGTAGCATCTGAGATTACATGAATAGCTGCACTTATGTTCATAAACATGTGAACACAATAGTCCAAAAACAGAACAAGAAAAAAATGAATATGTCAAAAGTTTAGAAACAAGAATCAACCATTTTTTAAAAAAAAAAATCCTGCTCCAAGAATTAAGTAAAAATCTGGTTTTAAGCAATCTTTCCCTACAATGTTTTTAAATAAGCACAATCTTAGTCCATACTGTATTTCCTATATAGCTATGGGAATTGGAGTATTATTAGAAAACTAATGTTGTTGGAGATAATGTTGGAGCTAATTGAACAATTTCCATTTTAGGCCAACTATTAGAATGCATCCACCAGAATCACTCTGGTGATTCTGAAATACAAATATATATGGCATGGCCTTGGTAAGTAAATAAACTCATGCAAAAATGGGTCAGAAAAACATATTAATACTTACAGAGTCTGAGCTTCCTGTTTCAGTACTCAGGTAGGCAGATGGCATTTGCACTTTACTAAGCACTTTAAAACATGTTCTTAACATGTACGTGAACTCTGACAAACTTAGTTCCTCCATGTTGTCAAAAAGACTTTGCACCATACAGCTGAGCATTTGCGGCAGATACAGAGACTGTACTTCAGAATAAAGTTCCTACAAAAAAAGCAAGCAACTTAAAAAGACTTGAAATTCAATCCAAATAAAATGAAAAAATAATATGAAGCCTTGACAGTGGAACTGCATCAGCTCAGTAGATCTGGCAGCACCTTAGCAGTTGCCAAAAAAGTAATAATAGTGTAATTGTGTGTCAGTTGTGAGTGCTCTGAAGCCAGTCAGACCTTGCTGAGTCATAAAATAATATGATGCTTTGGAACTAACCTGGGCATAGTATTATGATCATATTACATAAATAATGCAAGGGTCATTACTAGGCATTCATTATTGTGGAATTAAATTCATGTTTTAAAGAAATACACAAGCCAATACAATCCTTGGCTGTCTCCCCATGAGTTCATCTGCATATTAAGACCTTCAAAAGTCCTTCTAGTTATCCTTGCTTGCAAAATTCCACTTGTTTGGCTAATGAAAATAAGGCTTTTTTCTTTTTTATATTTTTTCCTTTTTCATTGAACACATATAAACAAATAAGATACAGTAGGAACAAATAAGAATAAAATACATATCAATAAACAATAAACAAAGGGTTTAAAGATATCATGGAGGTTATATTCTGCCATTTTTCCTGTCATTAATTGTGAATAACTGATATACTGTTTCAAAAAGCTAAAACATTGCTACTAATTTCTAAGAAAACAATGGATTTATTTATTTATTTATTTATTTATTAAATTTATATCCCGCCCTTCTCCAAAAGGACCCAGGGCGGCGCACAGGAATTTAAAATACATACAAAATAATACAAAAAATTTAAAAACCAATTAAATATCAGTCCTGCGCTAAAACCAATTAAAATATTAGTAACTATGATCAAAACAGTATGTCGACAAATGAAACTATGAATTATAATAATTTATGTTCACATTCCTGAAGATTATTCAATTCAGAAATGCTTTAAAATTGAAGCAGAATGTAAGCATAGTGAAAACCTATTCTTGGTAATGGCACAAATCTATGTCTTGAAATATTGTAAAATATTGGTTACAAACTGTAGAATAAATTTCAACTGCAAATGGTCTTTCCTATCTCACATTTTATGCTATTTGTTGATTTGCTGAATTGTTTTGTAGTTTTATTCCTTTCTGCTGATTGCTCCTTGTTTTGTAGAAAGAAATGAAATGTTTTTCATAATTTAACATAGCATGGAAATATATTATGTCAAAAAATAACTCTAAATAACTCCAGTGGAACTATAGCCCTGCATAAAAACTTCCTTTGGCAAGTAGAACACATCTATACATGTTGAAGAAATAATTTACATAAATGGCTTAAGAGACAAAATTAAACATTTTGACTTACCAGTGGTATCACATCTAGAAGGAACACCGTTAGTGTGCAGAGTTCTGAAATTGTTGCACCATTAGTTAGCAGTTGTGTCTGTGTGGATTTATTTTTGTTGCTGAAAAAAAGGATGACAACATGAGAAATGCCAACCAAAGGAAGATTTTATTGAAAATGAACTTAATAAGGAACACTTAACTAACACCTTTAGAGACAGACCAATGGCAAATTGTCATTCATAGAAGGAAAAAAAACCTCAAACTCAATCCAGTCTAGCTGCTGGAGCTAAAAAATCAATTTTATAACCTCCCCTTGGAAAAAAAGTATGCAGACACCTGAAGAGGAGACATCATCAATGGTACCAATTGCAGGGTGGAGGTGGGGCAAAGAGATGGGGCCACAGGTAGTATTTTCTTCTACTTCCAACTAAAGGTAGGCATCCAATGAGGGAACACAGAACTTTTGAAGTACGGTAAACCATTACCTTAGAAGATGGTGCCATTGAGAGAACTTTGGAATCCTAGACCATGGTCTACAATACCTACCTGAGGGGCTTCTGGACAGGGATGGGCTAAATCTCATAATAATGGGGAAACTTTCACCAACTGTAACTGGCTGACCAACCACACTCAACATGAAGTCCTCAATGTAACTGCTTCTACATGGAGGGAAGCATGCCGTTCTGTCTTAGCCAGTACTCTTCAACATCTTCATAAAAGTTTTAGATTTTGGGATAGAAGGGGAATTCATCAAATTTGCAGATGATACTAATCGGGGGGGGGGGCAGGGGGGGGATAGCCAGCACTTTAGAACAGTGATTCCCAATGTTTCTGGCTCTGCAGAGCGGCAGCAGCAGTGGGACAGCAGGGGAGGTGATAGTTTAACACGTAAACTCTTTGCTTGCGTTGCCTAATTCCCAATAGGATGTAGTCTAGTACTAGTCTGCGGACCAGGAGTTGGGGACACCTGCTTTAGAAGATAGGCTCACGATCCAGAAGGATCTTGACTGGATTGTACACTGGGTTGTATTCATCAAAATGCAATTCAGTGGTGAGACAGCAGTAACTGTTAGAGAGATCTAGGAGTACCATTTAAATGTGAGCCAGTAGTGTGGTGAGGCTGCCAAAAAAACCCCCAGTGCAATTCTAGGCTGCATCAACAGATAGCATCAAGGTAAGTACTACTTTATACTGCACTGATAAGACTACACTTGGAATGCTGTGTCCAGTTTTGGCTACCATGATATAAAAAAGATGTTGAAGGTTTAAAAAGAGTACAGAGATGGGGCAGGTAGTTGCCTGAGATGGTTCTCATAAATTTATTGGAAGTCAATGTGGCTTTCAGAGCAGTGATATTGCATGGCATTTGTATTCTGAATTTAAGATAAATTATTACTGTTCCCCTGTTATTCTCTTATCTCCAAAGCAAAAATACAAGATCTGTAACTACCTTAAGCAGTCCTCAATGCAACCGGTGATATAATCCCACAGAAAATCTGTGTTTAAAGATGTGATCAACCTGTTAGCTGTTTTAACAATCTCAGATGCATTCTTGTTTTCTTTTATTGCACTAAAAAGAGAATAAAAAGTGTATAGTAAATATGTGTAGAAGAAATATATATTTAAAGTAAGACATATTATGTTAATAATTAATAAAGAAATATATTTTAAGGCGATGGTACAAAACTTGTAATTAGATATTCAGAAATGAAACTGAAAGCTTAAGTTCCTACCTGTCCTGAAATTTAAGTCTGAGTTATAGGATGGGCCAAGTTTAGCACCGCTCTTTTCCAACATAACCATTCTTCTTTTACATTCAAGCAGTATTATGGGGTTTCTTTTTAACTGATAGTCCCAAAGGTTTCTTTTTCAAGAGGCAATTGGACTTTGAAGAAAAACCAGAAAGTGCAATTGCCTCTTGAAAAAGGAGAACCATGACTTGGATCACTAAGAATCTTCATAGACATTTGAACTGCTAATCATGTAGCATTTTTCCAGGGGATTAAAGAATCTCAATTTATTAAGATTACTGGGGATACACTCTGTTTCGATTAAATTGCTTTAAGCATGTGCAGTAGCCACGACAGCTTTATGGATGAACTTGTCCAGATGAACTTATTACGCCATTATTACTTTTTTTTGCCCTCAAGTCAGCATTGGTTCTTTGAGAGTTCATGGACAAAACCAATCAGTTGGTAACATGTTTAGCAGTTATTTGCCACTGCTTTCTTCCTTGAACTGAGACAGAGTGACTGGTTTCAAATCACCTAGGTCAGGGGTCTCCAACCTTTGCAACTTTAAGTCTGAAAGGACTTCAGCTCCCAGACTTCTCCAGCCAGCTTTGCTGGCTGGAGAAGTCTGGGAGCTGAAGTCCTTCAGACTTAAAGTTGCAAAGGTTGGAGACCCCTGACCTAGGTGATTTTATGACTGAGACGGAATTAGAACTCACGGCCTCCCAGTTTCTACCCCAAAGCCTTTAGCTATTGTAACAAACTGGCTTTGTGTTAACCCAGAAAAAGTCACATTTCTGATAGTCTTTTGCAACTATTGATTTAGCAGAGACCCCCCCATAGCAAGTCTCTTTTAGCAGTAGAAACAGGACATTACCTTAGCTTGCAAAATGCTCAAATTACTTTCAAGGCATGTTTTGAAGAACTGGATACATGAAACTATGTAATTGTGATCAGAAATATAGTAGTAGTATCCAGCAACCGGGGGGGGGGGGGGGGGAATCAATGTATAATTTATTTATTTAGCTACTTAAGTAAACAGAAAACAAACTATACCTTGTAAGGATATTCCCAGTTTGACTATAGCTAAGTTTAAGATCAGAACCCAGTGTTTCTTTGCAATATCTATAGAATGCTCTGATCACTTCAAGAAACAAGTCCGCAATGACAACTGGGCCTACAATAAGGGAAATATAAAGGAATCCAATATTTAAACATTTATTTGCACATTTGAATTATCTAACTATAATAATAATAATAATAATAATAATAATAATAATAATAATAATAATAATAATAATAATAATAATAATAATAATTTAATACTTATAGACCGCACCCTCTCCCCACAGGGACTCGGGGCGGTGCACAGGAAGAATAAAAACAATGACTATATACATTTCATATTAAAAATAGATTAAACAATACCTGTGCTAAAATACCCGTTAAAACTAACTAGACTAAGAATTCCCCAATAAACCCAAAAACAGAGGAATAACTATCCCAGGCCGGCAAGGCAGAAGAAGTGTGTTTTTAGTTTAAGACGGAAGGAGCGGAGGTCCGTGGTGGTCCTAATGTCGGGGGGGAGGTCGTTCCAGAGGGCTGGGCCCGCCACAGAGAGAGCCCTTCCCCTGGGTGTCGCCCGCTGACAGAGTCTAGTGGACGGCACCCGGAGAAGTCCCTCTATAAAGTCCTTCTATAAAGTTATATTGACACAACTTCTTCTTTGCAGTTCAATGTAATATTACATACAGTAAATATTAAGAGCATTGTTAGGATTTCACACATGTGATTAGCAATATGGCTAGAACAGAATCTCAATATTCCTCATAGATCAATTTTATGTTAAACTATATTTATTTTGCAGAAGCGGCAGCCTTAGCCGATACACCAATTGAATTGTGCAAGTGTACTTTTTATGCTTTCATGATGGAAATTAATTTAATAACAGACTTCTGGTTTCTATGTACTTTTTCATTTGTTATGTCTATTCTCAGACCAAGAAAATAGTCTATATTCTCTTAAGTAAACAACTGGAAAGATCCCAGGCCTAAACCTTCCTGGCTTGGTGGACCGGCAGAAGGGGGAAGAGGGATGATTCTGTGTGAGTGTCAGGCACATGTATGAGTGTATGCAACTCCATTTGTGCATGAGCGCCTGCCACTCGTGCAAATGGAGCTTTGTGTGTGAGCACCCACTGCTTGAGCAAGCCGGGTGCCGTCCCCTGCCTTCTCTATGGTGGGCCCAACCCTCTGGAACGACCTACCCCCTGATCTTAGAACGACCACGGACCTTCGTTCTTTCCGCCAGAAACTCAAGACTTGTTTCTTCCAACAGGCCGGCCTGGCCTAACTCCACCTAGCCTTAGCCTGAAATTAAATTGTTTTAATTGGTTTTTAAGGGAATAGTTTTAATTTATTGTAAATTTTAGCACAGGGTTAATAATTTAATATGATCTTAAATTTTGTATGTTGTTATGTTTATACAGGTTTTTAAATTTCCTGTGCACCGCCCCGAGTCCCTTTTAGGAAAGGGAGCAGTATATAAGTTTAATAAATGAATGAATGAAGTGGAGCTGCGCACACACATACGCTCGGCCACTGCTTGCCCCGCCTGGTAGTGGGCCATGACCCAGGAGTTGGGAACACTTGGCCTAAACCATTTTCTCAAACAATGACAGATACCTAGCAGTAATTAAGTATGATACAATATGTTATGTCTCTGAACGAAGATAGGAATATCAGAAAACAAGCTATGAAGAGATGTATAGCACTCTTTTCATAATATATTCAAATTAATAATGAATTTTAGAAATATTGAAGAACATTGAAGTTGTATTTAGATAATGTTAATTTAAAATGATTGACCAGCATCTATGTCAAGTGATAAACTATCATATGCTTTTCAGTAGAAACCTGTGTTTGTCCATACTGTGACTTAGCACAGGGGTCTCCAACCTTTGCAACTTTAAGTCTGAAGGACTTCAGTTCCCAGAATTCTCCAGCCAGCAAAGCTGAAGTCCTTCAGACTTAAAGTTGCAAAGGTTGGAGACCCCTGCTTCAGAATACAGATATTCTTTGACTTAATAATCATTTGCTTAGCAACCGTGCAAAGTTACAATAGCATTTAAAAAAGGATGACTTCCAATCAGCATTCGAACAGTGTTCGTATCATATTAAAGCAGGGGTCTCCAACCTTTGCAACTTTAAGTCTGAAGGACTTCAGCTCTCAGACTTCTCCAGCCAGCTTTGCTGGCTGGAGAAGTCTGGGAGCTGAAGTCCTTCAGACTTAAAGTTGCAAAGGTTGGAGACCCCTGACTTAGCACATTTAGTTCTTGAAGAAAAGTCTCTCTTTCTCTTACCTATTTCAGGCTTGTCAAGTAGGCTTATGAGAATACGGAATGGCTTCAAATATGCATGGTGCTGATCTTCCAAGCCAGATTCTGAAAATTTCTGATGTAGTATTTCAATTAAGCCCTATTAATCAAGAAAAAAATTGACAGCCATGCAAATTAGTTGTTACCTGCCTTTTATATAATTGTAGCTAATTTTTATTAGTAATTATTTATGATTAAAAATCCAATAAATTGATTAATAAATTAATTAGTCACATGACTAAATTAACAGTGTAACACTCCTTTAGGCAAGAGAAAAACACTGCATTTGAACTGAATTGAAATAGGAAGAAGAAAGGACAATTGCAGTTAATTCAGCCCATATCAGAAAATGAATTGAAGATACTTTTACTTCTGCTTTCCAGATTTCTCATTGCTTTCTTTTTGATCTTGCTTTTTCAAAGACGATTCCACTGTACAGGTAGTCCTCAACTTACAATCACAATTATGCTCAACCTTTCAGTTGCTGTGAGACATTTGTTAAGTTATCTTTGCTCCATTTAACAACCTTTTGTGCCATAGTTGTTTATTTATTTATTTGATTTAATTTATATACCGCCCTTCTCCCTCTCGGGACTCAGGGAGGTCAACAGCCACAGTAAAAACAGAAAACCAGAAGTAAGAATACATATTAAAATATATTAAATAATTCGGCCCGTAATTTAGAACCAATACTAAAAACCCAGTTAAAACAAGGCTATGACAGGCCGGCTGCATGAAATAGGTGTGTCTTCAGGGCCCGACGGAAGAGACATAGGTCTGTGATAGTACATAGTTCAGGGGGTAGGTCATTCCAAAGGGCAGGGGCTGCTACAGAGAAGGCTCTCCCCCTGAGGGTTGCCTGGCGGCATTGTCTGGCCGACGGCACCCTGAGGAGGCCCTCTCTGTGGGAGCGAACCAGTTGGTGGGAGGTATTTAGCAGCAGGAGGTGGTCTTGCAGATAACCAGGTCCCTTGCCATGGAGCGTTTTGAAGGTGGTCACTAATATCTTGAAGTGCATCCGGAAAGCCACCGGCAGCCAGTGCAGCTCACGCAGGAGTGGTGTCACATGGGAGCGTCTAGATGCTCCCAAAATCCCCCGCGTGGCCGCATTCTGAACTAACTGGAGCCTCCGGGTGCACCTCAAGGGAAGCCCCATGTAGAGAGCATTACAATAGTCCAGGCGGGAGATGACGAGAGCTTGAGAGTTAAGGGAATCACTGCATTTGTTAAGTTAGTAACACGACTGTTAAGTGAATGCAGCTTCCCCATTGATTTTGCTTGTCAGAAGGTCACAAAAGGTAACCACATGACCCAGGGACATTGCAACTATCATAAATATGAGTCAGTTGCCAAGTATTAGCAGTTTTACTTTTCCATGCAGGATTCTGAAAGCTGGTATTATATAATAGTAGCCAGTACCAGTAGCAACAACAATTTATTAATCTAATATTTGACTGTCACTGCTTAATGAGGTCATCCTTTAAAGAGTATAATATGGACCTACCTCAACTAAAAGTTCTTTGGAGTATTTGTCAAAAAAACTGTGGGCATAATCTTCTAAGGATGCACTAATAGATAACTCTGGTACAGAAGCTCTCCCTTTGATATCAGAACCTTAAAAAAGACAATTGTAACAAGACAAAAAGTACAATATAGCATTATAGTTTTAATTAATAAAACAAGAAATCACAGCAAAAGATGAACATTTCTTTCCCCTACTACTCCACCGCTATTTCTTGCTATTAGGACTGTATCAGTTATCTTCAGCATAGCTCTGTTGCATTTGATATGAGGTGCAGAATTTGGTCTGTCAGGAGAGTTTCGTTGACCAGGATTACGTTGGCCAGTGCTTTTACTGAAGGTTTTCTTGGGATTTAGCAGGGAACATCCTGTCATCACCATCGATTGCTGAGCAGTCATCCCAGAGTTCCCACTGGTAGTCCGGGAGACTAGATAATTTAAAGTACTTAGTATTCTATCCAGCTGGAGCTGAATGCTTGCCGTAGTTTCTGCAACCAGAACACATTGCTGAGCCAAAAGTTCTACAAGGGTAGGCTCATGCAAAAGTTGGTTGGGGGGGTGCAGTTTCAGGTAGGCCTTCATTCTCAGCTTGGGGGATGACGCCCTCAACCCTTATCGGAGAGCCGCGACAGTTGGCAGCAGTCATGCAAGAGGGAGCAGGAGCTCCCAGACCAGGAGACCGAGCCAAAACAAAGTCCTCGATCTTAGATTGCTTCAGGGAGGGTTGAAATGTCAGGTCAACAAGAGATCTTCTCCTCTTCCTGGTCGTCACCTCCGGCCCTTGCTGTTTCGAGCTTCGCCTCGGGCGAAGGAGAGGCGGCGACTCAGGGCTCAAGCTCCTCGTTTGGATATGCACATGATCCTTCCCTTCCACTGAAGTATTTAGAGGACAAAGAATAACAGATATTTCTTTGTAAGCCTAGATTACTGTAGATCAGGGGTCAGCAAAGTTGGCTCTTTTAAGACTGGTGGACTTCAACTCCCAGAGCTCCCCAGCCAGCATAGCTGGCTGGGGAACTCTGGGAGTTGAAGTCCACCAGTCTTAAAAGAGCCAACTTTGCAGACCCCTGCTGTAGATTACTGTACCACTTCTTTTGAGATTTAGTATCTCAACCCCTACCTTATTCTTAAAAATAATTCAGAATAATTGAAGAATGCAAAAATAATGACAACTATATGTGGTGCCATACCTAGCAACCATGAATATAGCCTTCTGTTGAGTGACATATCTCTTCTTAAGAGAGTCTGTACAGCTGCTGACAGAAGATGAACCACATCAGACTTAAGCAGTGGAATAGCACTCTCATTTGGGTCCTAAACAAAGAATCAACAAGTCAACTGAAAGCACATGACTTTTAACAAAAACCAAAGCACAGGAGAAAATGGAGAAGAAAACCACACAATATGGTAGTAAAACACCAGCAACATTAAGAATATTATCATTCACACAATTCATAGTCCTATACTGTACATCGTCCACAATTTGTAAAGAAATGTCTGTGGGTTGTATTAGACCAGGGGTGGGCAAACTTTGCAACTTTAAGTCTGAAGGACTTCAGCTCCCAGACTTCTCCAGCCAGCAAAGCTGACTTAATAATCATTTGCTTAGCAACCGTGCAAAGTTACAATAGCATTTAAAAAAGGATGACTTCCAATCAGCATTCGAACAGTGTTCGTATCATATTAAAGCAGGGGTCTCCAACCTTTGCAACTTTAAGTCTGAAGGACTTCAGCTCCCAGAATTCTCCAGCCAGCAAAGCTGGGAACTGAAGTCTGGGAGCTGAAGTCCTTCAGACTTAAAGTTGCAAAGTTTGCCCACCCCTGTATTAGACAGTAGAAGGTTGCTATTAGATTAGATTAGATTAGATTTATTGAATTGTTTTGTACCTGCCCCTATTAACCTATTGATTTCCCCCCAATATATTACTGTTGATTTTTTCCAATACATTGCTATATTGCTTCCCATGAAACTACGTCTTGAAACAGTTTAGAAATACAAAATAAAAGTTGTTAAAATAAATGAATTTAAACAATTTATTTATTTATTTATTTCGATTTGTAAATTGCGCCTATCTCCATCGAAATGGACTCAGGGCAGTGTACAGATGAATCTACCATAATAAATAATAACATATACAATAAAAGAATTAAAATTAATTAAATTAACTTGTACTAAAATTCCCATTAACCTATTAACCATTTACTAGTTTGGTTGGAGTTTTGGCGTATATGAGGTCTAAAATTCTAGGCTAGTCCAGCTTGCTGGAAGAAATGAGTCTTAAGTGAGCGGCGAAAGATAATATATGTATTAAAAATAATGTTTTTTTAAAATTCATTTTTCATTTTCTGTGGGGATGGCGGGTTGGGAAATAAGAATCAAACAAAATAATTCATTAGAATAAAAGCTACCTTGTTAGTTTGGGCCAAGATTCATTTTAATCCACCGTTTTTCACAATAGTTAGCTAGTCAGTAGGTTCCTCTCTCGCAATTGGTCTTTGGAAAAATGCTACCCTCATTGTTGATTTGGAGATAACAATGAATCAAGACTATCTCAAGTGGATACCATCAGAACCTGATGATTTGATACAGTGAAGTCTCTACAAATATATGTTCTTGATTTGTCTTGAATAGTAAACAACTAGCTATTGAACACAAATACACATAGGAGTAACTTTACCAGGAATCTTCCATAACATTTTGTAAACAAAAGTAAATATGTATGGAGTTAAATATTCAATCATCCAGGTCACGGATGTCCCAAAGGTGCTTTTCAAAAGGCAACTGAACTTTCTTGTTGTTTTTTTCCTTGAAAATATTTCACCTCTCATCCAAGAAGCTTTTTCAGTTCTGACTGAACGGTGGGGAATAGAAGAATTTATATTCTTGGCAGTCATCTGCTCATTAACACTCTGAAGGTCATCACTGGCACTCTGAGTCATTGAGGCCACTTGGAGATTTATCTGTGCCCTCAGGGTCACCTGAATCAGAGTGTGTATTTACAGAAGCAAACCTGTTTCACAGAAAAAACATAAGAAAGTCCAGTTGCCTTTTGAAAAGTGCCTCTGGGAAGGTCAAAAATAATTGAATTAAAGATAATTTGCTTACCAAAGAAGAATGTAATGGGAAAAAGAAGAGAACCACTTCCAAAGTGTTTCTTTGTACAAGAACATTTGAATCCAGCATTGACACACCAATAGCTTGTATCTAGAAAAGAAATGAAAACATTTGATATAACCCTCAATACACCGATCATTTCCTTTTGCTCTATAGACTGAACTTCATACAACAAAAGTGTGGTAGGAATTTATTTTTAAAACCCAGCAGTTCTCAATTTTCAATCTCTTTCCACGTCGTAATCAGAAAATTGATTAGCTTACATTCTGAATGAAAAAAGAGAGAAAACTTTTCCTCAGCTAATTCAAGAATATGATGGTGCAGGGATTTTTTTGTGGACCCTCTTCCCCAAATTATTTGAGGAAGATGTCCATTGAAAAGGAATAATGCAACAATACCTTAGATTCATATTACATTATTTAGCAATAAGAACAAAATGATATGTTAGCAACTTTTTTTTAAAGAGCTGGCACACAATAAAATGGGAGGTCAAATTTTTCAGATGGAGATAGTTTGTTAACAATCAAATCTTAACACACTTAATGTATTTGCTCACAATGATGTATTTGTTTATCTTATTTGCTTGCTGCCAATTCCAATCTGGCTCATGACAGTTTATAACAACATAAAAAGCTTCTACAATTTAATATAACAATAGACAATTAAACATCCTAGCAAGTAAAACTATGAAAACGATGCTATTAACATTCTACATCCACAACTACCAAAATTGGTAACATCTAAATAAATTCTCTCATACAATTATTACATTAATAAATCACTTTATAAGCTTTTTATAAATTTTATAAACAATACTTTCAAAATTCAAACAGTCTCCTAATAATAAAAAGGATGAGACTGCATCATTTTCTATATCGGACTATTTCCACTTCCTGACCTCTGAAGAGGGGTTGTCAATTATCGCTTTGAGATAATCATACTGAGAATTTGATTTAAAGTACAGGTTGTCGTCCTGAAGATACAATGTATTGATGCATATCTGACTTTATAGGTCAAAACCTCTAGCATTTTGATTTACACTCGAAAGAAACCTATTAGTAATCAGTGAAGAGTTTTTTGCAGGCAATATCTGTAAAATTACTGGACTTGAAGCATTTTGTACCAATTGCAGCATATGTGGCAGGCCCTGTACTAGAAAAGGCCATGATTAAATGCTTCAGTCAAAGTTTCTGAATTTATGTTTGCCACATTTCTAAGAGGCATTAGTTAGGACATAAACCAAAGCAACAGCCATAATTCAAGGTAAAGTCAATTCAGAAGAACTACCAGTAAGTTCTTCATGTAAACAGCTTGGTAAGAATCCTTAAAAATATAGTATTCTCTCTTTCACAAATCTGCTCCTTCATAATGGTTCATTAAGTGAAATAACTTGCATTCTCATTTTCAGTAAACATAGTGCTCTTTAGCAAAAAAAAAAGTATAAGCCAAGTTGTACGTTACATCCAACATTCCCAACTAACAGTATTAGCAAGTTCGGACACTTTTATACACATATTAGAAATTTCAAAAACCAAGTTTCATCCTAATCATAATCCTATTTATTTTTTAAGCATCACCATATTATTACCTGAGTTTCACCAAATCAGGAGGTATACGTACTAAAACATACATAATATGCAGAAAGTCATAATGAACAAAGTTTGGGTGGGACAGCTTTGTGCCAGCTAGGAAATGCTCAGACTATAATTTTGTTTTTGCAAAAAATAGTTGAGAAATATGTGAATATGAGAAAGATATGTAACTATGTGTTTTTTGATGTCCAGCAAAGTATATTATAAAGTGAATAAACTTGAATTATGGGAAGTTTCCATGAATATGGATTGAAGGTTGATTGCCAAATGTATAAGAAAGACTGGATTATAATGGAAGCAAAGCACTCATAATGGCAAATGATTTAACACTGATCAGGGAGTAAGGTAAGAATGCATTATGGCCCTTGTTTGTTTAATGCACTTATTGGCAAATGTATAAAGAATGTATCTGGTGACATTAAGGTGAAATTATCTGAAGATATCTATATGTAATATTATCAAGTTGCTGGCTGAGAACCTGAATGATTTACTTAAATGCTATACAAACTGCATGATGCAACAAATTACATGAAATGTATAATTAACATGTCAAAACTAATGTTTGTCAGACAAAACAAACTGAATAATTGCAAATGGCACATAAATGGTGAAAATCAAGACCAACTAGATAAATTTGTGTTCTTTGTTAACATTTACTAAGTATGTCAAAATGGATGGAGGAATTTTAAGGTTTCAAAAGCTGGCAAAAATATGACAGCAGTATGTCATTTATTGCATGTAATGAATAATTAAAATAGAACGAGTAAACTTAAAATTATTGTGTATAACAGCATACTTCCTCCATTCTATTACATGGAAATAATACATCAATATGGCAGGAGAAATATAATGGGTTGTAATAGGAATGGCTATTTGTTCTTGTTTTTAACCACATGGGCATCTTATTTAGGGTGTTCTGCAAAGAACACTGCATTGATTTGGTTAAATGAAGAAAACTATGAGAATCAAATCACAAGACAAATAATTGAAGTGACAGACAAAGAAAGTTGTCCTTAGGTGGAAGTGAGAGAAGAGAGAAATCAATAAAAATATCTTGTATGGATGTGGTAGCTACAAGGATAGAAGGATATTCAGAAATGTAGTGAATGAGGCTGATATAAACTCAATGCAATTAATTTTTCTCTTTTTCCTCTTCTGCACTTCTTTGGCTTATTATAGACTATTCCTTTTCTGTGCTGCCCATAATGTTGCTTACATAAAGGGAATATTATGATGGTCATATGAATGCATTCTCCATCTCCATGTTGCATAAATAATTGCACAAGGGCTTATGCATCCTTGAACACGGAATTAATATTTAAATTTTACCCAAACTTCCATAGAATGCAGGAAACTAATTAGCATGATGGTTATAGACAGAACATACAAATTTTAACTTGAGTAGTAAACTTAATTTTAATGAATATGTACTTGCCATGCATTGATAGAAAATGGTATGTTACACTGGTACATAGGTATGTTACTGCCAATTAACAGTTAGCTAAGAAAACGATGATTTTATCTGCAATTTTCTATTTTTCATCATTATTTATTTATCATACAAAAGCAAAGATTATTTGTTGTTTAACCTACTGTGAGATTAGGATCAATCCCCATCATATAATTCTGCTGCTTTCCAGGTATTGCTCTGTTGATATGACTGACAACAAAAAGGGAAGCCGGTAGTCTTACAGAAGGGCTAACCAAGACACTGGCCCACAAGGCAGAATAAAACACTTCTTTTCCAATTACAAAGGACAACTTCACAAGCAAAGCATCAGTCCTGTAAAACAAGAAGAGATTATGCAGCTACAAAATTAAAATAAATTAATTTGGTACACGCTGATGTTGAAATTTATACTATAAATATATATATATATATAAATATATATATAGTATACTATATAGTATACTATATACTATACCTCACAGACACAAACCTGCCTGATGATGACAAGTGAGATCTTGTCGAAACGTTGCAACAACTTTTCTATGCCTTATACACGGGAAAATCCCCGAAGCCAGCTATGCCAGCATACCTACACCCGTGAAAATCTACGAAAACAAACATAGTATACTATATATATATATATATAGCATTCGGGCTTATTAGCCCTCTTCAGCTGGCCATACTCCTTCTACTGGGATTTGAACCGGCAGTAGAAGGAGTATGGCCAGCTGAAGAGGGCTAATAAGCCCGAAATGGATCCATCCTGGTCTCTTATTTATTAATCAGCCCTTAAAAATCTAACACATATCTAAAAAATTTCACACAGCAGTAATCTCATTGGCTCTCTGTCTAGACTCTAGATGATCTCTGGGTTGAGTCGAAAGGCAGAGAAGGATGACATTGTCTCCTCCCTTAAAGGGGCCCATAACAGGAGCTGTGAAAATATTCTCTCATATATATATATACATATATACATATATATATACATACATACATACATACATACATACATACATACATACATACATATATTTCCAATGTTTAGACAATACATAAATTCCTAAGAAAAAAGGAGACCTGTAAATTACAGCAGCTCCCCATTGAAGATATACTGTGTGCTTATACTTCAAATCTAAGATTGATTAACAAAATCTTTATGTATAAAGGTACACCAGTAAAAGCTAATATAAGAATTTTCTGAGAATTCTGAAAACAGACAATTCATCTAAATGAGGTAGATCTTTATTAAGTCTTGTTTTCAGTCTAATGTTATGATGGAAATAGCCAGAGTGGTTATGGATTTGTAGGATGAGGCCTGGTCAGGTAGGGGATAATAACTGTTTTAGTTTTTCTGGATCTCTTAAAAGTTATTTGGTATTGTTGACCATATTATTATGGGATGGAAATTGTGTAATTATTCTTGTTCCAAGGAAGGGAGATAATTGATACTCTCTTTGCTTTATACTTATACCCACAGGCTTCCATTTGCTCTCTAAAGTATTCAACAACTTCATGAACCTTGTAGATGAAGGAGTCTTAGATTTAGGTTGAATAATCAACAATATTTGGATCTACTGGTCTCAGTTTCTATTGGGTGAAAAGCTACATGGAACAGAACAAAATCTTAATCTACTGACATTTTTTGTTGAGTAAAGCTTTTAGCTCAGGGGTCCCCAATCTTTTTGGCACCAGGGACCGGTTTCATTTTAAAGAAAATTCCGCGGACTGGTGGGCATGGCTCGGCCGGCGTAGAGGGGGAGCAGGGGGGGAGGGGGAACAGGCGGTGCATGCGTGCCCGGGGGAGGTGAGTTGGCTCACTCGCCCCTCTCGGTCCCCAACGGTGTGAGCAGCCGCGCCTGCGCTCTCCTGCCCCCAGTGTGCGCTCTGCCCAGGGGCCTGCCCCCTCCTCCCTCCTCCTCCTCTCCGGCCCTGCGGCCTGGTTCCTATCAAGCCATGGCCTGGCACCGGTCCATGGCCCGGGGGTTGGGGACCCCTGTTTTAGCTGATTAGTCATAGCTTGCTTGATGTTGAGTTAGCATAGTGAATGAATCTAGCTACTGTGGATTATAAAACATGGTGTGAATACAGATTTCTGGTTCATTTAATAAACTATATATATATGTTTAATTTTCATTTTCAATTTTTCTTCATAATGACTGCAATTTAGGGTCTGTTGAATATGTTACTTAGCATAACTTTATTTGGTTGGGAATGACAATAAATGATGATCTGAAAAAGTTTTCTGATTTGGACCAGAACTTTTCCAGTGGAAAGACATCTCCCAATAATTTTCTTCCAGAAAAACCTGTTTGTCTGCACTGAAGCTTCTGCTTAATAAATGGCCCTGACCAAATAAAAGAAGAGTATGCAGTACTGCATTCCTGGCTTTATTTTTGGTAGCTCATCTTCTCCTGGACTGATTTCCACTGTAGGTATAGAATGAAAAGAGAGTTAAAATGAATTTATTATTGTAATATTTTATGTGAAAGAAATACTTTACCTGTCATAGAATTCTGACCCTTCCTCCAAACCAGGCAAAAGGCCAATTAAGAAGGCCTGAAGACTGGGCAGGAGAGATTTCTGAAGTGGGAGAAAATAATTTTCATATAAATCGAGCAGGACAGGTTTCACTGACAGTGATGCTACACCAAGCAATGGAAAAAGGCCTGAACTGGAGAGAGACACAGAAAGGGATAGGGAAAAATTCAATCTATGGCCTGTGTTATCTTGGATATTGAATTATAAACATATTATGACGACAAGCGGCAATGCATTTGTCCTCCCCTTTTCAAGAATACTGGAAGTTTTGTAATTAAAATAGATACAATAGATAGATTTATAGATAAGATAAAGATTTTAATTACAAAATGTTCTGATCCACAAACCCAGGGTATTTATGATTGTTCATTAGTGATACTTCTTAAAACTAGTCTACTGTACTTGATTAAGTTGGCCTTTTCATCAAGGCTCATAGTTATATTAACCATAATTAAAATTCAAGCAAATATAATTAAAAGAGATGCGGCATTTTCTAAATGGCCAAAGTCGAAGAGAGGCAATTGGTGTTTGCATTTCTAAAGCTATAGTATATTCCTCCATACTAAGCATGGTTTAACCTTACATACTAATTAATTAATAAAGATTCCTAAAACCAATTAACACTAGCTGGACCTTAGTTAG
This sequence comes from Rhabdophis nuchalis, assembly GCA_039707465.1. Taxonomy (NCBI): domain Eukaryota; kingdom Metazoa; phylum Chordata; class Lepidosauria; order Squamata; family Natricidae; genus Rhabdophis; species Rhabdophis nuchalis. The sequence goes on from CM077649.1 coordinate 13,452,262, forward strand.
AATTCAAGTAGAAATAGGACTGTCAATAAAAATAGGCTTTAAAAATCCCCAAAGTTTACCTGTAGAGAAATAGGTCCTTTGCAAGCCATTTTGTTCCAATAATTTTAAATATCACTTCATAGGACTCCAGTGCTTTTATATGCACTCCAGTAGGTAATGCTGGGTGCAAACACTGCGACAATCTTTTACTGATAATCAAGCGCCTTGGTAAAAGGGAATACTTCAAATTACTTTGAAGAGCCTATAAAATAATTAAGTAAGAATCACATATTAAATTTAAATTGGTATGAATTAGGAACTGAAATGTAGTTATATTTTTATTTTAAGAGAATTAGAATGCAGAATTAGAGAATTACAATTTTGTTTAATAGAGTTCCAGAGATCTTTATAAAAACGGATCACAAAACCCATGGATGTGTTTTGGCAATCTATATTTGTTATTTAATATATCACTTCACCAGATTAAACGAGCAAAAACAAACACTGCAACTTTCAGGAATGTTTACCAATCTGGTGAACCTTTTTCAAGTATCACAATGACCTGCAGAAAACAGCCACTCTCACATATTTGAAAAGGGTGGGATGGGAGAGGTTGAGAATTTAAAAAAAAACCACAAACACAACAGGCTAGCCCAGAGGTCTCATTCTTGCGGCCCGCGGGCCAATTGCAGCCCGCAGGACGGTATCTTGTGGCCCCCACCGTGATATGAAAGTATAATCTTAGTATTAATGTTAGTATTAATATTAATATAAGGAATCCCTTATGCGGCCCAGCCTCACCCAGACTCTGTCTCCAGCAGCCCCCAGGTAAATTGAGTTTGAGACCCCTGGGCTACCCTCAACATAAAAATGTTGTTTTCTTTCTTTGCAGAGGTACAAAACACTGCACTGAAACTATTATAAAAATAAGTAGCCATTTTACAGAGCTGTCTTTTAATAGTTACTAAAATAATGATTCTGTTCTCCAGTCAAGTAAGTATTAAAATATTCTTGACTGATATTGATATAAAGAAGTACAAAGAGAGCATATATTTTTGAACCTAACTTGTCCTTATACTTGGACACCGCATTCACCTAGAGCAGGGGTGTCCAAACTTGGGAACTTTAAGACTTGTGGACTTCAACTCCCAGAATTCCCCAGCCAGCTATGCTGGCTGGGGAATTCTGGGAGTTGAAGTCCACAAGTCTTAAAGTTCCCATGTCTGGACACCCCTGACCTAGAGATGCGACAGAACAGAATTAATTACAATCCCATACATTCTTCTACCAGCAACACTAACAGAAAGAAATATATTTTGAAAAAGAAAACTGTCATACAGGTGGTGCAATTAAAAAAAATAAATTACTACCGGTTTTGTGAGTGAGGCTTGGTGGGCATGGCAGGGGCAAGCAGGATACTGCAAAATCTCCATTCCCACCCACTCCGGGGGAAAGATTCTGCAAAATCCCCATTCCCTCCCCACTCCTGGGGGAACGATATTGCAAAATCTCCATTCCAACCCCACTCTGGGGCCAGCCAGGGATGGTATTTGCCGATTCTCTGAACTACTCAAAATGTCCGTTCCCGGTTCTCCAGAATCTGTCAGAACCTGCTGAATTTCACCCCTAAGTCATGCAGTATATAAGAAAGCCTCATTTTTAGAACTGCAATCGTATCGGAAGACAATAAACATATATGGAAAATATACAATGAATTGTTCTTTGATAATGAAACAACAAAATCTGAAATAAAATATATTTATGGTGTCTATGTGTAGCCTAAAAATATTGAAGAAACCAAAAGACCTTTAAATGAGTGTAGCCAATATATTCGCTCAAGAGGTAGAGGAGCTCTCACTTTAATCTCACCATACTTAGTACTGGAAAGGATCATTCAAATGCCGTATTTTTCAGAGTATAAGACACACCCTTATCCCTCAAAAAAGAGGCTGAAAATCTGGGCGCATCTTATACACTAAATATAGCATTTTTGGCCTCCTGAAACCCCACCCCTTCACCAAAATGGCCATGCATAGCCTTTAGAGCCTTGCCGTGTGCTCCTGGGGGATGGGGAGGGCAGAAATGAGTGAAAAAGGGGGCATTTTTTGCTCATTCCCCCCAGTAGCACTCTATAAGCCTCCTAAAGGCTATGCATGCCCTTTTTTGACAAAGAAACGGGCCCATTTTCACAAAAAATGGGCTGTGTTTTGCTCATTCCCCCCCCCCCCCCCGAGAACTCTACAAGTCTCCTAAAGGCCTTTAAAAACACAGGCCCGTTTTCGCCAAAAACAGGCCATTTTGGGGAGATCTGCAGAGTGCAAAAACTTTTTTTTTTTAAATTGCGTCTTCAAAACCTTGGTGCGTCTTATACTCTGGTGCGTCTTATACTCCAAAAAATACGGTATGTACAGTAAAACCAACAATTTCCCAATATCCCATTTATTGGGATACGTGACTTCCTAGAGACAAAAAGGTTTACAAGTATTTGAAAAATATTCCTTCATTGTACTTCAAATAATATAATACAGCGAAAGCTGGGATATGATTTTTGTGAATGTTCTCTGTTTTCAACGAGTTGATGAGCTAGTAGTCTCTTTATTATTATTCATTGTAAGAGATATTCTATTGTAGATTTTTAGTATTGCACTTGTTGCTCAGTTGCTAAGTCATGTCCAAATCTTTGTGACCACACAGACCATAGCATGCGAGACCCCCTCCTTGACTATCCTCGGAGATTGCCCAAATTCATGTTCTTCATGTTGATGAAGCTATCTAAACATCTTATCCTCTGTCATCCCCTTCTCCTTTTGCCTTCAATCTTTCCCAACATCAGGGTCTTTCCAATGGGTTCTCTCATTAGATGGCCAAAGTATTTAAGCTTCAGCTTTAGAATCTGTCATTCCAAAGAACAGAGTTGATTTCCTTTAGGATTGATTGATTGATTTGATCTCCTTGAAGTCCAACACTACAATTCAAAAATGTGATTTCTTATGATCCAACGCTCATATCTATTCCTCACTATTGGAATATGTTGCACTAAAGTTCCTTAGATAGAGGATATTGCTTACTTTAACATCTTATTAAAAAAAACATAAATTATTTAAAAAGGCAGATACTATACCTTGTTGAGTTTCCCAAGAGAAGATATGAGATCTGCCCATTCACTTGAAGATTCAAAGTTCCTCAAAGCTTTATCAATTGCTGAAGAATAATTTCTGTACCTATAATCGCCCAGCAACTCCTGTTCTTCCATATCCATTTTAAATGATCATATCAAAATGCTCTGAGGAACTAAAAGCAAACCTTTGATAAGTTTATTTCTTATAGATATATGTCTGTAAATATTTTAAATAAAAACAGAGAATCAAAATTGAAAGAATTAACTTACACTAAGCATAAAATGCTAAACTTTACAAAAATACACCCAAGGACCATAGCTTTGATATACTGTAGTTCAATATTCACTCAATATATGTAAATATTGTTCATTTTATTTTCATATGAAACTGTAGAATTGAGATCAACTCACACTCAATATTAAATTGACATTTATTTATACAAACAAGAAAACATATTTATATAAATAAATGCATATTTTATTTTCTAGCTATGCTTTATTTTTGTTAAATGTCCAGAAGGAAGAGATGTAATCTAATTTTCACCAAGTTGAATGTATTTTATTTAATGGATTACCATAAGCATTAAACATTTTCTTCCTGCATTAACGACTAAGTTAATGATTAACTTAAAGAAAATCACATGAAATGTCAATACCAAAAGTTGATATCTTAGATTAAGGAAGTACAGCATATAATTACTTAAGAAAGTATCAGTTACATCTTTCTCATGTGAATTTTATGAAAATACATTTTAAATCAATACAACGTATCAAGGAGAATCTCTTACTTCTTTTCATAGTGACGTAATGAATGAATTATGGTCACCTTCTAGTAGGTCTGGCACTGAGATTTGATTGAACCAATTGAAGTGGTTGACTGGGTTAACAAGCTGAAAACACATCTAATGTTTGCCTGTGCTTTTGTAAAAAATAAATAAATTGGATTACGTAGATTTGGTGATATCAACTGATTGCAACAATATGTTAAATATCTGGATAACTTCAAAAACTTCTATGAATTCAGACAATTACAGGCAAATTATTTACTACATACTGCTCCCTTATTATAACAATTTCATTGATTGACAGTTGATTTCCAGACCAAATTCTGGAATAAAATTTGTTGAAGGGGTAGCTTTTCCAATATATTCTTCAGGAAAGGCTGTTCTTTCTCTACTTGACAGAAAAATAATAGACTATTCATCCAAGTACTGAAAGACCTAATAATAAGCCAGGATATTAGAGAAACTGGCCAAGTCTGGTTTTTTTTTATTGGCAATCCTGCTTGGTCCGGCTCATTGTCTTTGAGATGACATTTATGAGCTGTGGGTTTTTAATGCTGTTTTTATTTGTTTTTGATATAATTGATTGTTCTTTTGATAATAATTGTTTTTATTAGTGGTTCTTACATTGCAATTGTACAATATTATTATTAAACACTCTATTATGAAACAATGAGGCAAATTTTTACATAGCCGCTGCCATCGCTATCATTACTATGCCTCAAAACACAGCAGAGTTAGAAACATTATAACTAATAAAATGGTTAAGATTTCAGAGCCTTTTGAAGTGGGATGGCTGTAATAATTAGTACATAATAATGTGATTTATATTCTTCATCTATTCCTATAAAATACCCTGCATGAATGTTTTACATATAAAATATCTATTTCCCTTGCAATATGAAAAAATAGATTAGCAATAATATCAAGGTATCCATTTCTATCAATTGTGTTACTACTTGCATACTCTTAAATCATCTTCTCATTTCAGCATTGCTAGAAGTCAAGCAATATCCTGATTTGGATCTTTTGCTCAATCTGTAGCAATACCACTGTAATAGGGATTACACAGTAGGGATTGTAATATTACACACATTTGCAGTTCCTGACTAAAAGAAAGCATCACATACTTAACTCAATTCACCTCACATTTATGTCTAGCATTCTGTCACTCTGACCTAATTTATTTTTCACCACATGAAATGTAATGTATGAAATAAGCAATATTCATATTCTAATTGCTCAGCTGTAATCCTTGTATAGCTTTTCAAAGGTTTTACTTGAAACTGTAGCTATAGCTCTATAAAAAGTTTTTTGTATCTGAACACATTTACATAAGTATACAACTACCGTATTTTTCGGAGTATAAGACGCACCTTTCCCCCTCTAAAACGAGGCTGAAAATCTGGATGCGTCTTATACATCGAATACAGCATTTTTTGCCTCCTAAAGCCCTGCCCCTTCACCAAAATGGCCATGCCTAGCCTTATGGTAGCTTTGCAGAGCGCTCCTGGGGGCTGGGGAGAGCAGAAATAAGCAAAAAACAGGGTGTTTTTTGCCCCCCCCAGCCCCCGCAGCGCTCTATAAGCCTCCATAAAGCTATGCATGCACTTTTATAAAACGGGCCATTTTTTGCTCATTTTGGGCAAAAACGAGCACTCTGGAGCGCTCTGCAGGAGCACCCTGAAAGCCCCCCCCCCCCAGGGTATTCATGCCTTTTATTTGGAAAAAAACTGGTCCGTTTTCGTGAAAAACGGGCCGTTTTGGGGAGGTTTGCAAAGGGCAAAAACTTCCCCCCCTCCTTTGGAAAGCTGTTTAGTTAGAGTGGTTGATGAGAATTACATTCATCAAGTGCTGTGCCAGCAAAAACAAAGTTTTAGCAGCTACAGGATATCAGTGATTTCCTTCTCCGGCACATGGGTAAATACACCTGGAAACATCTACCTCCCTCCCTCCCTCCTCTCTTCCTCCCTACCTATCTACTGTATTTCTCCCTCCCTCCCTCTATCTACCTATCTACCTACCTACCTACTCCCCCCCCCCTATCTACTGCATTTCTTTCTGTTTCTCTCTCTCTACCCCTCTACCTACCTACCTACCTTCTTTTTCTCTCTCCCCTACCCATCTACTGTATTTCTCTCTCTCTATCCCTCTACCTACTTACCTTCTCTCTCTCTCTCCCTACCTACCTACTATATTTCTCTATCTTTCTTTTCCTCTCTATCCCTCTATCTATCTCCCTACCTACTCTGTCTCTCTCTCTCCCTACCTACCTACTGTATTTCTCTCTCTTTCTCTTCCTCTCTATCCCTCTACCTACCTACCTTCTCTCTCTCTCTCTCTCTCTCTCTCTCTCTCTCTCTCTCCCTACCTACCTACTGTATTTCTCTCTCTTTCTCTTCCTCTCTATCCCTCTATCTACCTACCTACTATTTTTAAAATTTGCCTCTTGAAAATCTGGGTGCATCTTATACTCTGAAAAATACGGTACTATAAATAAGAACATCTAGACATGGCAATTGGAAAGGCAATTAACTAAGACCTGTTTCTCAACCTTGTCAATTTTACGTTGTGCAGACTTCAACTCCCAGGATTCCCTAAACAGCAGAGAGTACATACATAGGCTGTATTGGGTTTTAGAAGCTGCTGGGAATCCTGAATGACTACTCCAAATTAGTTTGCAATCTTATAATTGAGAATGGATTCCAGCTATCCTACACAGATTCAATAGAGAATCGTCAGATCTAATGGTGTATATCTAAGTAGATGCTATGAATGGCACACCTACCTTTCTTATTTGTTTCTACTTTCTACTCTGATTGCAGTAGGTGTTAATTTGTTTGAGTGCAAAAGATTTATAAGTGCAATAGAATGCTTAGATGGATTTAGGTCCAGTAATTATTTTTTACTGTAGAAAGTAGAAACCATAAAATTAATCCCCAGGTACATTGATAATAATGGAATTTTTTTAATGGAAAGACAGCAAACTCAATTAAGAACCTAGAATTAAGAATGTTTCAAATTTTTGTTCAATTAAACTAAATACAGTATAAATATACATCCCTTCGACCGATTCGCTCCCAGGGAGAGGGTCTTCTCCGGGTGCCGTCGACCGGACAATGCCGGTTGGCGGCTCCCAGGGGAAGGGCTTTCTCTGTGGTGGGCCCTACCTTCTGGAATGGCCTACCTCCTGATCTCCGTTCCATCACAGACCTCCGCTTGTTTCGCCGACACTTAAAAACTTATTATTTTCATCTGGCCGGCCTAGCATGATCTACTCCACACCCATTGTTTTTATAACAAATCAAAATTTTAATTTATGGGTTTTAAATTTAAATTTATTTTAAGCAGGGTATTGATTTAATTTAGTTACTATTTAATAATATTTTGCATTTATGTATATTTATTTTAAATCTCTGTTCACCGCCCCGAGTCCCTTTGTGGTGAGATGGGTGCGGGTTACAAATGTGAATAATAAATAAATAAATATTTAGTGAATAATTAGGCCTACCTTTTGATGCCCTTGAGAAGACAACAGAACATGAGCCCTATTGTATTCTCAAATACCAATAATTGGAATTGAGAGGCATATAGGCTCCAATTTTGAAAGTAATATATAACCATTGCAAGGGGTAGCCAATTTTCTTCATGGATCTGTCTAATCCAAACATCTGTTTCTGAAGCTACATGCTTCAGTGAGAGATGGCATAATATTGATAAAAAATGAAGTGGATTGCTCAAGCTTGTAAAACAACTATTCCAGTCATAAATTGGCTAGCCCTTGCAGGTTCCGACATTGTTTCTCAAACTTTTCTGCTTGTAGGAATTGTTCATTAGGTGGGCTACATGATCCTGCTTCCAGGAAAGTGATCAGCCTGAGTGATCAACTATAGGCTTATCGCTATCCTGGAAACAGGATCACATATTCTAGTAACGAACTGTACAATCCACCTGAGGAGCAATCCTTAAAAGCATAAATTTTGAGAAACAATATTGGAACTTGCCTTTAATTTAGATTAGTATTATGCTATTATAAAAATATGATAAGCTTACTTTATTATATAGATAGTTTCCTGCATTCTAAAAAATGAAGCTCTACATCAGGGATGTCCAAACTTGGGAACTTTAAGACTTGTGGACTTCAACTCCCAGAATAGCTGGCTGGGGAATTCTGGGAGTTGAAGTCCACAAGTCTTAAAGTTCCCAAGTTTGGACATCCCTGCTCTACATACTTGGTAAACACAAGTAGTCTTCAAGGTATATGCTACCCACCTCACTAATACAGTGACTCTGGGTATCTTAGAATATTAGAAAAAGTTAAAAGATGCTAAACACAATTAAGAATAAAATAATTAAAATTAAAAGTAAGATGGGCAGCTTGGAGGGTTGAGAATCTTCTGTACCTCATCAGTCATTCTCAATGTAGCAGTCCAAGTGGCAGACCCAAATTTTAAGACTTGTCTGGAAGTCCAGGAGTGTAGGAATGGATCTCACATGAAGGTAGGGACCACAGCAGAAAACTTATGACAACAATTAGACTGGCTCTTCTGTCGCTAAATGATCTGGTAAGTAAGTTATTATATGGCTGCCTGAATTTGCACCCTTTTTGCCATGGCTGTTAAGCGAATCACATGGTCACTAAACACATTTGGTTTACCCCATTGACTTTGTTAGAAACCAACTGGGAAAGTCACAAATGGTGATCATGTCAACCTAAGAGGACACAACCCTCAGAAATACATTCTGGTTGTCAAGTACCCAAATTAAGTGGCAGCAAGGATGCTGCAACAGTTTAAGTGTGAAGACAGGTCAGAAGTTTCTTTTTCAGCACCATTATAACTTTGAACAGTTGGGGATGATCGTACCCTATTAATTTGCATCTTCTTACCTACTTTTATATTAAACTTTTAAAAGATGCCCCCAAAATCAACATTCATTCTCTTTTAGCAGATGAACACCATAACATGGAAAATCACAACTGATAGAACGCTTTGATTTTCATGACAATTAAAACAACTGGAGAATTGATGTACACTATCCAGGGCAACTTATTCTGTGTGACTGATGGAAAAAACAAATTAATTCCATTTCGGCAATCCCACTACATATGCAGTAATCTTGGATTTAGCTATCTAAAGATGGCAAAAACTAAAAAGAAATGGAAGACTCTTCTGAACAATCTTTTTTCTTAAAAAAATAGAGATCTAGAATGCTGCTTTAAAATAGAGGTTTTGGTTGAAGGACAGAAGTGCTATTTCACGAATAATAGCAGACCAATAATTTAACATCTAGATAGCATTGTAATGTGTTTTCTTAGTCCATTTTACTTACACCGGGAAAACAGTGATGCATTGTCCTGCAGAAATCACATCTCTAAAGAGCTGGATTGAGCAGGTTTGGTGGGTTGTTTTTTTTTGCTTTAAATGACTTTAAACATTTTTAAAGGCAGCAGTAATACATTATGCAGCTCACAATGGTGTGTACATAAGGCAAAGAAGATAAAAAACAACAATCCTCCCGTGATGCAATAAGAGCTTTTCCCCCCCTCCTTGCTGTTGACAGGCTGCTGCTGCTTACAAAGCAGACCCAACCCAACAGCTGTTAACATAGACAAACCGATCCCAAACAGCTGGTACCACAGCAGAGTCAGGAAGGCATCCTGTATAATCTCGGGAATCACCAACCCGTGTATCCAAAAGAACAAAGGCAGGGTATATTTTACGCACAACGGGTTGCAATCACCTGGACGATTTTCTCCAGTTCGGATTTAGTAAAGGGACGCCACGGATCTCCTTCCTCGCCCATTTGTTTTGTCTTTGCAACTGGCAAGGATTGAGAGAACATCTGCTCCCCTTTAGGGCAGGGCTCTGCAAAGTTGGCTCTTTTAAGACGGGGGGGGGACTTCAATTCCCAGAATGCCCCAGCCAGCGTAGCTGGCTGGGGCATTCTGGGAGTTGAAGTCCCCCCGTCTTAAAAGAGCCAACTTTGCACAGGGGAAACACCAAGGGCGACGTATGAACGAGGAAGGAGATGGGGGATTTGCCCAGTGGGGGAAAAGGGGCTTTCTGTGTGCGAAAGGCGAGCAAGAAGGGAGAGTCCAGCCTCTCGCCTCGCTACTAAGCCGCCTTTGCAGGAAAAGCAAGGGGAGCAAACGGCACCTTCCGCATTTCAGCACCTTTCGGCGGCCGCCCACCTTTCTTTCCCCACACTCACCGTCCGAAAAGGGTCGCCGCTGTGGCTCCTTCCTACAAGCTGCTCCTCTTGCAGGGGCGACGTGTCCCACGGCTGGGCGGGACCGAGGCTACCACAGCCGGGAAATACTGTAAGTGGGAGGGAGGAGGAGGAGGAGGAGGCGGCGGCAAAAGCCGAGTACAGTTGGGAACGTCACGCTTGCCTGTCTCTCTTCCGCGGCCAGGTTGGGGGGGGGGGGGGGGGGAGATACCATTTTCCAGGAGGGGCGGAAGACGCGATGCTGAATACGGATGGATCGTTTATCTTTGAAAGGTCGCTGTTAAGAGTCTGACCAGAGGCAGTCGCCAGGAAGTTTCTTACGCGTGTATCGTTCCGATTCCTAATTTCACGATGCGAAGACCGGCTCGCTCGCAGTCGGTCACAAAGACCCCTCCCCGGAAAGATGGTACATTCGTATAGAGCGTGTCGCTGGGGCTTCTTTTTGCTTAGGGGCCACCTAGTGTCGGAATTGGAGACTGCAAGAGATCGGTGAAAAGTTGTTTTGATAGAACTGCGCTAGTGTTTGAGGTCGGATCTCGATAGGTGGGGTTGGAAGCATCAATAATACAAGAGCAGAGTTGGAAGGGACCTTGGAGGTCATCTAGTCCAACTCCCTGCCTTGGCAGGAAGCCCTATTACCATTTCAGACAAATGGCTATCCAACATCTTCTTGAAGACTTGCAGTACAATAATACAAGAGCAGAGTTGGAAGGGACCTTGGAGGTCATCTAGTCCAACTCCCTGCCTAGGCAGGAAGCCCTATTACCATTTCAGACAAATGGCTATCCAGCATCTTCTTGAAGACTTGCAGTGTTGGGGCAATCACAACTTCTGGAGGCAACTTCTGTTCCACTGATTGATTGTTCTAACTGTCAGGAAATTTCTCCTCTGTTCTAAGTTGCTTCTCGCCTTGATTAGTTTCCACCCAGACATCGACCTGTCTGATTCTAAATAGGCTTCCCTAAGCCCAGCTGATCTACTTCTGGTCTTATGGCACATTGAACAGCGGACAGAAACGCTACACTTTGGGTTCTATCTCTTTTTGGTATTTATTTTTCCTACTTTTTTTTTTTTAGTAAGCTGCCCAAAGTTGTTTGAAGGTTGGTGACTTCTAAGGCAGGTGTGTGTGTATATAAATATATATGTGTGTGTGTGTATAATGCTGATTTTCCCCTCCCCCTCCTAACAACTTACAGCAGTTTGTTTAGTGACCATTCAAAGTTACAATGTCAAGAAAGGTTGTAAAACGGGATAAAATTCACGTAACAAATTTCTCACTTAGCAACATAAATAACTGCAATCAATTGTGGTGTATGGCGTGTAGAAAAGAACAGCCATGGCCAGGGGGGCTTTTTATCAAGTATTTGAGATAATTCAGAGTACAATGGATGATTTTCTAAACATATAGGGATATCTGGTTTGATGATATAACCCAGTGATGGCTAACCTTTTTTGGATTGCGAGCAAAAAGTGGGGGGAGCCCAGGGGGGCTGTGCATGGGTGTGCCACACTCATAATGCTATACACGCGATCCCAGTGCGTATGCACTCCTCCTCCACTTTCGGCACGCTTTTTTCGCCCTCCCCAGGCGACAGAGGCTTTCTAGGAGCCTGGGAAGGGCGAAAACAGCCTCCCCCGTCCCCCTGGAGGCTTCAGGAGCTTCCCTGAAGCCTCCGGAGGGCGAAAAACCAGCCCTACGGACAAACTGGAAATTTGGGAACGGACTTCCAGTTTGGCCATGGGGCCGTTTTTTGGCTTCCGGAGCCTTCAGGAGGCTTCCCTGAAGGCTTCGGAGAGCAAAAAACGGCCCCATGAACAAACCATAAGTTTGGGAATGGACTTCTGGTTTGCTCATCCATTCCCTAATTTTTGGTTTGCCCGTAGGGCTGGTTTTTCATCCTCCGGAGGATTCAGGGAAGCTCCTGAAGCCTCGGGAGGGGGACGGGGCTGTTTTCGTCCTTCCCAAGCTCCTAGAAAGCCTCTGAAGCCTGGGGAGGGCGAAAAAAGCATGCCAAAAGTGGAGGGGGAGTGCTGGTCGCGCGCGCATGTGCACTCGGATCACGTGTATAGCATTGTGGGTCTGGCACACCCATGCACAACCCGCCTGCGCTCCCCCCCACTTTTTGCGCGCGATCCAAAAAAGGTTAGCCATCAGAGGGTAGCTTCCAGAGGGCAAAAAACGGCTTCAAAAGAAGGCTGAAGAGCTGACAGGGCAACGCCTTGTGTGCTCTAACACAGGGGTCTCCAACCTTTGCAACTTTAAGTCTGAAGGACTTCAGCTCCCAGACTTCTCCAGCCAGCTTTCCTTCAGACTTAAAGTTGCAAAGGTTGGGGACCCCTGCTCTAACAAATGGCTCTCTGCATGCCACCATCGGCATGCCTGCCATCGGTTCGCCATCGCGGATATAACCTTTCAATGTACTTACACTGTGCCTATGTTTTTATAATCTTCTAAATACATTGAGTCTAAAAAAATAAAAGAAACAGCACTAAATTTTGGAGGACCTTAAAAGTTATTACTTAGTTTTGTTCCACCACTGTCTAATAGGAATTAAAATACAAAAAATACAAAATATATAGCCTATTATAAATCACCATCTTGGTCTACCTCTATATCGATGTACTAACCCAGTGTCTGGAAGCTGTCTAGAGAGGAACAGATTTTGGTTCAATCTTGATAGGACTGGGTGTGCCATTTTCACAGTTGGTTTAAGATAAGGTGGTGTTTCTCCAAGGCAGGGGAGCAACCTGGGGATCCTCTACTGCTCAATCAGCAAGTGGCAGCTGTAGCCAGGAGGTTCATATTATATACCAGTTGTGCCCTTTCATCAAATGGGACACCCTTCAGATGTTCGCTAGCACCTTGATTACCTTCGGACTGGAGTATTGCAATAAAATTACACTCTACATCAGGGGTTCCCAAACTTGGCAACTTTAAGACTTGTGGACTTCAACTTCCAGAATCCCCAGCCAGCTACCAGAGAATTCTGGTAGCTCTCCAGCTCTGCTCTGCTGGCTGGAGAATTCTGGAAGCTCTCCAGCTCTGCTCTGCTGGCTGGAGAATTCTGGAAGTTGAAGTCCACAAGTCTTAAAGTTGCCAAGTTTGGGAACCCCTTCTCTATATGGTGCTGCTCTTGAAGATCATCAAAAGCTACAGCTGATGCAAAGTGACTAACGTATTATGCCCATGTGTCATTGTTGCTTCATGAACTATATTGGTTGATATAGTAAGCTTCTGGATAAAATGAAAAGTGCTGGTTGTCAACTATAAAGCCCTTTATGGCACAGGTACTGGTCATGTGCAGGACCTCCTAGTCCCAATTATTTCTATCCACCCAGTACAATGCTGTGTTTGTTCATGTACAATTTATTTATATGGTCTGTTTAAATAAAGCTTTATTGCTTGACTTTACACTCAGAGTTGCTGATAAGTAAGTGATTTAATAGCATTTGGGGGTTTCATTTCTGATATAAAAATAGTTATTAAAGCTGGATTATAAACTGAAGTATACAAATACAATATAATTATAAGATATTTGATAAGTAAAATATCAAAAATGCTCATATGTATCTATATACTACATCCCAAAGGGGAAAACATGCTTGAATACTGCATATGAACATATCACTGCTTATAGATGCGTGTTGTAAATTCAGCACGGCACATTCCCATCTAGGAGCATTAACATTTTTCAGTTTAAACTTTAGAACTATGTATTTAAAAATAATACATAGAATGGCTGCACAGGAATGTTTTTATCTTTGTTAAACCACAATGAACTTTGCTGTAGACCAGAGGTTCCCAAACTTGGCTCTGCTGGCTGGAGAATTCTAGGAGCTGAAGTCCACAAGTCTTCAAGTGGCCAAGTTTGGGAACCTCTGCGTGTAGACTGCAAGTAAACAACTACCTCAATATTATTAAAGTGGCCTGGTTCTGGTCTAGTGTTCCATTATCGGTAGTGGCGCAGTGGTTAGAATGCAGTACTACAGGCTAACTCACTGCTCACTCCAGGGGTTTGATTCAGAGAGAGAGATAGAATAGAATAAATCTTTATTACGATCAAAGACCAGCAATACACGTTACATTTAACCATATATTAAAAAGTACTAACTTTAAGATATAATTTTAAAAATGTCAGCATTATAAGTGGAAAGTAGCATACATGTTCTCACTTTGTTCAGGTCATTTGCTGGTTTACCTAGTTGCAAAAGCGTTAAGTATGTATGTAAAAACCATGGTCCAGAAATTGTTAGAGATATGTCCAAATGATTGGTACAAGATCACAACTATCCTTCTATAACCAATTTTTTCCTTATGGACATTGCGGAAGCACCGACGTTTGCCACTGTATGCGTAGTAGCCGGGTTCGTGTCCTGGAGGAGGAAGTCCAGATAAAAATTGTTTGCCCTCCCTGGTAATCTCTCTAATAAAGGGAGAATATATGCAGACCTGCAAGCTCTGTATAGCTCACAGTGTATTAGAACGTGTGAGATATCTTCCACTTCTCTTTTACCACATATACAAACCCGTTCTGCTATAGGTGTTCTCTTATACCTGCCCTGGAGAAGTGCTGAAGGTAGAATGTTAAATCTGGCTCTGAAGAAAGCTATTCTTTGTTTTGGGAAGATGAGGTCATTTAAATATCTTGCCGATTCCCACACACCCTGTTTGATTCTGTTCCTATTGTGGAAAGGCAATCTATTTAGTTCTTCTTGGAACTCCATGTCCTTCATTCTATTAATTACTGCTTGCTTCGCTTGATCAAAGTCCAGGGACATTAAGAGTACCGGTGAGAGCCCATAAGTGCCCAGCTTGTGCTCAATTGCCTGATTCCAGGGGGAGGGGAAGTTGTCAATCAACACCAGTGGGGAGAGCCTCTCTGGAAAGAATTGCATTTTAAGCCAATGGATGATCATCATCTTCCAGGCTCTTACCTGAATTTGAGGCATACCTGCCTCAATTCTTAACTGGGCATTTGGAGTTCCATTGGGTGCAGCTAAGATGGCTCTCAGGAATTTGGATTATATGGTTTCTATCAAGTCGGTAAAATGAGAACCCAGATTGTTGGGGGCAATATGCTGACTCTGTAAACCGCATAGGAAGGAATGTAAAGCACTGTGGAGCTTTATATGTGTCTAAATGCTATTGCTATCCTGGATCATGTTATACTCTTGTGAATTCCCCTTAACATTTTTGATTAATTACCTACACAAAGAATGCAATGGTAACTGAAGGTTTTTTTTTCTTTTTAAAAGAATAAGAAAAAAAATCAAGAATAATTGCTTCTTCTTATAATAAAACAAGTATACTTCTATCACAGAACATAGGCTGGTAATATGTAACTTAATACGCTCCATGCCTCTCATGGGATTCCTAAGTCCATACTCATAGTAGTAAGTAAACCATATTATAATCATTAACAAATTCCAAAGCCAAAAGAAAGCAAATTCTAAGACAACCAATAGGAATAATAAAATTTAATGATGCTAAAACCTGTGTGGTCAGTTTGGTATTTTTTACCAATACCAACCCAAATCATAGCCATGTTCAGAGAAATAAACTCATAATCAGACAGTAACAACTAAATAAAATGCATCTAGATAGCTTGGGAGTTATTAAGTGGAACCAGGCATTTTTATAATAAGGGCAATATAACAAATGTGAGTTAATGTTTCAAGAATTCCTTTACGCTCCATGGCATGGGACCTAGTTATTTGCGGGATGGCATCCTGCCTCATACATCCCTTCGGCCGATTCGCTCCCACAGAGAGGGACTTCTCCGGGTGCCGTCCACCAGGCAATGCCAGCGGACGACGCCCAGGGGAAGGGCCTTCTCTGTGGCGGGTCCGACCCTCTGGAACGACCTACCCCCTGAACTTAGAACAACTACAGACCTCTGCTCCTTCCGCCAAAAGCTGAAGACTTACCTCTTCCATCAGGCCGGCCTGGCCTAATTTTATCCAACCTGACTGTAGGGAAATTTTAAATTGTTAACTGGGATTAACTTCCCTTCGGGGAGAGGGGGCGGTTTATAAATCAAATCAAATAAATAAAATAAATAAACAGGACAAAGTCTTGGGATGTTTCAAAATTTTCCTTTAAAATGACTATTGGACAGTCAATCTTGCCAGAATTACAGTACTTCTGGATTTAGGAATGGTTATTTGGCTGAAATATCTATCTGGTTAATAATTATCTGTATTTCCATGTTCAACTCTTCAGATTTTGCTGGATCAGATTCTCATAGTTCCCCCCTATTTGTCACACTTGTACGGCTGTTAGAAGCTTTAATTCGTCTATACTGGAAAATCAGAGATCCTTCTCTCTGCTTTAAAAACAACAAATATACACTGCCCATGGAGTCTAGAAAAGAACACTGCCAGTATTGTTTGTGATTAATGGGGTGAAAATGTATTTATATGGAAATGATAAACAGCTGCCAAATTATTTAATCATAAACTTTATTTATTGTGTTATATAGTCAAGATTTGCTTTCAAATGATCTTAATGAAGATTATGCAGTGCGCTTTATAAATCTTTAGAGTGAATTATCTGAAAAGCCAATATCGAAAAGCTACCCACATCTAGAGAAAAATGAGAACCCCTAAAGCTGTTACTAAAATGTCCCACTAATTGTCACATTCAGCAGAAGATTAAACAGTGATCTTACTAAGCAACTGGATGCGTTTTACTTCAATCTGCTGTATGTTGGTTCTCAACTCCATGGCATAGGAGCTTGGCACAATATCTAGACCAGAGGTTCCCAAACTTGGTAACTTTAAGACTTGTGGACTTCAACACTCAGAATTCTCCAGCCAGCTCTGCTGGCTGGAGAATTTTGAGAGTTGAAGTCCACAAGTCTTAAAGTTACCAAGTTTGGGAACCTCTGAGCTAGAAGATATATCCATAGCAAATATCTTTGTAGCATCTATAACGTCCAGGGCTTACATACAGAAACATAATGCAGTAGCATAGTTACCATTTCTGAACTTTCTTTTCACTAACGAATAGGCCATGGGGCTCAGAAGCATCAGGAGGTAAAAGTGCTAAATAAACTGGAGTTTCAGCTCCCTCATCTGGGGTTTTTGTGGCTCTGGGCCCTGCCATATCTGTTCTGACCCACCCAGGACAACAAGCATTCAGGAGAATACCCTCATTTTTTCTTGTCTCACTCAACAGCCTTGCCTGAATTCTTGATAAAACTGTCACTCCAATTTTGGATACTCCATAAGCAGTACTTGGCCAGCCTTCCTTCTCATGCACTCCCTTCTTGGTATCTTCCACGAATTTTTCCATGAGTTTCACTAGCTCCTCTTCGGTGATTGTGTCACTCCGAAATTTCTGCTGCAGAGCCTGGTTGCATTTGGACAATGCTGAAACGGAAACCATGCTGGATACATTGACTACTCTCCCTATTTCCAAGACAAAAAACAACAACAGCCGCAGGTTAAGAAATTACTTTTTTCTTTTTGTAACAATATAATATTTACCCACAAAGAAAAGGAGGCTTTATTCCAGAGGTCTTTTTTATTATTTTTTATTATTTTTCAAATTTATACCCCGCCCTTTTTCTAACAAGGACCCAGGGCGGCGCACAAGCAATATTAAAAACCATACATAATTACAAAAATACCTTATTAAAAACTATTAAATTATATCCCGTGCTAAAAACACTTATAAAACCCTAAGAATTAAAATGTATACAAATAAAAGTCAGAAACGGGGGGTTATGCTAGGCCGGCTTGTTGGAATAAATATGTTTTGAGCCGCTGGCGGAAGAGGCGGAGGTCCGAGATGGTACGTAGATCGGGGGGTAGGTCGTTCCATAGGGCTGGGCCCGCCACAGAGAAGGCCCTTCCCCTGGGCATTGCCAACCGGCATTGCCCAGCCGACGGTACCCGGAGAAGGCCCTCTCTGTGGGAGCGGATTGGTCGAAGGGATGTATGGGGCAGGAGGCGGTCTCGTATGTAGCTAGGCCCCGAGCCATGGAGCGATTTAAAGATGATCGTCAGCACCTTGAAGCGCACCCGGTCTCATTTTCGCGGTCCGCGGGCCAATTGCGGCCCGCAGGACGGTATCTTGTGGCCCCCACCGTGATATGAAAGTATAATATTAGTGCAGCCCGTAGGGGGAGTGGACCTCTGTGGAATCCCTTACCCAGCCTCACCCAGCCTCTGCCTCCAGCGGCCCCCAGGTGAATTGAGTTTGAGACCCCTGCTTTATTCTCTCAACAATTATCAGTGAATCAGCTAGCTCTGCCATCCCATTTTGTATCCTCCAGATAGATAGTGTGGGGCAACCATTTTTTACTTGTGGGTGCTCTTCATGGATCTGAGAGTCCTGAAATATTGGAAGGTTCATATTGGTGAAGGGCTGCCATAGACAGAACCTTTCTTCAATAAATGCGGGAAAAGGAATAACGCTGAATAAACAAGCTTACATAAATGTAAACATGCATATATTTATGGTAACTGAATTCAGATTTTCACTATAGCTGTAAGTGCATGTGTGACTGAGAATGGTTGTCATCTATATGCAAGTGGAACTCAATGAACTTTCCCAATGGAGCGGTTTATTTTGTAGACAATTTTAATAATTCAATCAATCTCAATTGTTTTGCCCTGTAACTGTTATTCCTACCATGCTATGAAAGCTGAGTAAACTATGTATTACCTGGAAATTATTACTGGAGGGGGAAAAAAATCTCCAGGATTCATTTCAGTAGAAATTGATAATCCAAGTTTAGGATAAACTGGAGTTTTCAATTTCTTCTGAAATGAATCCTAGAGATTTTTCTTTAGGGCAGATGCATGTGTCTAACCTAGATATCATATGTATATAAAATAATTTAAATGATTAGTGATACTTCTGTATTATAAAGCAGAACAAAATTCAGCATAAGCCTGACAGTTCAAACTCCATTCAAAAAATGGGACTGGGTGGCAACCAGTGGTGGGTTTCTGCAGGCTCACACCTACTCGCAAGAGCTGGATAGTGAACTTTAGAGAGCCGGTGAGAGGGGGTTCCACCGGTGGACCCAGAGGTAAGTCTGGCCTGCCGCTGCTGGTAACCCAATGGGAATGAAAGGAAAGGAAGGTAGAAAGTAAGAAAGGAAAAAAAAGGAAAGGAAAGGAAGAAAGAAAAAAGAAAAATAAATAAATAAATAAATAAATAAGAAAGAAAGAAAGAAAGAAAGAAAGAAAGAAAGAAAGAAAGAAAGAAAGAAAGAAAGAATTTATCATCACAATTGAGCCCAAAATTTTGGTTGCTGAGCAAGAGCGTTGTTAAATGAGTTTCACCACATTTTACAAGTTGGCCACGCCCACCCTGTCACATGACTGCCAAGCCACGCCCACAAAATAGGCCACACCTACAGAGTAGGTTCTAAAAAAATTTGAAACCCACCACTGGTGGCAACATACCATATCTGAAGGACATTCCTTAAGAAATGATTTCAAGAAGATCTACAAATATTATGATTTACAGTTTGATGAATATATTTCTTCAGTGATTTCCCCCCCCCCATAGGAATAAACATGGTAGGTATGAATAGTTTGTGGGGTTTTTTTGCTTAGCTTTCACCCTCAGGTTCTTTTCTGTTCACGTGTCTTCATTTACCAACAAGCTAAACATATTTACTTGGAAAGAATTCCTATTCATTTCAATGAGATTACTATCAGAGATATAAACATAATATAAAATTCCTAGAAGCACCATGACTTTAAACATGGGCATTTACTGAATTTAAAAACTTAGCTTAAGGAAGAGTTGACTGTATTTATTTTTCTGTTAGTGTTTCTTTCTTAGCACTTTACTTGTCAAAAACTTTGATTAATTTTTAATACACTCAAGCCCCAGTGTGTGCTTACCATTGGGTTTCAATAGTGGCAGCAGTTCTATGCAAGCATTCCTGGTTGCAATAAAGTTTGTTCTCATTGTGACTTCGGCTTGTACAGCAAATGGGGTTGTATCTGCAACTTTTTTTTTCCAAATGGAAGAAAACAGAAGTTAAGATTCTTAAGCTATAGGAAAATAGGAAAACATTGTGTAACAAGAAATATAAAAGTTAAAAAATATTACAGGAGTGGAATGATGCCGGCAAAAATTGAAGTGGATACTTAGCAGAGCCTAACTAGCTATTTTATCTGCACAGCCTTTTTAATTGGGTTTTTTAGTATTGGGTTTTAACTGTGGGCCAAAGTATTTAATTATATATTAATAAGCCATTTTAACTTTTGTATTTCCTGCTTTTATTGTGGCTGTTCACCGGCCTGAGTCCCGAGAGGGAGAAGGGCGGTATATAAATTAAATAAATAAATAAATGCAAGACAAAAATGCATATTATACTGTAATGAAATATGACTCTTAAATATAATTAGGAGAAAGATGTACTAACATATTAAATCAACAGTTCTGAAAATATTCTTAGAACTATTTAAAATTGAACAGATCTTAATTTAAGGTGTATTGCTCTAGTGCAAGGGTTCCCAAACCTGGCAACTTTAAGACTTGTGGACTTCAACTCCCAGAATTCTGGGAGTTGAAGTCCACAAGTCTTAATGTTGCCAAGTTTGGGAATCCCTGGTCTACAGTGTGCCTGTTTTTTTTTCTGTGGAAAAGAATAATATAAGATGTAGGATATATGTATATTCACTCAGAATATTATGTTTCTAACACATTATCATCTAGGGTGACTAATGGCAATTAATGCTCACCTAGAGCAGGGGTCTCCAACCTTTGCAACTTTAAGTCTGAAGGACTTCAGCTCCCAGACTTCTCCAGCCAGCTTTGCTTTAAAGCAGGGGTCTCCAACCTTTGCAACTTTAAGTCTTTGCTGGCTGGAGAATTCTGGGAGCTGAAGTCCTTCAGACTTAAAGTTGCAAAGGTTGGAGACCCCTGACGTAGTAGAGTTTTCGCTAATGATTGAACCTGAGGTATCAGGAATTTGGTATTGAGATTGTTTGACCTATAAAGTCTATGCTTTACCATTGCATAGTTCCTTTCCTGAATTAGGTGGTTGCATCAAAAGGAGCATGTAGATGAGGAGTGAGTTTAGAGTTTCCCAGAATTAAAGTCTACAAGTCTTAAAGTTGCCAAGTTTGGGAACCCCTGCTCTAGTGTTAAGCCAGGATTCAGAATTACAGTATAAACCTCTATGATTTGAAGAAAAAAACAAACCACCCCACATTGATTTACACATTCTCTTTTCTTCACACAAGTGGAAAAAGAAAGAACCATGAAGCATTTTACCTTCCATCATTTGTAACTTACAATACAGTATAAAACTATCGTTTAAAATAATCTCTAGTAAATTGCTGAACCAGTTTCAAATGATGGTTTACAGATTTTCTTATTTATTATATTAGGAGGTTGTGGGCGTTTGGCAAGCAACGGCAAAAAGATTAGCCATCATTGCTCTAAGGCATTTAAGGAGGGATGAGACCTAGCCCTCTTATGTTGATATAGTGAGTCTAGACCAGGGGTGGGCAAACTTTGCAACTTTAAGTCTGAAGGACTTCAGCTCCCAGACTTCTCCAGCCAGCAAAGCTGGCTGGAGAAGTCTGGGAGCTAAAGTCCTTCAGACTTAAAGTTGCAAAGGTTGGAGACCCCTGTCTTGACCCAAATCATGCATATTAGCACAACTTTCAAATAGGATACATTGCCGGATGAGTTCCAGTGTTAAGCAAGATTCCGATATTTAGATGACAAGATTTAATGTTTTAATTTATAATTTATATCGCTAAAGTAGGGAATGCCAGAAAAATCTGGTTGATTTTTCATCTCTTCTGTTGAAGAGATCTATTTCATCTTTTCGGCCGTTCTTGTCCTATCACATGGGATTCCTTAGAATGCATAAACTCCGATAATAAATGTGTAGCATATTTTTGCTACACATTCCCCTTCCCAACAGAAAAACAAACAAACTGGAAGGCCTGCAATAAAACATTAGCTACAATTTTACTCCCTCCAGAGCTGTAGAACAAAAAAACCCCTTTGTTCTGTCGTTGGCCCGATTTCAACCATTCAGTGATTTACATGTAGGTTACCTTTGAACGCAATCCCAGCATTGTTGACTAGCACATCCAATCCTCCATATTTTTCCTTGAGGAAATCACGTAGGATTTGGATACTCTTGAGATCAGTAATATCCAGTTGGTGGAAAAGGGCTTTTAATCCTTCTCCTGACAGTTGTGTCACTGCTGTTTTGCCTCGTTCAGGGTCCCGGGATGTCAAATACACATCCCCAGAGAACTGCTTGCACAGGGCTCTCACAATAGCCAGACCGATGCCTTTGTTGCCTCCTGTTACCACGGCTACTCGTGGACTGGACATTTTGCCTGTAATTAAATGCCAACATGTATCAATAGAAAACACTTAACAAACTGAAGTCTTTTAAGAAAAATCTTAAGTGATTTAATTTGCTATTTTTTTTTGTTTTTACTGACTATAGTTTTTAAACATGAATATTCAATGCCACGCTTCTAATTCAAACTCAGCCTGATAGTAACTGGGGTGTGGGGTAGGAAACGTTTCATGTAATATGTTTGTTAGCAACTCTGGGTTCAGAACCAGTGTTACAACTCTGGTCCCGTAACCAGTGTTTAGAAAATAAATGCGGAATAGTGTAATACACCGGACAGTAAAGAGATACGTTGCTTTAACCACAAACCAACTCTAAAACAGTGATAGTAAGAAATTAAATAGTCTTTACTTTGTAGCAACTAAAATGCTTCTTCCGACCAGTGATACTAACTTCTCAAAACAATAACAGTCCTTCGCCAAACACAGAGTTATCTTACAGTGATGCAAAACAAATACTTCTTCAGTCTTCACAGCTTCAGCTCCTCAGCACAGGAATCAAAGGGAATCGAAAAAAGGAATGGACTGAGTTCCTGAGCTTCCTTATATGGTTGAGCTGGGAAGCACAACAAAGAAGCCTCTGCAGGTGGTGGGAGAGGCTGTTTTCACCCTCCCGAGGCTCCTAGAAAGCCCCTGGAGCCTGGGGAGGGGGGGAAAAAGCATGCCAAAAGCATGCGCACATAGCATTATGGATGTGGCACGCCCATGCACGACCCCTCTGCCAAAAAAGGTTAGCCATCACTGGTCTAGGTGCACAAAACTTGAATATTATTAAAACTGAGCGAATTTGTTTCAATTACAGTGCAGTGTTTCTCAACCTTGGCGACTTTAAGTCCTGTGGACTTCAACTCCCAGAATTCCACAGGACTTAAAGTCGCCAAGGTTGAGAAACACTGGTCTAGTGGTTAAGCTACCAGGTGTGAAACCAGGAGAAAGTGAGTTCTAGTCTGCTTACATATGAAAGCCAGCTAAGTAATTTTGAGCCAGTCACACACTTTCAACCAAACTCACCTCACAGGGTTGCTGTTGTGGGGAGGAGGAAGGCTCGAGTAGCATTTTGAATTATTTGTAAAAATAATAAAGGTGGGATTAAAAAAAAAAAAAGTAAAAACTATTATTTGATAAAAAATATTAAAAGGCAGATTAGATAAAGTAGAACTTCCAACCAGTGGGGACTGGATTATCGAGAATTAAAATTAAAATCTAGTAATAGTTTTTAGGATTACTTAACATTTTGATCACAGTATGTGCTAACGGGTATCGAGCCAAATTGAAGCCACACAAGACAACGAACAATTCAGAATTATAATAATAAAAAAGTCCTGAAGATCGGAAATTTATATCTGCGGGATCGGATTCTGCCACATACATCCCTGCGGCCGATTCGCTCCCACAGAGAGGGACTTCTCCGGGTGCCGTCCACTAGGCTATGCCAGCGGGCGACGCCCAGGGGAAGGGCCTTCTCTGTGGCGGGCCCAACCCTCTGGAACGACCTTCCCCCCGAAATTAGAACAACTACAGACCTCCGCTCCTTTCGCCAAAAGCTGAAGACTTACCTCTTCCATAATTGGGTTTTTAGGGGTTTAGCTTTTTAGTATTGTGGGTTTTTAGCGCAGGGATAAATTGTTTAATTTTCTATTTTATCTATCTATATGTATTTTTATGTCTGTATTTTTTAATTTCCCTGTGCACCGCTCCGAATCCCTTTGGGGAGAGAAAGCGGTCTATAAATTAAATATTATTATTATGATTATTATAAAAACTTGCAACATTTGATACACCCACCAATGAAGGCTCTCGACTCTCCTGGGCTGCAAGGTTTATATCACAGCAGTCTTCCTGTTTCATCCATTTCTTAAATTACCAAGAGTGAATAATAACAATAATAATAATAATAATAATAACAATAATAATAATAATAATACTAATAATAATAGAGAATGAGAGGATGAAGATCTTGTGGGACTTTCGAATACAAACAGATCATCATTTGGAGCACAACACACCAGATATCACGGTTGTAGAGGGCCGAAGTGTACAGTTCATTGATATCGCTGTTCCTGGAGATGCCAGAGTCGAAGAAAAAGAACTAGAAAAAATCATGAAATATCGCGACCTGGCCATCGAAACTACACGGCTATGGATGAAGCATGTCACAGTGACACCCATTGTCATCGGGCACTTGGCACCATGCCCAACAATTTTATTAAATATATCAGCAAATTGCAGCTTCCGGCAATAACACCAGCGGAACTGCAAAAAACGGTGCTACTTGGAACATCTTACATCCTAAGAAGATACTTGGTAGATACCTAGGATGCTGGCAGCAAACTGTATCAACCATTAGCACCAGTCAATAGTATTTGTAATATGCATTTTTAAATGTTCAGTTGGCTGAGTTTCATGTTTTATGAATAAAGTAAATAATCATCATCATCTTTATTGTCATTGTAAATAAAACAGTCGGAATCCTCGACCAGATGTTAGTAGATTTTTGAAAAACCAACCACATACCAGAATAATGGTATATCAGATTTCAAAACTTTTCCCTACTACAATGATAAGCATACCAAGTTCTCCATCTACTGCTCTCTGCAAAACGATTCTCAACGGTTTGCATAGGCTCTGGATTCTTTAAAACAGGGGTCTCCAACCTTTGCAACTTTAAGTCTGAAGGACTTCAGCTCCCAGAATTCTCCAGCCAGCTTTGCTACTACAATGATAAGTATACCACGCTCTCCATCTACTGCCCGCTGCAAAACGATTCTCAACGGTTTGCATAGGCTCTGGATTCTTTAAAACAGGGGTCTCCAACCTTTGCAACTTTAAGTCTGAAGGACTTCAGCTCCCAGAATTCTCCAGCCAGCTTTGCTACTACAATGATAAGTATACCACGCTCTCCATCTACTGCCCGCTGCAAAACGATTCTCAACGGTTTGCATAGGCTCTGGATTCTTTAAAACAGGGGTCTCCAACCTTTGCAACTTTAAGTCTGAAGGACTTCAGCTCCCAGAGTTCTGGGAGCTGAAGTCCTTCAGACTTAAAGTTGCAAAGGTTGGAGACCCCTGCTTTAAAAGCAAGGGATCTACTCAGTTGGAAATGCACGTTGCAGAATCAAAATCCGGCGGCGGGTTGAAACAGAGAAAAGGAAAAGAGTGAAAAGAAAGCACTTTAAAAGCATTTTAGCCACAATTTCTCCCCTACCTTTCTCAGTCGCTGGAAAAGCGGCAGCAGTTCTCAGCACAACCGTGAGAAACAGAGGAGCGAGCTCTTCAGCCAATGGGAAACCTACCTGCCGACGAACTTGCTTTCTCTCAATAGGCAATTGGCTGAGCACCGCCTTTTCCGCTTTCTTTGCCGTTTGAGTAAATAGCTTGGTGGCTTCTGGGTTTGGAAGTTCAGCGAAATCCGGAAAGGAAAAAAACGTGCCTGCGGGTTTAAGGCTATTATAAAGCGCGGATTGGCTGCCGGGAGGCTGGAAGGCAGCGGGGAAGTAGGATCTTGCAGCCCGTTCCTAGTTCTTACACTCAAGAATTCTTCCTCTTGCATTTTGGCTGGTTTATTCCTGCAGAGATGATAATGCTTCATAGATTTACCGAGCGGGAAAGCCTCTTTGAAATTGTGGTTAGCCAAACGCGAATCTTCATATATTTGGATTTAAGTGAAAATTGATATCTCCGGTAATTCTTGCTGTTTAAGCTCATTCCACAAATAACATTGAAGAGTATAAAAAGAGCTATGCGGGTCTTGTAAGATGCGATTAAAGAATTCCAGGAATTGTTTAGAACAGGGGTCTCCAACCTTTGCAACTTTTAAGTCTGAAGGACTTCAGCTCCCAGAATTCTCCAGCCAGCTTTGCTTTTTTTAAACTTTCTTTAGATAAATTGCTTAAATATGTTTATTCGGAAGACAAACAGAAATCTATGAAGCTTTCCATTTTACAAGAGCACAAGTTATTAGAGTAAGACAATCTTTACATCTTTATAGTATAAGTTTGGAAGATTTCACATTAAAAGTTTCTCAGTATTGTTTGTGGATTTGAAGTATGAAAATTTGTGTTTGTTGCTTATACATAGATTCCTGCTAAATACAGGAATCTTGCTTAACACTGGAACTCATCCGGCAATGTATCCTATTTGAAGGTTGTGCTAATATGCATGATTTGTGTCTTAAGACAGGGGTCTCCAACCTTGGCAACTTTAAGTCTGAAGGACTTCAGCTCCCAGACTTCTCCAGCCAGCTTTGCTGGCTGGAGAAGTCTGGGAGCAGAAGTCTTTCAGACTTAAAGTTGCCAAGGTTGGAGACCCCTGGTTTAGAAGATACATGAAGTATCATAGGTTGTACCCTATTTTACAGCAAACTAAGCCAGAGCTGGCAAAATGCTTCCTTCAGTGGTTAAACAGATTGAGGATCCACAGATATTTTGAAGACTTAGAGCACTTCTGATGTTGTTGCCTAGAAACATAGCATCACCCGCGGTTTATGTCTTGGCTGACATTTTGTTGCTGAATATGTTTTATTTTTCAAATGTTAAATACGGTCGGTGCACATGAATATACCATATGCAAGTTTCTTACTGACATATTTGTAAAAATGAGGCATGGCGTATTTCTGCAATTGAAACAGTTGAAATAATTGATTGAATCTTTCTTGCTTTTCTGTTTTCAGCTTCTGTACAAATAATTTTAAAATGAAAAAAGGCAGAGGTCGGACTTACCGAAAGAGACGCAGAAAACAATCTACAGCTTTTTCTTCAAGTGGTGGTAATATGATTAACCATTTTATTTACTTATGTATGTATATGTGTGTGTATGTATTTGATTTTTATCCTGCCTTTAATATAAGACAGTGAAGATAATACTTGTTCGTCTTCCTATTTTCCCTACAATAAACCTGTGAGCTGGGCTGGGCTAAGAGAGTACAACTAGTCTCCCATAAGAACATAAGAATAGCCTTGCTGGAACAGGCCACAGCCCATCCAGTCCAGCATTAATGCTCTCTACATGGGGCTTCCCTTGAGGTGCACTCGAAAGCTGCAGTTAGTCCAGAACGCAGCCGCGCGGGTGATTACGGGAGCGCCTAGACACTCCCACATAACACCAATCCTGCGCGAGCTGCACTGGCTTCCTGTGGTCTTTCGGGTGCGCTTCAAGGTTTTGACGACCATCTTCAAAGCGCTCCATAACTCGGGGCCTAGTTATATGCGAGACCGCCTCCTGCCCCATACATCCCTCAGACCAATACGCTCCCACAGAGAGGGCCTCCTCAGGGTGCCGTCGGCCGGACAATGCCGACTGGCGACACCCAGGGGAAGAGCCTTCTCTGTGGCAGGTCCAGCCCTTTGGAAAGACTTACCCCCTGAACTTCGCACCATCTCTGACCTCCGCCTCTTCCGCAAGTGTCTAAAGACACATTTGTTCCATCTAGCCGGCCTAGCGTAGCCCCCTAAACTGACTTTTAGATAGTTTTTAAATTTGGGGATTTTAATCTGGTTTTAGCACAGGACCCATTGAATTAGTTTTTTAAATTTTTATATGATGTTTTGTATGTATTTTTTAATTTTCCTGTGCGCCGCCCTGAGTCCGCTTGGAGAAGGGCGGGGTATAAATTGAATAAATATAAATAAATATAATATTCTGTCTCCCACAGTGGCTCCCCATTTGCTTCAGGGTCTTCCCAAGTAGATGTCTTCATCTGCTTATGATTCCCTGCAAATGGCATTGAGAAATATCCTGCCTATCTCTCCATCCCGGAGGGTGTCCTTAGGCATCCATCATGATAGCCATTGATACCCTTGTTCTCCATGAACTCTTCTCATCCTTTCTTAAAGGTGTCGAGGCTGACAGCTGTCACCACTTCTTCTGGCAGGGAGTTCCATAGACCAGGGATCCTCTGGGTGAAAAAGTCCTTACTCTTATTTGTTTGAGGTCTAGCTATCAAAAGTTTCATGGAGTGCCCCCTAGTTCTAGTGTTGTGCGATAGGGAAAACAGTTTTTCCTTTTCTACTCTGTAGAAAACCCAGCTGGCTTTCATTGCTAAGGCAGGACTAGAATTTAAAGTCTTTTGGTTTCTAAGCTAGCACCTTAACCATTGTCCAAACTGGCTCTTACTAACATTCAAACACACACATTTTGGTTTTTATTAATGATTTCTACAGGATTGCTTCTTTAAAATTTAAATTATTTTAATTTTATTTATCCTTAAATCACCTCCCATTTCTATTATATATTTGCTTTGTTGGATTGCCTTTAGCATAGTTAATTTTATAGTTTATAACTTTATATGGTACTCTTAGATCAGTGATGTATTAATACGAAATGTATTTTTTTAACACAAACCCCTCAGTCTCGGGCTTCTTTTCATCATTTCTGTTTTTTGTGTGATTTTTATGAAGCAGTATATTGTTGTGAAATAATATTGTGAATTAACATGGATACCTTATATCCATGATGGTGAACCTTTGGCACGCGTGCCAGAGGTGGCACGCAAAGCCCTCTGTGGGCATGCATGCTGTCACCAGTTGCTCTTTGTGGGTGTCGGAGCGGCAGAAAATGGCCAAAACCCAGATCCCTTTCCGGGCTGTTTTTTAGGCCATTTTCCAGGCCATTTTCAGGCAACAACAGCCTGAAAACGGCCTCTAAACAGCCCAAAAACCAGCCTGAAAACGGCCTCTAAACAGCCCAAAACCCAGCCTAAAAACGGCCTCTAAACAGCCCAAAACCAGCCTGAAAACGGCCTCTAAACAGCCCAAAACCAGCCTGAAAACGGCCTCTAAACAGCCCAAAAACCAGCCTGAAAACGGCCTCTAAACAGCCCAAAAACGGCCTCTAAACAGCCCAAAAACCAGCCTGAAAATGGCCTGAAAACAGCCGAAAAATGGCCCCCCAAATGGCCAAAAAACAAGCCTGTGTGCGCCAGCCAGCTAGTCTTTGGGTTTCCCATGCTCCGGTGCATGCACGCATGTTCTGCTTTGGGCACTCAGTGCCAAAAAGGTTTGCCATCACTGCCTTATATAATGTATGATTATTTTCTTTCCTATTTAGTAAATTTGAGTTATAAAAAGGAATATATACTTCTCAAGAAGTGGTTGAAAGAAAAGGGCTACAAGAACAATAATTTAAATCCAGCAGTGTTTTCAGGTAATGTTCTAATAACTTTTCTAAAGTTTTCACTAGTGAAAATTTGCAAAAAATGTGATAACTTTTTATCCCAATGTAAACAGCCACAAAGAAGCCACATACACTTACTAGGAAGTGATGTTAATAAGTAATGGTTTCTTTAGTTTCAAATGATTACTTTTACCTTCCACTCTAGGATTCATGAGTTATAAGGAATCCTAGAGTTAATATAGTTATTTCAGTAGAAAATAGATATTTATCACAAGAAATGTAACTGAATTAGGTGGGTTAGAGCAGGGGTCTCCAACCTTTGCAACTTTAAGTCTGAAGGACTTCAGCTCCCAGACTTCTCCAGCCAGCAAAGCTGGCTGGAGAATTCTGGGAGATGAAGTCCTTCAGACTTAAAGTTGCAAAGGTTGGAGACCCCTGGGTTAGAGCTATTACTAGTTGTGTACTTTTAAAGATGGACACATTTTCAGTGTGCAATAATGGGATATTAATACCCCCTAAAGACCCATCTTTCTTCTGACGGGATGTTAACGTGTGTTAGTTTTGCAAAGTTTTACATCATCTTGTTGGGGGACAGACGTATCAGATTGAAAGTTCTTGATTTGTGCACTTGGTTCCACATAATCTTCATTAGGAAACTTAAGAGAGTACAGTGGTACCTCGGTTCACGAACTTAATTCGTGAATTGACTCTGGTCGCGAACCGAATTGTTCGTGAACCGAGGCACAGTTTTCCATATGCTAAAAGCATAGCAAAAATTTAAAAAAAAGTCACTGAAAGTACTCACAGTGTGCGTGCTGGGGCTTTTTTCTGTGTCTTCTTCTCTCTACGATCTTCCTACAGGAAGTCACAACCATGTGACAGCCAGGAATACATTAAAAACGGCCGCGGTTCCTGTTTGTGAACCGAAGCAGAGTTCGTGAATCGGAGCACATTTTGAGGAACTTTTCTGTTCGTGAACCGAGTTGGTCGTGAACAGAGGCGTTCGTGAACCGAGGTACCACTGTATTATTCAACCAGAGTGGAGAGACTCATTTGAGTGGGATGTGCACTCCAGGAAGATTGGCTGCTAAAGGAGTGAGATTGATCAGTGGAGATATGTGATCGGGTATGTGAGATATCATCATTTGGATTGCCAGCTAATTTAGAAAGTACTTCACATTCATTAAGGATCTTAGGGATCTTAGCAGAAACAGCAGTATCATTTCCAGTGCTGAACAAAGTAATAAGATCTTGTTTTAACTCCTGCTGTCTCTGAAGAACAGTGACTTTTAGACAAAATAATAAAAACAAAATTAGGGGGCTGGAACACCTTCCTTACCATCTAAGGCTGCAACGGCTGGACCTCTTCACTCTAGAACGACGGCACCTGAGAGGTGACCTGATTGAAGTCTATAAAATCATGCACGGTGCGGACAAAGTAGAAAAGGAAAATCTGTTTTCCCTATCGCACAACACTAGAACTAGGGGGCACTCCATGAAACTTTTGATAGCTAGACCTCAAACAAATAAGAGGAAGGACTTTTTCACCCAGAGGATCACTGGTCTATGGAACTCCCTGCCAGAAGAAGTGGTGACAGCTGTCAGTCTCGACACCTTTAAGAAAGGATGAGGGGAGTTCATGGAGAACAAGGGTATCAATGGCTATCATGATGGATGCCTAAGGACACCCTCCGGGTTGGAGAGATAGGCAGGATATCTCTCAATGCCATTTGCAGGGAATCACAAGCAGGTGAAGACATCTGCTTGGGAAGAGCCTGAAGCAAATGGGGAGCCACTGTGGGAGACAGAATGCTGGACTGGATGGGCTGTGGCCTGTTCCAGCAAGGCTGTTCTTATGTTCTAACCCTTGAGTTTAGTTCATTTGTTTCCCTATTAAAATCAAGGAAGGTGAAAGGGCTTAATCATTCACAAAATCAGTCTGCTCTTGGCTGTGTAAGGATGTTGCTTTAATGCAGACAGGCCACTTCTCATTTCAGTTTCCTTTTGCTAGAAAATTTCTCAGGGGAGCAATTTTGTCCCAGCAATAGATAGCCTAAAAACCAAAGTTCTTAGCTTGTAGCTGTAAAGATCTCATTTGTGAATTTACATAATCTTCTCAATCCTTGAATCTACAAAAAATGCTTAAGATTAGGTCTCATACTTGATATCTGCACTTGGATTTGCATTCATGCTGAATTTTATTGAATTAGAGTACAGATATATATATATATATACTCAACCCAGAGATCATCCAGACAGAGAACCAATTAGTTACTGCTGTGTGGTTCTCTGTCTGGTTCTCTGTCTGGATGATCTCTGGGTTGAGTCGAAGGACAGAGAGGGATGACGTTAAGTTTCCTCCCTTAAAGGGGCCCTGAACAGGAGCTGTGAAAATATTCTCTCATTAATAGTCCTGTAAATGGCTGATGTAATCAGGGAAACCGGATAGCTCAAGGCATAGAAAGGCTTGGCCTGATATGCTGGAAAGTGCCGGTTCAAATCCCAGTAGAAGGAGTATGGCCAGCTGAAGAAGGCTAATAAGCCTGAAATGGATCCATCCTGGTCTCTTTATTTATTAAATCAGCCCTTAAAAATCTAACACATATCTAAAAAATTTCACACAGCAGTAACTAATTGGTTCTCTGTCTGGATGATCTCTAGGTTGAGTCGAAGGGCAGAGAGGGATGACGTTAAGTCTCCTCCCTTAAAGGGGCCCTGAACAGGAGCTGTGAAAATATTCTCTCATATATATATATATATATATATATATGTGTGTGTGTGTGTGTGTGTGTTTGTGTGTGTGTGTGTGTGACACAAGTATATACTTATCCTCCTGTCTCAGCTGATCAGGAAGAGAACCTGGTGGTCTAATTGGTAAGGCTCCTGCCTAGCATGCAATACAGCCCCGGTTCATATCCCAGTAAGGGTATGGCTAGCTGATGAGAGCTAAAAAGCTCGAAATAGATCTATACTAGTCTCCCTGACTTATTTATTGATCAGCTCAAAAAGCCTAACACACACACACACACACACACACACACACATGTTACGTTTTTGAGTTGATCAATAAATAAGTCATGGAGACTTACTGGGATTCGAAGCGGGGCTGTCCATGCCAGGCGAGAGCCTTTGCCATTAAGCCAGCCAGGTTCTGTTCCTGATCAGACAAGGAAATAGTATGTCTCCTCCCTTAACCGCCCTAACAGGGTGTTGTGGAACAATTATAGATACTAATCCTCCTGTCTCAGCTGATGCAATGGGAGAGCCTGGCTGGCTGAATGGCTAAAGGCTCTTGCCTTTATACTTATCCTCCTGTCTCAGCTGATCAGGAAGAGAACCTGGTGGTCTAATTGGTAAGGCTCCTGCCTAGCATGCAATACAGCCCCGGTTCGAATCCCAGTAAGGGTATGGCTAGCTGATGAGAGCTAAAAAGCTCGAAATAGATCTATACTAGTCTCCCTGACTTATTTATTGATCAGCTCAAAAAGCCTAACACACACACACACACACACACACACACACATGTTACGTTTTTGAGTTGATCAATAAATAAGTCATGGAGACTTACTGGGATTCGAAGCGGGGCTGTCCATGCCAGGCGAGAGCCTTTGCCATTAAGCCAGCCAGGTTCTGTTCCTGATCAGACAAGGAAATAGTATGTCTCCTCCCTTAACCGCCCTAACAGGGTGTTGTGGAACAATTATAGATACTAATCCTCCTGTCTCAGCTGATGCAATGGGAGAGCCTGGCTGGCTGAATGGCTAAAGGCTCTTGCCTTTATACTTATCCTCCTGTCTCAGCTGATCAGGAAGAGAACCTGGTGGTCTAATTGGTAAGGCTCCTGCCTAGCATGCAATACAGCCCCGGTTCGAATCCCAGTAAGGGTATGGCTAGCTGATGAGAGCTAAAAAGCTCGAAATAGATCTATACTAGTCTCCCTGACTTATTTATTGATCAGCTCATAAAAACTAACACACACACACACACACACACACATATATAATTATGTAGTAAATTGACAATGTAATTGCATTGCTGGTGGGACTGCAACAGTACTTCCTCTCAAGCTTCCAAAAGGGGTTGCAAAATTTTAAAAAAGTTTTCACTTAAATACTTTCTATATTCATCGCTCTGTATTTTTCATGTTAAGTAGTGTATTATAACTGTCTAAGAAATCAATAGCATTGATTTAAATTAATAGATTAAAATTACCTTAAATTAAATGAAGGTATACTTAAATTAAGTATACCTTAATTCAGGGATCTGCAAAGTCGGCTCTTTTAAGACTGGTGGACTTCAACTCCCAGAATTACCCAGCCAGCTGGCTGGGGAACTCTGGGAGTTGAAGTCCACCAGTCTTAAAAGAGCCGACTTTGCAGACCCCTGCCTTAATTGCATCTTCCTCTCCCTCCCTATGTCTTCTAGAAACAGGAAGGGGATTGATGACCACAAAAACGCTTCAGGTTTGTGAGTATTTCTATGAATAAACATGAAACTCTCTGAACCATAATGAGGATGTGAGAAATTTTATTATCCTGTCTTTTCATATAATGTATATTATTTAGATTTTCCTTGTGACTTTATGCTGGATTTATAAATTATATTTAACCAATACTAGTGGATTAGGCTAGCATCTACGTAGGTTTTGATGAAGGGCTTATGAGTAGGCACTCCAGAGCCTGTGAGTGGACTGGATTTAATGATGGTAGTTACGTTTCCAAGGCCTGGTTGGTTTGGGATTTAAATTCCTGTGATTGCCAGATGATAGGATGAAGATTCTTTAATCCATATTCTTTAATCTATTATTATTATTATTATTATTATTATTATTATTATTATTATTATTATTATTATTATTATTATTATTATTATTATTATTATTATTATTTGTATACCGCCCTCTCTCCCGTAGGGACTCAGGGCGGTGCACAGGAATAATAAAGGATAAAATACATATAAATACAGTCAATAGATAAATTTAAAATTAAATAAAATAAATTTAACCTGTGTTAAAATAATAAGAAACCCTATTAAAATGATAGTAAAAACAAACTATGCCAGGCCGGCCGCATGAAAAAAGTAAGTCTTTAATGTTCGCCGGAAGAGGCGAAGGTCCGTGATGGTACGAAGTTCAGGCGGCAGGTCGTTCCAGAGGGCTGGGCCCGCCACAGAGAAGGCCCTTCCCCTGGGAGCCGCCAGCCGGCATTGTCCAGTGGACAGCACCCTGAGGAGGCCCTCCCCCTGGGAGCGGACAGGTCGGATGGAAGTATGTGGCAAGAGGCGGTTCTGCAAATAACCAGGACCCATGCCATGGAGCGCTTTGAAGATGATCACCAAAACCTTGAAGCGCACCCAGAAGGCCACAGGCAGCCAGTGCAGCTCGCGCAGGAGAGGTGTTATGTGGCAGTGTCTTGGTGCTCCCAAGATCCCCCGCGCAGCCGCATTCTGCACTAACTGGAGTCTCCGGGCGAACCTCAAGGAAAGCCCCATGTATTTGGACAACATCAGGTTAGAGATAGCTTTTGTTTTGATATTATAAAATTTCGGTTTAGTGTCTTAAATAGGCCCAGCAATTTTAAAAATATGCCCAATGCTGTTGTAAGATGAACTTCATTTTACCCATATCTTGCAGCATCCATCAACTTATTTACAAGAACAGGAACACTTGATTCTCATTGCAAAGTTCATGTTTCTGAACGTTTTTTTAAAATTCTTTCCATTTATAGTCGATGCTATGGTAAATGTGTGCCAAAGCTAAATGCTAGATTAGCAGTACAATCTGGGTCCATTGAGGGCTTGGGATGTTTTGAATCCATAGCTATTTTCTTCACTTTCTTTGGCATAATTCACTTTTGAGAGTTAGTTATAGTAATAAATGCACACTTGTAGAGTTTCTCACAGGATTATCAGGGTCATTATATACTGTTAGAGTTTCTGCCAAGGAATGGCCGATGGATTGCTTCCAAAGTGAGTTTCCAAGGGATCATCAAAGATAAGATGACCTGATCCTTATTTGTGTCTCATCTGCAATTGATGTGCAACCTTTTGAAAATCTGCTTATTTTAACAGTGGCAATTAATTGCAGAGGGACTTGGTTGGGTATAACCAGGGGGTTCTTTTTTTTTACTTTAGTGCATAATAAAGTATGATTTAAGTCCTTTTTCAATATATTCATTCTGTTTTTTTAACATTTCATAGGCCGAAGAGCTGATTATTTCTTTGCCTGAAAAGTGCTTGCTTACTTCCAATACTGTGCTTAACAGTTACCTCAGAGAATACATTTTAAAGTAAGTTGGTCACCACTTAATAAAATTCTCAAATTTACACACTGACATTTCAATAGCTCTTGTCATTTAAACGTATACTTTCTAATCTGAACAGCTCAGTTACTTTGAACAAAATTGGAGAATTATGTACAGTGTGCATTTTTGTTAGAATCGATGCCATTAATTAAACTTCATGATTTTTTAAAAAAATATTTGGGAAATTAGAGTTAGTTTAGTTTAGTTATTGATTTAGAAGGATAAAATAAGACATCTTCTAGATCAGGGGTCCCCAACTTTGCAACTTTAAGTCTGAAGGACTTCAGCTCCCAGACTTCTCCAGCCAGCAAAGCTTAAGGAGCTCAAGTCATCTGAACCAGGGGTCTCCAACCTTTGCAACTTTAAGTCTGAAGGACTTCAGCTCCCAGCAAAGTTGGCTGGAGAATTCTGGGAGCTGAAGTCCTTCAGACTTAAAGTTGCAAAGGTTGGGGACCCCTGTTCTAGATAAGTTGCAAATTACCCATGTTTTTCTTCAAAACAAATAAAATCCTTGTCATATTTATTGTGATTATAATAAAGCATTTTGATTTAGTAATCTCTTTGCATCAATATCATGCACCCATAAATTCCATCCCCATGCAAGTGAGTAATTGTAAACTCTGAAGTCAGAAAAAAACAAATTATAGACAATCCAAACTGTCTTTATTAAAAATGGGCATTTGCGTAGTAGTTGCTGGATGATGAGAGACAGGTTTGCACTTTTGAACTGATCAGCATACATTTTGCTACAAAAAGCCTTGTTGCATGTGATTAAAAAATAATAATCCAGTTCTCAAATGATAGAATTGTGTCTTTTGATGAATGATAACATAGATATATTACATTAGAAGCTGTTTATGTATTTTCTTTGTTTAAAAATGACCTTTTAAAGTCAGGGGCAGAATGTTCTGGGAGGCTGTGATCTCTCTGTTCCCATCTGTGAACATTGTTGTATGTAAGCTTTGTGTCCGTTTTTCCTTCTATACGGAAACGGATCTGTTTGTACTATGTGATGTACTTTGTACTAATAAACTCTGCACAGAATTCTATTCTCATATTTCCTCACGATTAGGGTCTAACACTTTGTATGCCGCATCAAGCAGTATCTTTCCCATGCTTCAGGCATTCATTGTGATAATGTTATCAATAGTGAGCAGTGCCTCGTGACTCTAAAATGGTATTTATGTAAGAAAGTCAAATGATGTACGTAGAATGAAAATGGTCACTGAGAAAATTTAGACCAATACAATACAATACAATACAACACAACACAACACAATACAATACAATACAATACAATACAATACAATACAATACAATACAATAGCAGAGTTGGAAGGGACCTTGTAGGTCTTCTAGTCCAACCCCCTGCGTGGGTAGGAACCTTATACCATTTCAGACAAATGGCTATCTAACATCTTCTTAAAGACTTCCAGGGTTGGGGCATTCACAACTTCTGGAGGCAAGCTGTTCCAGAGGTTAATTGTTCTAACTGTCAGGAAATTTCTCCTTAGTTCTAAGTTGCTTCTCTCCTTGATTAGTTTCCACCCATTGCTTCTTGTCCTGCCCCCAAGTGCCTTGGAGAATAGTTTGACTCCCTCTTCTTTGTGGCACCCTCTGAGATATCGGAACACTGCTATCATGTCTCCCCTGGCCCTTCTCTTCATCAAACTAGACATACCCAGCTCCTGCAACCGTTCTTCATATGTTTTAGTCTCCAGTCCCCTAATCATCTTGGTTGCTCTTCTCTGCACTCTTTCCAGAGTCTCCACGTCTTTTCTACATCGTGGCGACCAAAACTGTATGCAGTATTCCAAGTGTGGCCTTACCAAGGCACTATACAGTGGCATTAACACTTCACGTGATCTAGATTCTATCCCTCTGTTTATGCAGCCTAGAACTGTGTTGGCTTTTTTGGCAGCTGCTGCACACTGCTGGCTCATATTTAAATGGTTGTCCACTAGGATTCCAAGATCCCTCTCACAGTTGCTACTATTGAGCAAGGTACCACCTATACTGTACTTGTGCATTTTGTTTTTCTTGCCTAAATGTAGAACCTTACTTTTTTCACAATTGAATTTCATTTTATTAGATAGTGCCCAATGTTCAAGTCTGTCAAGATCTTTCTGTATCTTAAGCCTATCTTCTGGAGTGTTGGCTATTCCTGCCAGCTTGGTGTCGTCTGCAAATTTGATGAGTTCCCCATTGAAGTACAAATTGAAGTACTCTATCTTCTAATTGGTATACTTTAAAAAGATGCAGGAAAATATACTGAAAAGGTTAAGCATTTATGGCAGAGAAGGGTACAGTGTTTGTTCCTCTCTAGATTAGAAGAATGATGAATAAGCAGAATGCGATAGAAGTGGGTAAACTGATACAAGGTATGACAGGATATGGACTTTTTTTCCTTTTTCTGTCAAAATAGACAATGCAGGGTCATCCAATGAAGGCAAATAGTGTGAAATTCAAGACAGGAAAAAAAATATTAAACAGTGAGGTTGGTATAGTGGTTAGGGCAGGGGTCTGCAAAGTCGGCTCTTTTAAGACTGGTGGACTTCAACTCCCAGAGTTCCCCAGCCAGCATAGCTGGCTGGGGAATTCTGGGAGTTGAAGTCCACCAGTCTTAAAAGAGCCGACTTTGCAGACCCCTGGGTTAGGGCATCAGGTTATAAACCAGGAGTTCTAGTCCCACTTTAGGTATGAAACTAGTTGTGCGACTAGTCACTCTCTCTTAGCTCCAGAAAGCAGGCAGTGGCAAACCACTGAACATTATGACAAGAAAACTGGAGGGACTAGCCTAGCCAGTTGCCAGGAGTCAAGAGCAACTTCAAGATGCAATATTTAATTAACGTAACCATCTAAATACTATAGCATTTGCTCAAGTAAAAAGGTTGGTACTTGATCTGCTTTGAAATAGAGGTAGCTGGGGATGCTAACGATATCCATGCTATTGCTTAAAACATTCTGCAGTTATGTCCATTAAATCATCAGGAATGGAACTCAACCTGAAAGAATCTTTGCTAAGACTGTTAAGTGTCTAAAAGAGTATGCATTACTTTCACTATCAGAGACAATCTACTTAATTATTGAAGAACTTCAGTTGGGTGTGTGTGTGATCTGTTAAGCTCATGGTTTATGGCACCCCATGTATCTCTGGTTGGATGCTATAGGATTAAACCCTTGGCCCCAATGTTCTGTTCATTTAATCTATCAAGCTGTTCTTTCCTTCTTTCAATTTCATATTGTGTGGATGAGAGCTTTCTGATTTTACTTTGTGTATGATGATAAAACTCAGAAATGTCAAAAACTGTGATTATCAAAATGTAGTTACTATGTTTTTCTTTGCCTTTTCAATAGATGGAGGCCTCCTATTTCTCCTTTGATAGCATTATGTTCATTTTTAATAGCAGAGAAGTGGTTCCATAGGACATCTGTGTGGAAACCATACCTGGATCTCTTACCTGAAACATACACCTGTCCTATTTATTTGGAGCAAGAAACACTGAACCTTTTCCCGGAGCCCTTGAGAAGAAAAGCTCTTGAGCAACGATCATCGATCCAGGACCTTTTTGCTTCTTCAAAGCAATTCTTCTCTTCTTTGCAGCCTTTATTTCCTGAAGATGTGGAGATTATTTTTAACTTCAGTGCCTTCCAGTGGGCTTGGTGCACTATAAATACAAGAACAGTGTTTATGAAACATTCACAGAAAGACTGTTTTTCTAGAGAACCAGATATTTATGCTCTAGCTCCATTTCTGGATTTGCTAAATCACAATCCAAAGGCCCAGGTAAGATGATAATAATGGCGATATTAATTTTATTCATCATAGAAAGAAAGAAGAAAAAGGAATCCACATACATACATACTGTTACATACTCATTTCAATCTTAAAACTTAAAAAACCCCACATCAAACATATATTGTAGTTCAGAATATACAGATAGTTTCTTAATTGGTACTCCAGTTAAAACTCTGATTGCAGGTAGTTTAGTTTAGTTTATTGTTTTTTTTTAACCACCCTACTCCCGAAGGACTCAGGGCGGTGTACAGGCAGAATAAAAACAAATATACAAAAGTTTAAAAAGCTTTTAAAAAACATATTAAACCTTGGCCGAAACGTGGAACCCCCCCCCCTCCCCCAAACTAACCCTGATTAAAATTAATAAAAATTTAAGTTTAAAAATCATGTTTTATGCCAGCCCGGCTTGTTGGAAGAAAAAGGTTTGGAGACCACGGTGGGGTGCGTAAGTCAGGGATAGTTCTTAATTCTGGGGGCAATTCGTTCCAGAGTACAGATGCTCCTACGGAGAAGGTTCTCCCCCTGGGTGTCGCCAGTCGACATTGTCTAGCCGACGGCACCAGGAGAAGACCCTCTCTATGGGAGTGTACTGGCTGGTGGGAGGCTCTCGGTGGCAGAAGGCAATCTCGTAAGTACCCCGGTCCTAAGTTCTTGACTTATGATCATAATTCAGCCAAAATTTTCATTGTTAAGCAAGTTAATTTTCAAATGAGTTGCTCCCATTTTATGACCTTCGTTGCAACATTGTTAAGCAAATCATAGCCATTGTTAAGTGAATTTGGTTTATACTGCATTGACTTTGCTTGTCAGAAGCTGGCTGGCATAGTTACAAATAGTGATCACATGACCCCGAAATAATGCAACTTTCATAAATACATGCCAGTTGCTAAGTGCCTGAGTTTTTATCAGATGCTTCTTCAGTGTGAAAAACTGAGATGCTTCTTCACTGGGATGCTTCTTCAGTGGGAAAAATGGTCATAAATCATTTTTTTCAGTGCTGTTGTAACTTCATAAGAATATAAGAACATAAGAATAGCCTTGCTGGAACAGGCCACAGCCCATCCAGTCCAGTATTCTGTCTCACACAGTGGCTCAATATCTTCACCTGCTTATGATTCCCTGCAAATGGCATTGAGAGATATCCTGCTTATCTCTCCAACCCGGATAGGAGAGAGGCATTGAGAGATATCCTGCCTATCTCTCCAACCCGGATATCCTGCCTGGATATCCTGCCTATCTCTCCAACCCTTAGGCATCCATCATGATAGCCATGGATACCCTTGTTCTCCATGAACTCGTCTAATCCTTTCTTAAAGATGTCGAGGCTGACAGTTGTCACCACTTCTTCTGGCAGGGAGTTCCATAGACCAGTGATCCTCTGGGTGAAAAAGTACTTCCTCTTATTTGTTTGAGGTCTAGCTTCCAAAAGTTTCATGGAGTGCCCCCTAGTTCTAGTGTTGTGCGATAGGGAAAACAGTTTTTCCTTTTCTACTTTGTCCACACCGTGCATGATTTTATAGGCTTCAATCAGGTCACCTCTCAGGCGCCGTCGTTCTAGAGTGAAGAGGCCCAGCCGTTGCAGCCTCAAATGGTAAGGAAGGTGTTCCAGCCCCCTAATCATTCCGGTTGCCCTCCTCTGCACCTTTTCCATTTCCATTCATATCCTTCTGAAGGTATGGGGACCAGATCTGTACACAATACTCCAGATGGGGCCTCACCATAGATTTATAAAGAGGCAAAATGACACTTGCTGACTTAACATCAGCCACTAAACAAATGTTGTAAGTCAAGGACTATCTATATAGCATTCTTGTTCAAGTATAGCAAGAGAAAGAAAACTTCAAGCTATTGTGTAATTGATATAATTAACATAGAATGGATCTCTTCCAGTCTTATCAGTAAATACATTTAATTCCCGCCTCCCCGCCCCCTTATGTTTATTTTGTGGGTCTAACAGGCCCAGTGCCTTTAGAAGTGTAAGGTTTGATCCAAGGGTCACGTGTTCAGTAATGAGATTGTATTTCTCTTGAACTTCTATTTTTCTCATACTCAGGTGAAAGGTTCGTTTAATGAAGATACAAAATGTTATGAAATAAAAACACATCTGGGCTATCAGAAACACCAAGAAGTATATATTTCTTATGGCCCTCATGACAACCAGCGATTACTTCTAGAATATGGCTTTGTTGCTTCTGATAATCCACACAGCTGTGTGCACGTTAGTACAGGTAAGGCTATGGCTCGTTCTATACAAAATAGCAAAAAAACCTAGAACAATGAAAGCCCATCACTTTCTCGTAGACCTTTGGATGCTATCAGTTCCCTACAGTTGAGTCCTACAAGTAATCTGATGCACTAAGACCTTGATGGCGAACCTATGGCACGCGTGGCATGTGGAGCCATTTCTGAGGGCATGAGAGGCGTTACCCTGTCAGCTCCAGCACGCATGCGCATGCTGGCCAGCTGATTTTGGTCTTGATTTTCGGTCGGTTTTTTGCCTCTGGAGGGTGAAAAACAACCTAATGTGCAAATCGGAAGTTCGGGGATGGAGTTCCAGTTTGTGTGTTGGGCTGTTTTTTGCCCTCTGGAGGCTCCTAGAAAGCCTCTGTAGCCTGGGGAGGACGAAAAACAGACTTACCGGGCCCACCAGAAGTTGGAAAATGGGCCATTTCCGGACTCCAGGTGGGATGGGGGAGGCTGTTTTCACCCACCCAGATTCCAAGAAGGTCGTGCTTTTGGCACCCAAGACAAAAATGGTTTGCCATCATTGAATTAAGATAAGATACTGGGGAATAAAAAAAAGTGGTGGCCCAGAGTCCTTATTGTTTTTGTTCAAACCTTTCCTGGGATATCCTTATGCACCTTAATTTCTTAAAACAGGTTTTCAGGTTTTATGACTTGTGTCCACAAGAATAATGTGTACAGGATATTTTCATTTCTTTAATATTTAAAATAAATTTATACTAATTACTACCAGTATAGAATGCTTAAAATGTCAGCATTGCAAAATTATCATGACTCTTATTGGCTTTAAACAATTTATTTTAACTTTCTTTAGATACATTGCTTAAATATGTTTATTCGGAAGACAAACAGAAATCTATGAAGCTTTCCATTTTACAAGAGCACAAGTTATTAGAGTAAGACATCTTTACATCTTTATAGTATAACTTTGGAAGATTTCACATTAAAACTTTCTCAGTATTGTTTGTGGATTTGAAGTATGAAAATTTGTGTTTGTTGCTTATACATAAGATTCCTGCTAAATACAGGAATCTTGCTTAACACTGGAACTCACCCGGCAATGTATCCTATTTGAAGGTTGTGCTAATATGCATGATTTGTGTCTTAAGACAGGGGTCTCCAACCTTTGCAACTTTAAGTCTGAAGGACTTCAGCTCCCAGACTTCTCCAGCCAGCTTTGCAAAGAAATTTAAGAATTTCTTTGCAAAGAAATTTCTGTCTTAAGAAATTTGTGTACTTTATAATCCTGTTCCTGACACAGATTTTGCCTGTAGTTAATATTTTATATACATAAGTTTCTATAAACACAATAATAAAATATGGACGGCTACTTTTTGATTTAGGAATAGGACAATTTTATAGGAAGATATACAGTGGTACCTCGGTTCACGAATGCCTCTGTTCACGACCAATTCGGTTTACGAACAGAAAAGTTACTCAAAATGTGCTCCGGTTCACGAATGGAAAAGTTCATTAAAATATGGTCTGGTTCACGAACTCCGCTTCTGTTCACGAACTCCGCCTCGGTTCACAACCAATTTGGTTCGCGAACAGAGTCAGTTCAAGAATTAAAACCAAAAGAATGATCAGAACGGATTAATTGGATTTACATTAAACCCTATGGGAAACTGTGCCTCGGTTCACAACCAATTCGGTTCGCGAACAGAGTCAGTTCAAGAATTACGACCAAAAAACAAGGTCAGAACGGATTAACCGGATTTACATTAAACCCTATGGGAAATTGTGCCTCGGTTCACGACCAATTTGGTTCGCGACCAGAGTCATTTCACGAATTAAGTTCGTGAACCGAGGTACCACTGTATATT
Source organism: Rhabdophis nuchalis (assembly GCA_039707465.1). Taxonomy (NCBI): domain Eukaryota; kingdom Metazoa; phylum Chordata; class Lepidosauria; order Squamata; family Natricidae; genus Rhabdophis; species Rhabdophis nuchalis. Next base: position 13,496,013 of record CM077649.1, read on the forward strand.
AAAAGTTCATGTACTTCAGAGTTAATTTCCAGCAATAGATGAATAGTAGTTTTCTAACTTAATGTGTTTAGTATATTGTGTTTATTTTTAATTTAAAAGAAAGTACTATGGAGTATTGCAATTGACAGTTGGTGAAATGAGGAGGGCAGTATTTTCTCTTTCTCAGCATATGAAATAAATAGAATTTAGATTTTTTTAAAACACTTTTTTCCCTAGTGATCTGACATTTGGCTGGGATGGACCATCTTGGACACTTCTTACAGCCCTTAAATTGTTATGTCTTGAAGCAGAGGAATTGTAAGTTGCAAACCTTTGCTGAAAACGATTGTTTTGGGAAAATGTCACTTGAAATGCCATTTTCTTGCTTTGTATGGATATTTGATTCATATGAATGTATTCAATATTCGTAATTCTAGTACTTTGTGGAAAAAAGTAGTGCTTGGAGATGTTGCGTCAAGGAAGAATGAAGAAAAGAGTATGGCTTTTGCATCAAAAATCTGTACGTCATTGATGGAAGAAACTCAGCATGTGCTTCAGAAGGTACTGTGAATGCTCAAATGCCCGTATGTAAAATTTGAGAGTGGAATGTTTTAAATTATTAAGATTTTTAAAAAATGAGATTCCTCTTAAAGCTGAAAGTGTCCTGCCATACGATATAGCAGCTTATCTCCAGCCAGTAAAGGTCAGGAATTTATAGAGAAGATGTTTGGCTCTGATAGATATTCAAGAAGAAAGAACTCTTCAACTGTGCAGCAGTTAAAAATGTTTTTGTTTTTTTTTTTGAAATTTTTTTTAATGGGTTTTACAATTTATAATATGGGAAAGGGGTAAATAGGGTTTATAATATACATTTTAGAGCTTCCATATCAGAAATGGTGGTTGCATTCGAGTCTTCATACAATATCCTATTGGATAGTGTTAAGAGATATATACATATAACACGTTTTAAAAAAAAAATTCATACATTCAATCATTAGTTTTACATTCACGTCCGTTTCAAGAATTACAATAATTCAAAATTAATTATTTTTGAGATCTGAGCCTTTTTGCTATCGCACCTTCTTTCTCCCTCCCTTCGGAGGGCGGGGCCATGGCTCCTCCCGTTCCTTCTTCTTCATCTCCCAGGATTGAGGAGTGTTTTTTAAGAAAGGTCTCCGCCTCTCCTGTTGTTTTAATTTTTATCCTACCTCCATCCCAGAATATCAACATTCCTTCAGGCATTAACCATTTAAACCAGATTCCATTTTTATATAGCTTTTTGGACAGGAAGGAATATTTCCTTCTCATTTCTCTAGTTGAAAATGTTTGTTTACTGCACTCCTAATAAAAATGGAATAGACGAATTGGTACATTATTGATACATTATTAGAGATATCAGATTAACCAAGTTAGACTTTGTAGCAATTTTCCTAGAGGTATAAAATAAATTGAACTAGATCAGAGTCAGCCAAAACTAGAGGTGTAAGGTTTTTTTCATTATCCCAGCCAGCATGCAACTGCATCTATAAAGTTGGACTATTTAAAGCCATTGAGTCCAACCTTTTTCTATTATAGTAATCCAAATAAAAATGTTTATACAATACAATACAATACAATACAATACAATACAATACAATACAATACAATAGCAGAGTTGGAAGGGACCTTGTAGGTCTTCTAGTCCAACCCCCTGCGTGGGCAGGAACCTTATACCATTTCAGACAAATGGCTATCTAACATCTTCTTAAAGACTTCCAGGGTTGGGGCATTCACAACTTCTGGAGGCAAGCTGTTCCAGAGGTTAATTGTTCTAACTGTCAGGAAAGTTCTCCTTAGTTCTAAGTTGCTTCTCTCCTTGATTAGTTTCCACCCATTGCTTCTTGTCCTGCCCCCAGGTGCCTTGGAGAATAGTTTGACTCCCTCTTCTTTGTGGCACCCTCTGAGATATCGGAACACTGCTATCATGTCTCCCCTGGTCCTTCTCTTCATCAAACTAGACATACCCAGCTCCTGCAACCGTTCCTCATATGTTTTACCTCCAGTCCCCTAATCATCTTGGTTGCTCTTCTCTGCACTCTTTCCAGAGTCTCCACGTCTTTTCTACATCGTGGCGACCAAAACTGTATGCAGTATTCCAAGTGTGGCCTTACCAAGGCACTATGATAAAGAACTTTCAACCCTCACTTGAATCTAGAGAAAGTAAATACCAATACTTCTTTAGGAAATTAGTTCTACTGTCAAACAGCATATACTATTGGACAATTTTCTATAACATCATGTAGAATCTGCCATCCTATACTTACTAGTATTGTGTGTTCTGAACAATTACATGAATATTTTTAAAATGTTAAACGGATATTTGATCTTATGAGTAAATGTATTTTAACAACCAGAGAGTTTTAAAGTATAATTTTGTTTTTCCTTTCCAGGTTTCAGATTTAAAAAATCATTATGAACATCTTGTGAATCAACTGACTTTGGTGGAAGCATTACATACAGAGAATCTAAGTATCCTGCAGCTTTCATATGAAATTCTTCAGCATTTACCCTCCACAACCATTTAATTTCCCAAAACAAAATGGTACAAGTTTCTGCAACAATAAAACAATTGAATATTCACTGTGAACACTTTGTATAATATAAACAGAAAAACCAAGCAACCAACCAAGAATGCATAGATCTTTAAAATCCTTTAATTAAGACTGTATTAATCAGAAAGAAAATGTTGGACCAAAATATTTAAAAAGGGGCGATAATGAGGCAATCTGTAGTCTTAAGTCAGGGATGGGCAAACTTTGCAACTTTAAATCTGAAGGACTTCAGTTCCCAGAATTCTCCAGCCAGCAAAGCTGGCTGGAGAAGTCTGGGAGCTGAAGTCCTTCAGACTTAAAGTTGCAAAGTTTGCCCACCCCTGGTCTAAGTGATAATTTAGAGCAGGGCTGTCAAACTCCTGGCCCGTGGGCGGGATGGGTTACATGCTGGCCACACCCCCACCCAATTTAGTGAAGGAAAAAAGTCCCAATATGTCATGTAACACTGTCATGATGTGAGCTTGACATCGCCTTAGTTAGAGCAATGTTTCTTATCCTTCCCACTTTTAAAACATATAGAATTCCTCCAAAATGTTTTTGTTGGCGTTGACCATATTTACCAATGTTTAGCATCTTAAAAATTAAAATTGATGCCTTTGCTGATGCTACCTATTCTCACAATTGTTCAATGGGATTTTAATATTCTTTTTCAGAACAGGCTGGCAAATTGATTTTGTGGGCCTCTGAGAAGGTCTTGGGGTATTCCCAGAAGTCCTAGGATCACAGTTTAAAAAACCCTTCTTCAGAGAAATTCATATAGTTTTCGTGAGCTAGAATTTCTTCAGCAATGATGAAACATGAAAGGCTGAAGGAAAATGATGGAAGCTTCCCCCCTTCTGAAACACCATCTGTTTATCACTGCTTGTTTACTTATTATTGAAAGTCATTTGAGTTTTAACTTCCTTTTGGCTGCTGATGGATTTAGATTCTGGCTGTCCCTTTGACACATATGTTGACCTGGAGTAGATAAGCTGGACTTCTTGAGAGAGATGCACTAAAGAAATAATTGTGTGAACTTTCTGAGGTTTTTTAGGAGCCTTCATCTTCTTGAAAAACACTCGTAAATGTAACTGCATCAAAAATAGCTTAACTCTGCAAACACAATAGAACTGGCGAATCACATATACCTGTTCTGCAGTTTGTGGCACAGCTGAGGCTAGAGTGCTACCCATTACTTCATGTATTTCTGGTTTCCTTGACTTCTAAGACTGCTTCATCTCCACTCCTTGTCTATTTGAATATTACCTCTTTCTTCTCACCTAACCCGCACATTTTATAAATTTTGAATTCATTAATGGTATCATTAAGTTCAGATGTACAGTTTGCATTTTAACTACTGGAGAAGATCATTCACAACTGTGTTTAATGCCATTGTAAAAAAAAAATAGCCTGATTTTACCTTCTTTCTGAAGCCTAACAAATAGCTGTTTAAGTTTTTCTACAGAAATTAATGTCAGTCGTTTTAGTATATACATCTGAGAGAGATTAGAGATCAGTGTTTTGTATATGGCAAAGCTAAACATTTTTATGTGATTTAGTATTTGCTTACAACTTTTTTAAGAAGTGCAAAGAGTATTATCTTTTGGAGTGACGCTAGTTTTAAATAATGTACTAAACAAAGTGTAAAAACTACACTGTATATAACAGTATAGAAAAATGAATATATGTGTTGTACATGTATGACAATAGGAACTATTTTGTGTATCTTTGTGGTTTAGTTCTTATGGCTACAGTACTCATAAAAAGAGAATAAGGGTGATCTCAGAAGTCCTTGATATCATTTTACAGCTATCATTAGAATGGTTTTCAGTTTCCCTGTTTCAGCTATAAAATAGGGTAATCATTCATCATGGGTTAGTGCTTTTAGACCTGTCCATTCAGGAAAAGATAAGATAGTATCAACTTTCAAACTTAGTTAATTAAAGCTTTTAAGTGCATTATGAATGAAATGTCAAAAGATGACACTTCACTAGGGGGAAAGATCTGTAAGTGATGTGGTCAGTGATTTGGTGTTTTTGGATGGGAATTTTTCCTTATCAATATGAAGCTGCGTAGAAGAAACGGGCATTTTCATAGCACAGAGTATATGAAATAATTCCCACTATGCGGCATTTGTAAATATAGATGAAGATAATAAAGAAGGCTATATAAGAAAAAGTTAACGTTATGGCAAAGTAAAACTTGTCTAGCTTGTTGAACGGCAAACGAACTACGTTAAAAGTTGCCACGAGGATTAGAAACAGGTTACAGGCTACTTCCCCTAAAGCACTTTCACTTTTGCATAAAGCACACAAAAATTTGTAATATTGCTGTGGTATATAGTCAAGAGAATCACGTAAAAGCAGTTTAACTGTAGATACTGACTTAAATGTTCTTACACACCGAAAATAAACCCTGAGCTTATGGGTGGTTGTGGGAAGGGCAGGAGAAATGAAGGTAAGGTTCAGCCCAAACAAAGCAAGTTGTATATATGATGGTAAATCATTCCAGGCATTCCAGGCATTATGTGAGCTCCCCTTGAGATGCACCCGGAGGCTCCAGCTGGTACAGAATGCGGCCGCGCGGGGGATTTTGGGAGCCTCACGATGCTCCCACGTAACACCTCTCCTGCGCGAGCTGCACTGGCTGCCGGTAGCCTTCCGGGTGCGCTTCAAGGTGTTGGTGACCATCTTTAAGACGCTCCATGGCATAGGGCCTAGTTATTTGCAGGACCGTCTCCTACCACATACCTCCCTTCGACCGGTCCGCTCCCACAGAGAGGGCCTCCTCAGGGTCCCGTCAGCTGGTCAATGCCGGCTGGCGACGCCCAGGGGAAGAGCCTTCTCTGTGGCGGGTCCAACCCTCTGGAATGACCTACCCTCCGAACTTCGTACCATCACGGACCTTCGCCTTTTTCGCCGCTCATTAAAAACGCACTTGTTGCACCTAGCTGGCCTTGCTTAGAGTTAGATTTTAGCCTATATTTTAGTTTAGATTTTAGAACTGGGGCTTTTTAGTGGATTGGTTGAGATTTTAAATATTTTTAGCTTAATTTTTAGCACAGGTTATTCTAATTTAATCTTATTTTATTATCGTATTGTATGTATTGTTGCTATTGTGGTATTTTAAAGTCCCTGTGCACCGCCCTGAGTCCATTTGGAGACAGGAGCGGTATATAAATCCAATAAATTGTAAACTGTAAACTGTGCACCTACATATTTATGTTTTCGAGTAAGCTTTGATTCCGGTGACTACATGAACAAGAGTAGAGGTTTTTAAATAAGATTTTTAGACGTGCTTTGGCATTGCCACCTTCATAGGGTTCAGAGAGTGACCTAGCTGACTAAGGAAGGATAGAATTCATGGTTTCCAGTTTCTACTGGTCATGGAATTATTATTTTCCTGTTGACAGAAATCTACCCTTTACTGCAGGGGTCCCCAACCTTTTTGGCACCAGGGACCGGTTTCATGTTAAAAAAATTCTGCGGACCAGTGGCCATGGCTCGGCTGACGTAGAGGGGGGGAGGGGGAAGAGGTGGCGCATGCGCGTGCACGGGTGTGTGTGAATCAGCTCCCTCGCCTCTCTCAGGCCCCCAACGGTGTGAGCGGCCGTGCCTGCGCTCTCCCGCCTCTGGTGCGCGCTCTGCCCAGGGGGCTGCTCCCTCCTCCTCCTCCTCTCCGGCCCTTTCTAAGAGTTGCGCTGCTCACTACGGCCCGGTTCCTATCAAGCCATGGACCGGCAGCGGTCGGCGGCCCGGGGGTTGGAGACCCCTGCTTTACTGTCTACCTACTGGTTGAACCTAAGCTATGGGGGTGATGGTTTTTCATCTGCTGAATTTATTGTAGTAGATGTTGTAGTATTTCTTGGGGATATAACAGGACTGGAATAGAGAATCTAAGGATTCTTTCAACTCTAGACAGCTGAGGTATTGGCATATTTGGAGTTACATTTGGTATGGAGTGGGATACAAATTACATCCATAATAGGGCAGACTGTAAATATGAAATATTTTTGATTGATATATTTCATATTTTTTAAGGCTCACATTGACATATAGGCTAAGACATGGTTTAAACATAGTTTGCTAAAGTAGGCCAGTTTACAGTACTATCACAGCCTATGGCCTATGGCTGTGATGGTGAATTTATGGTATGCATGCCATAGGTGGCGCGTAGAGCCCTCTCTGTGGGCACATGTGCCATTGCCAGCTGCTCTTCTGGTTTCTGGCGCACACGTGTACTGGCCAGCTGCTCTTCGTGCATGCTGGAGCACCGGAAGCCTGAAGACCAGATGGCTGGCACACACACGCCACTTGGTCTTTGGCATGTTGGCTGGTCTTCTCATGCTTCAAAGTGCAGGAAACTTGAAGACTAGCTGGCTGGCGTGAATGCACACACCGAGAACCAAAGACCAAGTGGCCTGCGCTTTGGCACACATGCCAAAGGTTTGGGTCCTGGGTCCTGAAAAGGTTTGCCATCACTGGCCTATGGCTTTTAAAATGCAATAATTGACTTTACACAGAAGCAAAGAAATCACATTTTGACTAGAACATATCAAGCACTCTTGCTTATATTCAGGAAGATATTCTCTCAGCTGTGGCATGTGTTGCGATTTTTTTTGCATATGCAGCTGTATTAATAATATCAGTTAATATGAAAACAAAACTAATGAAAGCTTCTGCAAATTAAGGAGGCAAAGGAAATAACATGGAATCCAGGCTCCAAACTACAAGTTTTATTAATATACCTACATATAAACCTACATATAAACAAATGGGCTTTCTATTATAAATAAAATGAGATTTGTTTCTCAGATCACAAAAATTCAATTTTTAAAAAAAAATGTAAAAGCATTTGATTTAGTTGGTTTATGCTGTGAGCTAACCTTAGTGCAAGCATGTAAATTAGTAAAAAATATTATTTTCTCATAAATGCTGTTTTCAAAATGTACACTAGAGGGTGCATGTGTACTGCAATTTTCTACAATATTGAAATTAATGCCTATATATATGTGTGTGTGTGTGTGTGTGTTACGTTTTTGAGCTGATCAATAAATAAGTCAGGGAGACTAGTATCCCAGTAAGGGTATGGCTAGCTGATGAGAGCTAAAAAGCTCGAAATAGATTTAACTAGTCTCCCTGACTTATTTATTGATCAGCTCAAAAATGTAACACACATAAAAAAATCACACAATGGAACTCATGGCTTTCTGTCTAGATGGTCTCTGGTGATGAGCCGAAAGGCAGAAAAGGAAACAGTATGTCTCCTCCCATAATTGGGGCCCTAACAGGGTGTTGTGGAACAAGTATATGTGTATACACACACACACACACACACACACACACACACACACATTTGCTATCTTTAAAATGACTTTTCCCCCATCATTTTATGCAACTCAAGACAGAATAATTATGAATTTTGCAGTGCTCAAAATCGCTCTTAAAGAGATTTTCATTCCAGATAATATTTAATTTTTTTTAGAAGCCATGTGACTGTAGATGGTGTGGAAGTACTCTGATCTTATACAGCTAGGACTTTGTAAATTAAGGAAAATGTTTCAAATTCCAGCAGTGACTACATTATCAGGAAAATGAAACTCATATGCAAGCTAATTCAAATGTTCAAAGCTCGTTTATCGTAGTGATTACCTAGTTTCTATATTTTGAAGAATATTGTGTTTCCCAGGATCACAATTTGAAAACCAATATTTCACTAATCGTCTTGTGCATCTAACTGGATACCAGCTTCCCTATGAAAACCCACCATATAGTTTACAAGCTGTCTGCATTTACCTGCATTGAATTGTGGGTGCTGGGAAAATGCCATCTGCTTCTGGAACCAGCCATGCGGCTGCTGGACAAAGTGATCTGTTACAACTCCGGAGATCTTTAAAAGGTAAATGAGTTTGGGGTCTCATGTAGTAGGAAGGGACTTGGGAGGGGGGGAAGGCCTGTGGGGAGGAGAAATACCTGTGAGGACCTGAGTGGGGGAGGGAGAAAGGCATGCAGGAACCCAAGGGGTGGAAAGCAGAGGAAGGGATGTTGTAGGGCAGGGGTCTACAAAGTCGGCTCTTTTAAGACTGGTGGACTTCAACTCCCAGAGTTCCCCAGCCAGCATAGCTGGCTGGGGAATTCTGGGAGTTGAAGTCCACCAGTCTTAAAAGAGCCGACTTTGCAGACCCCTGTATCTAGGGAGATGAGGGAGGCAGATCTGGACCTACACGCTGCCTTACGTGTTTATGTGTACATACTGGAGGGGTTGACCCTTTGAGAGCGGTATGCATGAAATTTCATTTTAATGTATGCCAATTAGTGTACATTCAAAGTGATAATAAAGTTATTCTAAGTCTCCTGTAAGCCTCATGGGGCATTCCCATCTCTGAGGCACCCCATGCTCCACTTAACTTTTATAGAGGAGAATGAGGTAGGGGTCCTTAAGCTAGGCCATCTCACTTTCCAAGATGGTTGTATCTTACCTCCCGAACTCCGTGTCATCTCGGACCTCCGCCTGTTCCGCCAGCGGTTAAAAACGCACTTCTTCCAACAAGCCGGCCTGGCATGATTTTACTCGACACTGCACTGCTTTTAGTTGACCAAAGTTTTAATTCAGGGGTTTTAATATGGGTTTTAGTGCAGGGTGGGAGAGGAGGAGAGAGAAAGAAGGAGAGAGAATGAGAGAGATGGAAGGAGCGATGGACGGAGATCGAGAGAGATGGACGGAGATGGTGATGAGATGGAGATGGGAAGGAGTTGGAGATGGTGGAAATGGAAGAAGGAGAAGGAGAAAATTTGAACATGTATGCTGGTTGAGCAGTCTGGCGTGGAACATCTGCAGCCGCTTTGTGGAATGGTGGACCTGGCCGAGGACGACCCGGGAAGAGCTTTTAACATCTGTAACATCTTGGAGTGAGTGCACGGGACTGGAGGAGGTTGGCTGATAATATCTGGGCCATTAGAGGGCAGTATCTTACATCAGGCCGCATGATGGACTAATTAGCCATGCGGCACTAAATACGAACTAAGCCCCTTTTGGTCGGAAGGACAGATGGATGGGGCCTGTAATGGGACTGGATTCGATCTCCCCATCCATAAGACTCTGGATTCTGACTTTACCCCCCATCCTGAAATATATCCTTGCACTTAGCCACTTTATCTGCTTTTCGGACTTGTGTTTTTTGCCTTCCTGGACTTGGACTGCCTCGGGGGCTTTTATCATGTACTCTAGGCGCGACCTCCTTGGCCTGCGGGAGTCTCCCCTCTCGCAGGCCTGGCCCTCCTGTCTAACACGGGCCCACCTCGATGACGGATTGATTATTCCTGAGAGGTGGGCGAAGCGCAGGTTGAGGGGTTTTTTAGGGAGGTTTTTAATTCGGATTTTAGGGGGTTCCAGGGAGGAGGGGAAAAATAGTCCAGGGAGGGGACAGCAATTGAGGCCGGCGGGCGGAAATAGGGAAACGGAGGAAGGGGAGGGGGGGTCATTTCCTCGGTGGCTTTTTCCATCGATTCGGTCTTGGGGAGGGGCAGGGGCGGAGGGAGACGAAATGGCCATCATCGGTTGGAAGACCGTGGCCGCTGGATTCAGGCGGTCACGTGCTCCAACTCTCCGCTCTCCCATCGCAGACTAGGTGGGCAGGAATCACAGACCCGGGGCCCGAGGCTGATGTTATGCAACGCCAGGTCCGTGGTTCAAAAAGCCCCCCTCATTCGTGACCTTGTGTCAGAGGGGGACCCGGACCTGGTGGGTATAACGGAAACCTGGTTGGGCCACGAAGGGGGTATGCCCCTCGTGGACATGTGCCCACCAGGTTACCGTGCCTTCCATCAGCCAAGGGCCCTAGGGAGGGGTGGGGGGGTGGCGATTATCGTAAAGGAAGGTCTTGAACCGAAGGAGACCACAGTCCCTCAGACAACCGGGTGTGAATCTCTCTGCGTGAGATGGGGCCTAGGGAGGCAGTTGGGCGTGTTAGTTGTATACCTGGCTCCTCGCTATGCAACAACAGCCCTGCCCGAGCTCCTAGAGGTGATAGCCGAGGCGGCAGTTGAGACCCCCAGACTGGTAGTCATGGGGGACTTTAACTTGCCGTCGGCAGGCGAAGCCTCTGGAGCAGCTCGGGAGTTCATGGCCTCCATGACAGCCATGGACCTGACCCAGGTAGTTTTAGGCCCCACTCACGAGGGAGGAAACACACTGGATTTCATCTTTGTCTCGGGACAGTGGAGTTGTGATCTGGGAATAGGGGACCTAGCCATCACTCCCTTGTCATGGACAGATCACGCTCTCCTTCGGCTGGACTTTCCAATCGCTACACCTCACCGCGGGGAGGCGGAACCGGATATTCCTATATGGTTCCGCCCCAGGCTTCTAATGGACCCGGAAAGGTTCCAGAGGGAGCTTGGGCCAATTCCTGTGACCCTGCCCCGCGACTCGACTGAGGACCTAGTGGCCACATGGTTAAGTGCGGCCGCGGGGGCCTTGGACCGAGTCGCGCCCTTGCGGCCTCTCTTGCGGCGGCGAATCACCCAGGCTCCTTGGTTTACCGAGGAGCTTCGGGGGATGAAACGCCACAAGAGATGCCTAGAGAGCAGATGGAGATCCTCTCGCTCCGAAGCCGACCGAACACTAGTGAGAACCCATATTAGGGCTTACTTAGTGGCGATAAGGGTGGCCAAACGTGAGTATTGTGCCACCCTTATTGCATCCGCAGATAACCGCCCTGCTGCCCTGTTTGGGGTGACCCGCTCCCTCCTTCATCAGAGGCCGCGGGAAGCCCCTCTGCAAGGGCGAGCAGAGGAATTTGGGATTTATCTGCAGGAGAAAATCACTCGGATTCGGAATGAGCTACCCTCCATCGACAGTGGTCCTGTGGGACTGTCCGAGACTAGTCTTGAGGTTCCTTCTTGGGAGGAGTTTGACTTTGTTACCACCGAGGATATGGACAGGTTGTCAAGGAAACTTAGGGCGACCACATGTTTATTGGACCCGTGTCCCTCCTGGCTTGTACTGGCATCCTGGGAGACGACACGAGGCTGGCTCCAGGGCATTGTCAACGCATCTTTGAGTGAGGGGTCCTTGCCTGCCGTCTTGAAAGAGGCGGTAGTGAGGCCCCTCCTCAAGAAGCCGTCCCTGGACCCAGCTTTATTAGAGAACTATCGTCCGGTCTCCAACCTTCACTTTTTGGTGAAGGTTGTCGAGAGTGTGGTAGCCCAACAGTTTCCGCGACACCTGGAGGAAGTTGATTATCTAGACCCGCGCCAGTCCGGCTTCCGACCCGGTCACAGCACCGAGACGGCATTGGTCGCGTTGGTTGATGATCTCTGGAGGGCGCGGGATAGAGGTTATTCCTCTATCCTAGTCCTATTAGACCTCTCGGCGGCTTTTGATACCATCGACCATGGTATCCTATTGCACCGACTGGGGGGGTTGGGGTTGGGAGGCACCGTTTTGCGGTGGTTCTCATCCTACCTCTCTGGTCGGTCGCAATATGTGTTGACGGGAGGGCAGAGGTCGACCTCGAGGCCTCTCTTATGTGGGGTTCCTCAGGGGTCGGTCCTCTCGCCCCTCCTTTTCAACACATATATGAAGCCGTTGGGTGAGATCATCCGTGGTTTTGGGGTGGAGTACCATCTGTACGCTGATGACACCCAGCTGTACATATCCACCCCAAACCACCCCAACGATGCCGCCGAAGTGCTGTCCCGGTGTTTGGAGGCCGTACGGATCTGGATGGGTGGTAACAAACTCAAGCTCAACCCTGCCAAGACTGAGTGGCTGTGGTTTCCGGCACCCCGGTTCAGCCAGATTACACCAACTCTGGCCATTGGGGGCGAAACACTGGCCCCCGTGGAGAGGGCGCGCAATTTGGGTGTCCTCCTGGATTCCCGGCTGTCCATGGAGGACCATGTGGCGGCCGTGGCCAGGGGGGCGTTTCATCAGGTACGCCTGATGCGCCAATTGCGCCCCTTACTGGACCGGGCTGCCCTTCGCACAGTCACTCAAGCTCTCGTGACGTCCCGGCTCGACTATTGTAATGCTCTCTACATGGGGCTTCCCTTGAGGTGCACTCGAAAGCTACAGCTAGTCCAAAACGCAGCCGCGCGGGTGATTATGGGAGCCACTAGATGCTCCCACATAACACCGATCCTGCGCGAGCTGCATTGGCTTCCTGTGGTTTTTCGAGTGCGCTTCAAGGTTTTGACAACTATCTTTAAAGCGCTCCATGGCTCGGGGCCTAGTTATATGCGAGACCGCCTCCTGCCCCATACATCCCTTAGACCGATACGCTCCCACAGAGAGGGCCTTCTCAGGGTGCCGTCGGCCGGACAATGCCGACTGGCGACACCCAGGGGAAGAGCCTTCTCTGTGGCGGGCCCAGCCCTTTGGAATGACCTACCCCCTGAATTACGTACCATCACCGACCTCCACCTCTTCCGCCAATGTCTTAAGACATATTTGTTTCAACAAGCCGGCCTAGCCTAACCTCCCATGGGGACTTTTAGGTAGTTTTAAATTGGGTTTTTAAAATTTGGTTTTAGCGCAGGATAGGTTATTTAATAGTTTTTAAATTATATTTATTGTATTTTGTATGTTTTTAAATTTTCCTGTGCGCCGCCCTGGGTCCTTCTTGGAGAAGGGCGGGATATAAATTTAAATAAATAAATAAAATAAATAAATTTAATTCAGTTTTAAGAATGCTTATATTCTTATATATATGTATATGTATATTTTATATTCCCTGTGCGCCGCCCCGAGTCCCTATGTGGTGAGATGGGTGCGGCTTATAAATACGATAAATAAATAAATAAATAAATAAATAAATTATGAATGCCTATCTCTTTCCACTTATGATTATAACCATGTTGCTTGTATTTTTAAGATTTATATTGTTCTGTTTATTTGCTAGTATGATTTGGTTGCTTATTAGTAATTAGACTATCACTAAGTGTTGTATCTTATGATTCTTGATGAATGTATTTTTTCTCCTCCCCACCACCTTTTTATCTACACTGAGAGCAGATGCACCAAAGACAAATTCCTTGTGGGTCCAATCACACCTAGCCAATAAAGAATTCAGTTCAGTTCAGTTCAGTTCTACTCTACTCTACTCTACTCTACTCTACTCTACTCTACTCTACTCTACTCTACTCTACTCTACTCTACTCTACTCTACTCTACTCTACTCTACGCCATTGTGATATGTAACCGTAATCCATTACAGTTGTATGTTGAGGTTATGAACTTCTGAAGTTATGAAGACCTGAACTTTTTCTACTTGGAATTACATCAGAAGTACTTGATAAAAACATGAAATATTTGATTGTGGACGTTTTGACAGCAGCTAGAATTGTATTTGCAAAAAAAATGGAGAAATGAGAAATTACCTTCACAAGAGGAAGTCATGGAATGTGCAGAAATGAGTAGATGAACATTTGAAATTAGACAGCAGGAGAATGAACAATTTTATGAAATATGGAATGTTTTATCAATGGTTGGAAAAAAGAAAAACTTAAGGATTGTGTATTGAATAACTATGGAAAAAGACTGATTTGATAATGCTACTATATGGAAAATAAGGTGATATATATGTAATGAAAGGATAATTGATAAATATGTTTGTGATTTTAAGTACTGATGCACAAAATGTTTGCCCGAACGACATGCTGTACAAAGCACAAGATGAATAATGTTTTTTATTTGTTTTTATGTTAAAAATAAAAAGGTTTTACAAAAAAAAAAGTTATGAACATCAGTATCAATCAGTCCCTAGGCAGTGTGGTTAAATGACAAGGTATTGTGGGAAATGTAGTCCACAATTTTGAAGTTGCTCTGACATTTATCTGGACATAATAGCCATTGGTAGGACAATTAAAAGTGTAATTCTCTGTTTTAATTAAAGACAGAAATGAATTATTGGTGACAAAAATACATACATTCATGCACACACACACGTGTGTGTGTTTCTCTTCATTTAAGATAATCACAAAATGAATTTTCTTTTAATGCTAACCAGCCTATTGTACTAAAAGCATTTTGTATGAGTTGAAAGGATCTTGTATGCACACAGGGGAAGGAATCATTTTTCTCCATTAGCTTACTGATACTGTGAAGAATGATGCTGAACAGGGCCCCGTAGTACCTTCTTTTTCTTTGTTTAACATTAAAAATGTTTCAGAAGTCCTGAAAATGAGTTTTGTCTTCCTTTCCTCTTACTGTCAAACAAAGTTTGCTTCGGCTCTCCACTTCGCATGGCATTTGTCACGGACAGGAAGCATCTACCTTACCTTGTGAATATATAACTTGTAGTCGCCTCGTAGGAAGAAAAAAATGGAAGAGGAAAGAAGAACTCCTTTCATCATGTTCAGTTTTCCTCACTGTTTTATTTCACTTAAAACATCACTCAGGACCAAGTGGTATTTGTCAGTCGTAATTGGCAAAGGCTGCAGGCAGTTTTCAAGGCTGTCTCGGTAGGAAAATCTCAAAGCGTTTGTCTGTGCTGAAAGAAAATATTACATTTGATCTCTTCCTCCTCCATTACACACACCCCCTTCATCTTTTAGACATGATGTATGTCTGCATTCCACAGCTTGAAGAGTCCTCATTTTTAAACGTCAGGAAGTAAGTTTTCCTTCAGAAATGTACAGTATCGTCTGGGAAAGTAACCACAACATACATGCAGTTATTTTTCGGAGGGTGCCCCCATCCCCACCCCAAGGTCCTGTTTTATTATGGTTTTCACTAGCTGGCAAAATATATTTTATGTGATGACTGTGTCAACCCCACTCCCTTTATTATTATTCAAGCATAAATTTCTTCCTGGGTGTTTCCTATTTGAGTAATGAGCCACACACTAAACCTCTAAGCAATTAATCACCTCACCTTTAATTCACTTGTACAAATTGAATCCAACTTAATCACCTCTGTCTTTGCACTTGTGTACTGCAGTGACAAAAGACAAATGGCCAGTATAAGACTTTCAACACATCAAGCATATGGACTATTGAGTTTTGTTTTAAGTGATGACCAGGTGCAGGAAGCTTTTTTGAACTATTCCAAGACTCTTTAGAACAGGGGTCTCCAACCTTTGCAACTTTAAGTCTGAAGGACTTCAGCTCCCAGACTTCTCCTGCCAGCAAAGCTGGCTGGAGAAGTCTGGGAGCTGAAGTCCTTCAGACTTAAAGTTGCAAAGGTTGGAGACCCCTGCTTTAGAAAACATCAAAAGTTGAATCTGAACATCATATGTGGCCAAGGACTGTGACTCTACAGGTAACGTACAGCAACAATTGAGCTCAACATTTATGTTGCTAAGTGACACAGTTGTTAAATTAGTAACACGGCTGTTAAGTGAATCTCCCCATTGACTTTGCTTGTCAGAAGATGGCCATAGGACACTGAAGCTGTCACAAATATGAGTCAATTGCCAAGCATCTGAATTTTTACCACATGATCACTGAGATGCTGCAAGAATTAGAAATATAAGGGGATGCTTCCATGCATGTTCTCATGGAGCCTGGAAAAATCCTATATGAACAGAGCTGATACCATAGGACCAGAAAAAATTACAGATTTATTGAGAAGAGACATATAGATACAAAATCTATCTATCTATCCATCCATCCATTTATCTATCATCTACCTATCCAGGAATTTTTTATTTTTTTAATCATTTTTCTTTAGAATCTTATATCATTCGTCTGTAGCATCTCTATTTCTCTGAAGGTCTTTTTTCCAATTAAGAGAGATACTTCCTGTGCAAGAGAAAGATAAATTGCTTTTTTAAATGCTATTTTCTCTGTCCCCCTCCACCTTATTGCCCCAGAATTACCGTAGCAATTGCTTCCATTTCAGCCTTACAAAAGTAAAACAACAAATATTCCATCATCATAAAGACTTGTTTCTAGAATTATATGATACTGTTCATCTTTTTTTTCCCTTCTGTTTCCTGATGTTTAGCCAGTTACTGTATCCATCTGGGACAAGAGCTGTTCTCAGCTCAAAGCTTTTAAGCTTATTAAAAATCTTTGGTGAAGATCTTAGTCAATGTTGAATATTTTGAACGTTGAACGTTGAACCAGATGTGTCACATGTAGGCCATGCCCACTCCAGCTCCGTGAAGGGAAAAAAGTCATGAAATTTATTTATTTATTTATTTATTTGTTGAATTTATATAACCGCACCCTCTCCCCAAAGGGAGAGGTGCACAGGAAATTAAAACACACAATATCACAAATATAAATAATTAATACCAGATTAAATAAATTATCCCTGTGCTAAAAATTAAAAATGTTAAAACATGACCCCATCTAAAACCCAATTAAAACAATTTATGGTACAGACTGTAGGCTAGGTAAATACCTTAAGCCAAACCTGCCTGATTGAACAAGAGTGTCTTTAATTTCTGGCGGAAGGTGCGGAGGTCCGTAGTTGTTCTAAGGTCGGGGGGTAGGTCATTCCAGAGGGTTGGGCCCACCACAGAGAAGGCCCTTCCCCTGGGCGTCGCCCACTGGCATTGCCTGGTAGATGGCACCCGGAGAAGTCCCTCTCTGTGGGAGCAGATCGGCTGAAGGGATGTATGGGGTAGGATGCGGTCTCGCAGGTAGCTAGATCCCGTGCCATGGAACGCTTTAAAGATCAACACCTTGAAGCGCACCCGAAAGACCACAGGTAATCAGTGCAGCTCACGCAGGAGCGGTGTTACATGGCAATACCTGGATGTTCCCAAGATCGCCCGCGTGGCCGCATTCTGGACCAGCTGTAGTCTTCGGGTGCACCCCAAGGGGAGCCCCATGTAGAGAAGCTGACGGCAACGTGACAGCAACGTGACTCTGTGAGTTTGACACTTGTGCTCTACTTCAGGGGTCTCCAACCTTTGCAACTTTAAGTCTGAAGGACTTCAGCTCCCAGACTTCTCCAGCCAGCTTTGCTGTCTCCATCTTGATGCAGCAAATGAGATGGAATGCAGGGGAAGCCTGAATGCAGCTATGGCTACTGGGCTCATAATAGCAGCCTCCCTGAGACGGGGACTCAGGGCATCCCACTTCCTAGCTCCCTCTGATAATTCTTCTCATTCTTATTACTGTTCTTGGCAACGGCGACACGGCAGACATTGGGCTGACATTGGATCATTTGTCAACCACATGTCTTTGGGTTGCAATAGATCCTAGGCCTGTAAGTCAAACATATAGTCAGCAGGCAGAACGGTTTGTCTCTTGTACCTTCCTTGGTGATGGTTATCAGAAGAGGGTGTTTTTTTTTCCTCTTGCTTTTCCGAGTTCCATCAAATATTGCTCTTCTCCTGCGTTACTTGCCTGATCTCAGACCACTCAGCAAATAAGCTAGGGGCTTGCCAGAAGGTGGCTCTGTTAGAAGCTGGATAAGCAAGGTGGAGGTAGAAAAAAAACTATTGAGCGAAAAGAGTTTTTGCTTGACAGACAGCACTGCTCTGATATCCAGCTACATAGGTTCAAACTCTCTTAAAGCAGCCCTTTCCGCCAGGGCCAAATGTGAATGCTCTTTGCTCCAGATAATCTAAGAATGATTTAGCACAGTGTTTCTCAACCTTGGTGACTTTAAGTCCTGTGGACTTCAACTCCCAGAATTCCCCAGCTATGCTGGCTGGGGAATTCTGGGAGTTGAAGTCCATAGGACTTAAAGTTGCCAAGAGTTTAGAGTTTATTGGTTTTTTATACCGCCCTACCACCGAGGGACAGCCAAAATAAAAACAAATATAAAAATATATAAAAACACATATATAAAAGTTATATATTTTAAAAGCTTTTTAAAAACATAATTTTTTGGCATAGCTGCTACAATCATATTATTTTAGAGTTGGGTTTTAAAATAATTGCCTCCTTTTTAGCATGGGTTAAATTATTTAATTGTAGTTTTAATTTTTGTAGTATTTTGTATTGTTGTATTTTTGGATTTTAAGTTCCTGTGCGCTGTCCTGAGTCCCTTCTGGGAGATAGGGCGGGATAGAAATTTAATAAATATATAGAAATTTAATAAATATATATAATTAAAATATTGGCCGAAATGTGTAAAAAACCCAGACTAACCCTAATTAAAATAATAGAAATTTAAATTTAAAAATGTAAATTTAAAAATTTAAAAATCATACTTTATGCCAGCCTGGCTTGTTGAAAGATAAAGGTTTTGAGACCGTGGCGGAAGGTGTGTAAGTCAGGGATAGTTCTTAATTCCGGGGGCAATTCGTTCCAGAGGGCAGGGGCTCCCACAGAGAAGGCTCCCCCCCTGGGTGTCGCCAGTCGACATTGTCTAGCCGATGGCACCATGAGGAGACCCTCTGTATGGGAGTGTACGGGCCGGTGGGAGGCTCTCGGTGGCGGAAGGCAATCTCGTAGGTTGAGAAACACTGATTTATCAGTAAGGCAGAAACTAAATTTTCTACTTATGCTCCTCAATTTTTCTATTTTTCTGGAAGTCAGCTGTGTCTTTCTTCCAATCTATTTTAGTCTAGAGATAGGTTTGGAAACTCTTGTGCACTTTAGTAATTACTTGCATGTATTAATAATGGGCAATATTGTATTTGTGATTAAGAATTTAAAGTGTAAGAGTTGTTTTGAAGTCAGTCCCTATTGTTAAGCATTCTAACTTAATTTAGTTTCAGAGAGTGAAAAAGAGGAATGCTTACTGGAAATGTAGCTATTAGGCTTTTTTTTTTTAAAAAAATAATGGCCTTAAGCCATCTGGCCTTACACTTACATAACCCAGGGGAAGAGAATGTTTAAAATAGTAAAATCCTTATTTCAGTCAAATGCTTACGATCTGACTCCATCTTCTTAAAGGTAAACTGATGTGGAGTATGTTAAAGTAAAAAAAAGAAAGAACATGTTTATTTTACAATATAGTCCATTGTATCTTTATTCTGAATATGTTTATTGACGTGAAGTACAGCATCATTCTTTGTGTGATCCTAAATGAATAATTTTTTTTGTGCAGAAAGATAATGATTTTTCAGATTTTACCAGAAATAGCTTGGTCATAAAAAGTTCAGTCCTAGAGAGCTTGCAGAATGCTAAAGTTCTATTTACCGTATGTCTGTGGCAGTGGTGGGTTTCAAAATATTTTAGAACCTCTTCTGTAGGTGTGGCCTGCTTTGTGGGAGTGGCTTGCCGGCCATGTGACTGGGTGGGAGTGACTTGCCAGCCATGTGACTGAGTGGGAGTGGCTTGGCAGTCATGTGACTGGGTGGGCATGGCCAACTTGTAAAATGTGGTGAAACTCACTTAACAACGCTCTTGCTTAGCAACCAAAATGTTAGCTCAGAAACTCTGGCATTTGAAGCACGCAAGTCTTAAAGCTGTCAAGTTACAAGACCCTTGCACCCCTAATCCTTTAGAAAAAAAAACCCAGGGGCGTTCAAACTTGACAGCTTTAAGACTTGTGGACTTCAAACTCCCAGAATTCCTCCTCTCGCTCTTCATCCTGATGATGTGTGGACGGGTGGGGAGAGGGAGCTGAAACCAGTTCTAAATGGCATTGTAGATTTGTGGAAACTCTTCTATAGAAGATGTTCCACAACTGGCAGGAACCCATCCACGGTTTGTGGGCAGGTTTGCCATTGAGGTAGTTATCCTTATTGTTTGACGTCAGTGCGATTTTCTTTACATTGGAAATGTAGTATTGACCATTTTATTATTATTTGTTTTTTAGAACACTATTTCAAGTAGTATGTTCAGTTTTGTCAGTTTCTTAGGAAATATATCATTTACTGATTGGCCCATCAGAAGTATAGGCCAGGGGTCTGCAAAGTTGGCTCTTTTAAGACTGGTGGACTAACTCCCAGAATTCCCCAGCCAGCTATGCTGGCTGGGGAACTCTGGGAGTTGAAGTCCACCAGTCTTAAAAGAGCTGACTTTGCAGACCCCTGGTATAGGCCATTCATTGCAAGAACAGATGATGTCGTCCTCTTTTCAGACTATTAAAAGTGCACCCTGCACCCATAGTTTTCCTGCTTTGACTCAAAAGTACTCTACTCTTTTCAGATCTAAGCTATCTTAGGTATTCCAGAGGTAATTATCTCCAGTATTGGACTTTGACCATAGTAAAGATTTATTTGAACTACAGTCTGATCCAGGCCTAAATACATTACATTGATTCAATATTTTAAACTATTGTTTGCCTTTGTTATGTAAGAAGGGGGTCAACACGATATGATGGTGTTTGTGTACCTCCAGGAATGTTTGAAGACAAAACCACAGCCATGCTGGATAACAGAAGTGTGGTTAGATAGTGTAACTTTAGGAACACTTTTCATGGCTTACCACAAAACCTCAATAGAGATATATTAGAAAGTAGACTGAAGCTGTTCTCTAGTATACGTCTGAGAGCTGAAGCCACAGACAATGTTTGTGACCTATTAATAATTATAATTTTGTCTTTTCATTTCATAGAGAAATCAAACAAAAAAAGAATGCAATCTATTCTTAATTAATAAATAGCTATGTGTAGTTTAATGGGTCTTATTAAAGTTATTGCTATGGGATACATACAAACTGAATTTATAAAATGGAATTTTACAGTTGGCACATCATAATCATGTTTGGGCAGGCAAGGAAAAATTATGACAAAAGGCTTTAACCAATATATGCCTTCTGGTGAAAAATGTTGCACTCCACAACAACCATTAATGCTTTCCTGACTTTCCCTGCAGTGCTGGGTTTCTGCAGGCTCGCACCTACTCGCGAGAGTCGGTTGGTGAAATTTAGAGAACCGGTGAGAGGGGGTTCCACTGGTGTACCTGGAAGTAAATCTGGCCCGCCACTGCCAGTGACCCAACGGGAAGGAAAGGAAAGGAAAGGAAAGGAAGGGAAGGAAGGAAGGAAGTGAGGAAGGAAGGAAGGAAAGAAAGAAAGAAAGAAAGAATTTATCATCACAATTGAGTCCAAAATTTTGGTTGCTAAGCAAGAGCGTTGTTAAATGAGTTTCACCACATTTTAAAAGGTGGCCACTCCCACCCTGTTACATGACTGCCAAGCCACGCCCACAAAATAGGCCACACCTACAGAGTAGGTTCTAAAAAATTTGAAACCCACCACTATATGTTATTTTCGTTGATTTCCATGTCACCTTTCTATTCAAGCTTATACTATACTCCTTTTAAGCATTTGTTAGCTCTTTGTTTGTTTATACTTTCCAAGACAGCTTTTAAAAAGCAAACTTGGTTGGTGAATTATTCTTACTAGTTATTAGGTTATATACAGTATAAATCTCCTACGGAAACACGCCTTCACAGAGTGAAAGTGGGATGATTAGCAATAGCAATAGCATTTGGACTTGTATACTATTCCATAATCCTTTACAGCAGGGGTCTCCAACCTTTGCAACTTTAAGTCTGAAGGACTTCAGCTCCCAGAATTCTCCAGCCAGCTTTGCTGGCTGGAGAATTCTGGGAGCTGAAGTCCTTCAGACTTAAAGTTGCAAAGGTTGGAGACCCCTTGTTTTACAGCACTCTATAAGCAGTTTACAGAGTTAGCATATTGCCTCCAACAAACTGGGTCCTCATGGAAGGCTGAGTCAACCTCAGGATTGATCCCCTGGCAGTGAGCAGAATTAACCTCAATACGGCATTCCAACTACTTCACTACTACAGCTTGCGATGATTCGTTCTTATTTTTGCTTTTTCCTTGTGTTTCCACCAATGGGCTTCTGCCCTGAAATTATTGGAATAAAATCCAAGTGAAAAGTGAATTATTCCTGAATGATGCCATAAGATTTTACATATGATCCTTCTCTCAAAATTTAGAAACTGTTTAGAGGACTGAAAAATACAATTTTATATAATTTACAAATGTTTATGGGATAAACTTGCAGAAGTCCCCAACCTTTGCAACTTTAAGTCTGAAGGACTTCAACTCCCAGACTTCTCCAGCCAGCTTTGCAGGCTGGAGAAGTCTGGGAGTTGAAGTCCTTCAGACTTAAAGTTGCAAAGGTTGGGGATCCCTGGGATAAAGGACTCTTTCCTCATGCTGAGGACTGTATATATAGCATTTCATTTTGCAGAAGAGGGACCAAATTGTAAGAGCTGGCCTTTGTGAGGGTGATAGAGGGATTTCTATCTGGGAGTGCATCAGTGGTGGGTTTCAAATTTTTTTAGAACCTATTCTGTAGGTGTGGCCTATTTTGTGGGCGTGGCTTGGCAGTCATGTGACAGGGTGGGAGTGGCCTTTTAAAATGTGGTGAAACTCATTTAACAACGCTCTTGCTTAGCAACCAAAATTTTGGACTCAATTGTGATGATAAATTCTTTCTTTCTTTCTTTCTTTCTTTCTTTCTTTCTTTCTTTCTTTCTTTCTTTCTTTCTTTCTTTCTTTCTTTCTTTCTTTCTTTCTTTCTTTCTTTCTTTCTTTCTTTCTTTCTTTCTTTCTTTCCTTCCTTCCTTCCTTCCTTCCTTCCTTCCTTCCTTCTTTCTTTCTTTCTTTCTTTCTTTCTTTCTTTCTTTCCTTTCTGCCTTCCTTTCCTTTCCGTTGGGTCACTGGCAGCGGCGGGCCAGATTTACTTCCAGGTACGCCAGTGGAACCCCCTCTCACCGGTTCTCTACATTTCACCAACCGGCTCTCGCAAGTAGGTGCGAGCCTGCAGAAACCCACCACTGGAGTGCATTTTCTTAGTATTGAATTTGTTCTTCTTGTGTATTCTTGTTAACTCTTGAGTATTATAATATGTCCACCTTTTGCCTAGAACAAGGTTTTGATGTAGTTATTTTGTGCTTCTGCTAAGACAGGAACACCTTCCAAAGCAAACAAACCATGCCCCATTATGTCATGAGAATTAGCTTACATTTCTTTCTTCCTTTGTCTTAAACTGCAGGTTAAAGGGAGTTTCGTGAATCTTTCATTCTGCATGATGTAAAGAGGCAGCTTAACTCTTTCCCTGACTGGAAGTTAAAACTGTCTCCCCATTCCCCATACTTCTGCATAGGTAAAGTTTTGTTGGATTCATTTGAATTTTGAAAATAAACCCGGAGAAGGAATGTGCTTGGGAGAGTTGGAACATAACAAGCCAGAAAATATGCAAGTTGAAAACAACAGGAACAGCCAGCCCAGCCCTTTTCCATTCCATGTCTCCATTTTCATCCAAGTGCTGAATAACTACAAGCGTTAGGCTTTGTTTGATCTGGCTGCATACTCAGAATCTTCCTCAAAAAAAGTTCAGGAAAATTATTCTGGGTGGTAAGACATTAATAGCTTCAGAACAGCACACCATGCAATTATTCTTCCATAAAGGTTTTATGAAGTATCATAGACGGGGCATAGTCTAAAGGCACAACTTGCAAAGTCAATGTTTAAAGAAATAAACAGTTCTATGTTAATTAGTCCTAGGAAACACTTCCTTAATTCCACCCAAGTAAACTGGATATGAAGAAAATTGATCACAAATTAAGTGTCTGGTAAAACTTGTGCTTTAATACAGGGGTCTCCAACCTTTGCAACTTTAAGTCTGAAGGACTTCAGCTGGCTGGAGAATTCTGGGAGCTGAAGTCCTTCAGACTTAAAGTTGCAAAGGTTGGAGACCCCTGCTTTAATATGATATGGTCATTCTTTAGCATGTGGTTAAGTGTGCTGATTCTTGGTTACACATCTTTGTCTTTAGTATCTGTTTCCCCCCAGAATACAGATGTTTTTAGGGCTGGGGTGTCAAACTTGCAATGTCATGTCGTCATGACATAGTGCAACTCCCCCCCTACGCTAAACCGGGGGTGGCATGGCCAGTGCATGAGGCATGTGGCCCATGGGCTGCGAGTTTGACACCCGTGCTGTAGGGCTTTGGATAGAAAAAACAGACTCCAACATAATTAGCAAGACTGGCTGGCTGTGGATTTGGGGTTTTCAGGACCCAGTTTTGCAGATTTTCCAGCTTTTTTATGTATGAGGGTTGCATTTTTAAATTTTATTTGTATGCTTTCACCTAAGTGACTGTAGGTGGCTCACAACAGTTAAAACAACAGTCCAAAAAAACACAAGCTAAAAACCAACATATCAACTTCAAACTGGTTGAGGATTTTGCATACCAGCTGTACCTACTTCTAAATCTGGAGGCTCTGCTTATTGTCTTTCATGCTTTCTAATTGGATTTTTGCACTCTCCTCTATGTGGAGCTGTCCTTGAAGGCCATATGGAAGTGGTCCAGAATTCTGGACTGTTGGTAGCAATGTTAGTTTGGCTATGTCCAAGTAACACCACTGTCTCACAAGTTGCAGTCGTTTTTTTGTAGTCTTCTTGATACAACTTAAAGTGCTGATTATCATCTCTAAATTCCTACATGCACAGAACTAAACTACTTGTGGAATAGTGACTTCCTTATCTTTCTCTTCTATGAGACCACACAAGGTAGATGAGCTCCAAGTCCTTTTTGAAATCATGCTCTCAAGGGGGACCTAGGAGATGTACTTTCTCTGCTGCTGTACCTACTTTTTGGACTGAATGGTTCCTTTGGATCTCAAATAGCCTGACGAGATTGACTTGCCATAGAGTCAGAAAGATCTGACTCTTCTCCTATGCATTGGGTAAGGATGGTAGAAGAATCCATTCTATCATGTGCAGGAATAGTTCTATTTTCAAATTTAATTATGTATTGCTTATGTTTTTTGATTTTGTTGGTTTGTTGGTTTTTGTATTATATTTATTCTTGTTTTTATTTTTTCTCTTTTGTATGATATTCAGAAACTTAAATTATGAGAGGGGAAGGGTTCGCAACTTGGGTGTCCTCCTGGATGCACGGCTGTCCTTGGAAGGTCATATGACAGCTGTCGCCAGGGGGGCCTTTTATCAGGTTCGCCTGATTTACCAGTTGCGTCCCTTCCTAGATCGGGATGCCCTACGCACAGTCACTCACGCCCTTGTCTCTTCCCGTCTGGACTACTGCAATGCTCTCTACATGGGGCTCCCCTTGAAGAGCACCCAGAGGCTTCAACTGGTCCAGAATGCGGCTGCACGGGTAATTATGGGGGCGACGCAACACTCCCATGTAACATCCCTCCTGCGCGAGCTGCATAGGCTTCCGGTGGTTTTCCGGGTGCGATTCAAGGTGTTGGTTACCATCTTTAAAGCGCTCCATGGCTTAGGACCTGGGTACCTATGAGATTGCCTTCTGCCACCGAGAGCCTCCCCCCAGCCCGTATTCTCCCATAGAGAGGGTCTCCTCATGGTGCCGTCAGCTAGACAATGTTGACTGGCAACACCCAGGGGGAGAGCCTTCTCCGTGGGAGCACCTGCCCTCTGGAACGAATTGCCCCCAGAATTAAGAACTATCCTTGACTTACGCACCTTCCGCCGTGGTCTCAAAACCTTTCTCTTTCAACAAGCCGGGCTGGCATTAAAGCATGATTTAAAAAATTTTAAATTTAGATTTTTAAATTTAAATTTTTATTATTTTAATTAGGGTTAGTTTGGTTTTTTTTCCACGTTTCGGCCAATATTTTAATGATATCTTTTAAAAGCTTTTTAAAAACTTTTATATATTTGTTTTTATTTTGGCTGTACACCGCCCTGAGTCCTTTGGGAGTAGGGCGGTATAAAAAACCAATAAACCTAAACCTAAACTTTTATAAATCTTTTAAATACTAAATCAATAAATAATAGAATACCCTTAAGCTAGGGTAAAAGTAATATGCCATATATGCCATATATTGTATGTATTCATATTCCTGTGTTTGGACTCTTTTACATTTGACACTCTCTAATTTTTTTACCTTCTCAACATTAATTAAATTAATACCCAAAAAGCTGGCACACTGCAAAAACAAATACTGGTCTCTAGCATTATCTTGATTTTCACTAAAGATTAGTGATATGCAAAACTGGTAAATAAAAAGAGTGTCCACATCCAGAAAAAGAAAAAGAAATAAGGCAAGACACAAGGAAATACTAGAGGGGATTTCCAAGGTCAACATTACCAATTTATTTTCTGGTAAGTGGGCATTCTATAATTAGCAAAAGCCTTTTTGAAAGGAGCAACTTTCCCCATGAATCCAAGTCAAATCCCTAGAATTATAAACGTGCAATCAGCCTCAGAAAGGTGTTTTCTTCTTTGGTGTTTGACCTATGAAAATCATGCTCGATACTCCCATGTAACACCTCTCCTGCGCGAGCTGCACTGGCTACCTGTGGCCTTCCGGGTGCGCTTCAAGGTGCTAGTAACCATCTTCAAAGCGCTCCATGGCACGGGACCTGGCTACCTGCGGGACCACCTCCTCCCACATACCTCCCTTAGACCTGTCCGCTCCCACAGAGTGGGCCTCCTCAGGGTGCCATCCGCCGGACAATGCCGATGGGTGGCCCCCAGGGGGAGAGCCTTCTCTGTGGCGGGGCCTGCCGTCTGGAACGACCTACCCCCCGACCTTTGGATCATCAAGGACCTACGCCTCTTCCGCCAGGCACTAAAGACACATCTATTTCAAGAGGCCGGCCTGGCTTAGTTTTTAAATGGATATAGTTTTAATTTGATTTTAACCCTTTTTCTAATCTGAATTTTAGCACAGACCTTGATTTAATTTATTTTTAAACTGTTTTGTATTGTATTGTTTTATATTTTATATTTCTGTGCACTGCCCTGAGTCCCCTTGGGGAGATAGGGCGGTATACAAATTTGACAAACAAACGTACAAACGAACAAACAAACAAACAAACAAATAAATGCTGATACGTGTTTGATGTTGATGCTATTTACTAGTTCATTATTTTAGTTCGCATGCTTGCCTACTCAATCTGCTTAGTTTACTGGGCTGGAGAATGTTGAGTTTTTCTCTGGTGCGTGAATATATTTTGATTTCTTTCATAGGTCTGACGTACTAAGTTTGTAAATCCTGGGCTGTGGTTAACTATTAGACATTGGTCAGAGCTTGTTCAACAAATTAAAATAAACCATAGTTTAATGCAAACCATGAAGTCAATCATTAGCAATTATTCTGAATATGAAAAAAGGGAAGAGAGCTACGAATGCAGTTGTTCATTTCTTCTTAAGTAGGTAATTATAACCACAGCAGACGCCAAGCATATTTTATTGCAAATGTGGAAGAATTCTTCCATTAGCAACTTGTTCCCAGTCTTCAAATAGTTTCAGAGCAGGGAATAATTATGTCAAAAAGTAGTTGCCTATCTGAGACTGCTAAAGATTTTGGCAAGGTATTCTTAAGAATGAGGACTCTGGAAACTTTATATTTGTTTGGCATTCTATTCCCTATATGTTCTTCCAAGATTTCAAACTTAGCAAGAAATGTATGAATCTATTATAAATGTGATATAAAGTTGCCCTCAAAGTTAGCATGGGAATTGACCACAACTCTAGTCATCTTTATGAATTAGGGTTTCTTCTGTTTATTTAAAATCTTTATAACAACATCCTCCAGACCGCACTACTTCCAGAGGCAATCTGAGACAAACAACATAAAAGAGCTCTAACGGACAGAGTTCATTAGCGTCACTTTAATGTACAATCTGATTGAGGATGTCTAGTTTAAAAAAATCCAGAGAAAATAATTAAGTTTATTTTCACTACTGGAGCCTGAGATGTAGTATCTCAGCAACGCAAGCAGGAAGCCCAAACGATAGAAGAGTCACACACCCCTTTTGTAAATTCAGCACAGGTGGCCAGAAAGAATACCTGAGCAAATATCAACAGTTGCTTATGAAACTTTCATTGTACCCAAGTTTGCTGTAGGTGGTTCCTGCACATTTCTGCATCTATTGATTCAAAACCAGGCAGGGTGGGGGAAAGGCTTTCATGGATGAATGGTTACTTATAAATCTTGCTGATAACTTTATTACTATTTAATACTTTGCTGATTTCTATGCTGACGACATCAATCTCATATTTTATTTTTTGTTCAGTGGCACTAATAGTTGTAAGTGAATAGTGGACTCCCATTTGTACAAAGGCCAAGTATTTTTTTGTGTACACACAGAACGTATGATTTGGAGAGAACTTGCCTTTTAAAAACTGGGTGGCTAATTCCATTTTGTATAAAGAAACTCAGGTGATGTTCATTTCTCTAGTTTTATTTTAATTTGGTGCAAACTACCAAAGGAGCTTGGTAATTGGCAGTATAATGTCTAAAGCTCAAATTAAATAAAGTGAAGATTGTGCAAGTTGTTTCCAAGAATTTCCAAGAACCTGATGTTGAGCTTTATGAGAAGGAAATGTTAGCCTTCACAAATGAATTTTCTAATTGCACAATACCTTCAAGGAAGCTGGTTGGGTAACTGATATTCATAGAAGTGGTAACTTAAATTACTCCCCCCCCATCCTGGACACACAGGGGTTGGAGGGATATAAAAACAGTCAAGATAGTGACCATGACAGAGCATTCAAAGACTTGTTCCTTTTTTAGATGCTTTGTCCATAGGCAATGTATCTAAAAAGTAACAGGGCATTGGTCCCTATCTTGCGTCTTAATTCCTGTTGTGGGTCCCATGGACAGCAACAAAGAGATCTGCAGAGCCTTTAAATTTATTTATTTATTTTATTAGATTTCTAGACCGCCCCCTCTCCCCGAAGGGACTTGGGATGGTGTACAGGTAAAAATTAAAATTATGACATCAACATTACATACAGGGGTGCGTTTCTGCAGGTTCGCACCTACTCGCGAGAACCGGTTGGTGAAATTTAGAGAACCGGTGAGAGGGGGTTCCACCAGCGTACCTGGAAGTAAATCTGGCCCGCCGCTGCCAGTGACCCACGGGAAGGAAAGGAAAGGAAGGAAAAAAGGAAGGAAGGAAGGAAGGAAAGAAAGAAAGAAAGAAAGAAAGAAAGAAAGAAAGAAAGAGAATTTATCATCACAATTGAGTCCAAAATTTTGGTTGCTAAGCAACAGCGTTGTTAAATGAGTTTCACCACATTTTAAAAGGTGGCCACTCCTACCCTGTCACATGACTGCCAAGCCACGCCCACAAAATAGGCCACACCTACAGAGTAGGTTCTAAAAAATTTGAAACCCACCCCTGATTACATATAAACTAAAATCGAATTAAATAATCCCCTGTACAAATTTATAAAAATTAAAAACTTAACCTTAAAACCTAATCACATACCGTAATTTAAAATTTACAAACTGAGGCGGGAAGCATGGAATTAGCCCAGGCCGGCTAGTTGAAACAGGTGGGTTTTGAGTTTCTGGCAGAAGGAGCGGAGGTCCGTGGTCGTTCTAATGTCAGGGGGAAGGTCATTCCAGAGGGTCGGGCCCATCACAGAGAAGGCCCTTCCCCTGGGCGTCGCCCGCTGGCATTGCCTAGTGGACGGCACCCGGAGAATGTGAACTTTTTCATGCTTTGGGCAAAATCCCACTTGCCTTGTTTAGTCAGCTGCCACCAGTCACTCTGTGCATGCTTTAGTAGCAATGAATGCTTGATAGTGTTTCCTATTTAGACCCTCGTAAAGATGAAGCACATCTGAAATAAAGCATGGGAATGATTTGAACTTCATAAGTTATGCCCCTGTTTGCATTATAAATGATTAAATTGATTTTCAATAGCGTTTAAGCATTTTACTTAGTGTTTAAGCATTCTACTTTGTCAATTATCGTCCAGCTTAGCATCAACTTTTGTCCGTTCAGGAAGCACCCAATGATCTGGCTACCAAGCAAATTTCACACACTTCTGTCAACTCTATGCTATTTTAGGAGAGAATTACTGTACAGACAAGAATTCAAAGGAACATCTGTATTTAGGAAAGGGATGGTGCTTTTCTCAACATTTGTCATTTAGATTTGCTGCAAACATAACATGGTCTATTGACCTAGTAAATCAGAGTAGAAATTATTATTTTTGTAGTAAATGACCATGCAGATGACATCTTTTTATTGGAAAGAAATTTGTGCTGTTTTATGCTCCTTGTCTTTCAGGTTGTGGATTAGACATTCAACAGCAGTTTTATAGGATATATTTCCTTGATGAGTTGAATATACACATACATATCTTGTGACATTTATTTATTTTAAAACAAGTTGGAAGAGTAGGAAAGAAGTAATATAGGACAGTTGTACTGACCACGAAGCAGAATCAGCTGCAAAAGCCACACCAGTCATTGAGGTATACCACAAAACCGCACTTATCATAGAGTTTAAAACTCAAATGTTTCTATGTACTTCTGAGATTCAAACTGCAGGTTAGATTCTATATTTAGTGTTCAATCACAGTGGATGTGATTTCAGATACTTTCAGCAATTGCTGTGATTATAATGCTATAATTCTTCTCTGTCTTTTTATAAAGAACGGTTGCAGGAACTGGGTATGTCTAGTTTAATAAAAAGAAGGACTAGGGGAGACATGATAGCTTGTGTTCCAATATCTCAGAGGTTGCCACAAAGAAGAGGGAGTCAAACTATTCTCCAAGGCACCAGAGGGCAGAACAAGAAGCAATGGGTGGAAGCTAATCAAGGAGAGAAGCAACTTAGAACTGAGGAGAAATTTCCTGACAGTTAGAACAATTAATCAGTGGAACAGCTTGCCTCCAGAAGTTGTGAATGCCCCAACACTGCAAGTCTTCAAGAAGATGTTGGATAGCCATTTGTCTGAAATGGTATAGGGCTTCTTGCCTAGGCAGGGAGTTGGACTAGATGACCTCCAAGGTCCCTTCCAACTCTGCTATTGCATTATTGTAAGTAAATATAGGATTAGGAAAATCTTTTCTTCCAAAGAACCTTTTTCCCTTGTGGATAATCTTCTGGGACCCACATTTAAAAAGCGATTGTGACAAAGCCATAAATTGCATTTGTGCAAGATTCATGTGTATCTATCCATTTCCTCAATTTTTAAAAATTACATATTGTGTCAAAAGTTTATTTTTTAAATTAAAGAATAACATGATGGACTTTAGTAAGATTGAAGAAAATATCACTGATTAACTATCAATTCATAATTAAACTAGATGAAACAAATGTGCATTTCCTTTATTACGTCAGTTTTTGGACTATTCAAATAAATACCTGGCATTTCCCATAGGACTGAAGCCCAAATTATTTATTTCTATCATGCATTTTTCATAGGCCTATTAAAAGTAGAAATTGTAGAGGAATTAAATTAAATTAAAATTATCTGCATCATCATATGTACTTGTATCTTTTTTTTCTTTTTCACAAGTTCGCCATACGTGGTTAAAAAAAGTGTTTTTCACATTACCAGTATTGATCCGAGGTACTTTTATACATCTTAGATAATCTCTAATGTCATATACGGGATCTGTGGGACCGTATCCTACCCCATACATCCCTTCGGCCGATTCGCTCCCACAGAGAGAGACTTCTTCGGGTGCCGTCCACTAGGCAATGCCAGCGGGCGACGCCCAGGGGAAGGACCTTCTCTGTGGCGGGCCCAACCCTCTGGAACGACCTACCCCCCGAACTTAGAACTACCACGGACCTCCGCTCCTTCCGCCAAAAGTTAAAGACCTATTTTTTCCATCAGGCCGGCCTGGCCTAATTCTACCTCACCTAGACTGCAGTCTGTAATCTAAATTGTTTTAAATTGGGATTTTAAGGGATATAGTTTTAAGTTTTTAAGATTTTAGCACAGGGTGATAACTATTTAATCCGGGTTTTAAATATTTATATTTGTTATGTATATATGTTTTTTAACTTCCTGTGCACCGCCCCGAGTCCCTTGGGGGAGAGGGTGCGGTCTATAAATTTAACAAATAAATAAATAAATACTAGCCATATATTACAAAAAATATCTCTTAAATTATAACAGAATGTAAATTTCAAGCCTTTCCTTTTCCTTTGATCTATCTGTGGTCTTCTTAGCCCATTTTATTATAATAATAATAATAATAATAATAATAATAGTTGAATTTATTGACCGCTCCCTCTCCCCACAGGGACTCGGGACGGTGCACAAGGAGAATAAAAGCAATAAATATATATATAAAATACATACCAATTTAAAACAGATTAAATTAATTCCTGTGCTAAAATCCCTTAACTAAAAATCCCCACTAAATATAAATATACATTTAAAAACCCATAGAGAGAGAGACTACCCTAGGCCGGCCAGGCGGAAAAGATGAGTCTTCAATTTCCGGCGGAAGGAGCGGAGGTCCATGGTCGTTCTAATATCGGGGGGAAGATCGTTCCAGAGGGCCGGGCCCGCCACAGAGAGAGCCCTTCCCCTGGGCGACGCCCGCTGACAAAGTCTAGTGGACGGCACCCGGAGAAGTCCCTCTCTGTGGGAGCGAATCGGCCGTGAGGATGTGTGAGGCAGGATCCGATCCCGCAGATAGCTAGGTCCCGAGCCATGGAGCGCTTTAAAGATGATAACTAACACCTTGAAGCGCACCCGGAAGACGACAGGCAGCCAGTGCAGCTCGCGCAAGAGCGGTGTAATGTGGGTAAATCTAGTGGTTCCCATAATTGCTCGCGCGGCTGCATTCTGAACTAACTGAAGCCTCCGGGTGCACCTCAAGGGGAGCCCCATGTAGAAAGAGTTACAATAGTCCAGTCGGGATGTCACGAGGGCATGAGTGACTGTGCGAAGGGCGTCCCGATCCAATTGGCAATTATGCAGTCTTTAACTTGTTCTTCATCTTCATCTATTTCAAATCTCAGTAAAGGCTTATAAATATTTGCAATCACATATTCACTATTTTCAATCCAATTTCAAATTTCCAGTACAGTTCCAGTAACCCTTTTGTCTATCTTAATTTTTGGGTCAATTGTGCATATGAAAACTATTAAAAATTAAATCCTTCTGCAATCAATTGTTCCTCTGGCTTCATTTTAAAGACTCCATGTTCACGTACTACCCAATCTTGATAAGTTAACTTTAAACTTTAACATTAACTTTAACTTTTTTTCTGCGCTTCAAACTGCTGTATGTGGGGACAAGATTACATTAGATTAGAAAGGTTGAATGTCCTGGCTCCTGCTATGTCCCAAACCTAGAATATATTTAGACCAGTTTTTGAGCTGACAATGAACCTTTTAAAAAGAAAATTAAATGAAAATGTTGCTGACTCTCCCATTTGGTTTTTTTATTGTTATGATAATGATCAGCTGCTTCATTTAATTATGTTCCATAACTAAAATGCTGCTTTTATTTCAGTTCATGAACTGACAGCACCTCTAAAGATCTGCAAAACTGTTTTAGTTGTCCTTGATGGTTGACATTTTTACTAGGTGCCTTTGCAATTCTGAAATTGTACCTAATATAATTTTGCATTATGGTTATTTTTATTTATGTTTTATTCTGTGGTCTTTTAATTTATTTTGAATTATATGACTGACTTTTTAGAGGCTATATTTTTAATTTCTGTTTTTTTAAATTGCCAAAGAGCTACAATTATTAGAAATTATAAAAATGTAACAGAAAACCAAATAAATCAATATTTCCCCCTTTCATTCCCACAGTGTGTCCAGTAAGTCAGTACTGGAAGAAATGGGAATGTGCCAGTCACGATTAGATAAAATCAAATTAGTTAGTTCCAGATTAATATTATGGGACAGGTCCTCCAGGTTAAAGTAATTATATTGTTATAGGAGAATTCTGGTATTTTATACCTGTGTTCCTAAAAGTAGAGCGGTATAGTTTTCTTTCGAAGTTGTATTTTCTCTTTTTAAGTTCTTTTGAGGCTCTATATTTTAAGTCCTAAAAAGAGAAAGAAAGTGCAGTGATGAAATGTAAATGTTTTGCTTTCTAAAGCTTTCAGGATCATCCAGAAAATCTCCTGGATTACCGTTAAATGGACCACTGTTTAAGTACTTGAGTAGGTGTCATATTGTTCCTCCAAGTATGTATTGAAATAAATCCAATGTAGACACTTGGCTTAATAAATCAAAGGCAAAATGATAAAGATGATGTGATGATACTGTCTGAGATGTTTTGTCCTACGAAAGCTTCTTAATCGCAGGCAATTTTTTATTTATTTACCCACTATATTTAGCATACCGCTGTTCAAATGCTGATCGGTTTCAGTTTTACCTTGCATCAACTTGTTGTTTGGCAACAAGTATAATACCTGCTTTCATAAGACTGAATTATTACTGCATTTTTCTAGGAGAGAATATGCTGCATAGATGTTCTCTCTGGCATTTACTAAACCCGTGTTAGAGCAGGCCTTATTTATATTGTACAAATGGCCCTGGTTTTTTTT
The DNA here is from genome assembly GCA_039707465.1 of Rhabdophis nuchalis. Lineage (NCBI taxonomy): Eukaryota > Metazoa > Chordata > Lepidosauria > Squamata > Natricidae > Rhabdophis > Rhabdophis nuchalis. The sequence continues at coordinate 13,530,662 of CM077649.1, forward strand.
TTATTATTCAAATTTATACCCCGCACCTTCTCCAAGAGGACCCAGGGCGGCGCACAGGAAATTTAAAACATACAAATATAACAAAAATACAAATTTTAAAAAAGTATTAAATCCATACCCTGTGCTAAAATAGTATAAAATCCCCCAAATTAAAATCTATCTAAAAACAGTCAAAACGGGAGGTTATGCTAGGCCGGCTTGTTGGAAAAGGTGCGTTTTAAGACGCTGGCGGAAGAGGCGGAGGTCTGAGATGGTGCGCAGTTCGGGGGGGCAAGTCGTTCCAGAGGGTAGGGCCCGCCACAGAGAAGGCCCTTCCCCTGGGTGTCGCCAACCGGCATTGCCCGGCCGACGGCACCCTGAGAAGGCCCTCTCTGTGGGAGCGGATCGGTCGAAGGGTTATCTAGGCATAGGTTCCATAGGAGGGGTAAATGGAAAAATGTGTGTCACAGTGTTGCAAGGTAAACTTGCCCCAGTTTTACTGGTATTGTGGCATCACACACAATGATATCCCACACACAACACAAAGAAAGGGACAAAGTCTGCATCACATCATAAGTTTCATCATTTTGACAAAATCCCAGTTTGCTGACACTGCTCTTGTTTCTAGTTATTTTTTTAAATAATTTATTTTTGTATTTTTGTATTTATTTATATTTATATCCCGCCCTTCTCCACAGAGGACCCAAGGCGGCGCACAGGAAATTTAAAAATATACAAAAAATAGAAAAATAAATACATAATTTAAAATATATATTAAATTATCCCGATCCTATGCTAAAAACCAAATTGTTAAAATACCCAATTTAAAACTTTCTAAAAGTCCCCATGGGAGGTTAGGCTAGGCCGGCTTGATGGAAAAAGTATGTCTTTAAACATTGGCGGAAGAGGCGGAGGTCGGTGATGGTGCGTAATTCAGAGGGTAGGTCATTCCAAAGGGCAGGGCCCGCCACAGAGAAGGCTCTTCCCCTGGGTGTCGCCACCCTATATTGTCTAAAATTCACATTTTTTTTGCAACCAAAAAGGAATCTGCAGATAAATATGAATATATTTTTCTTCGGACACTTCCAGACTAGTCTTTCTCCCAGCCTTTGGAATCGAATTCAAAGTTGGGACACTTTCTTTATATTTGAGAATATCAAATCATGAAAAGAATAGACAAGTTGAAATACTTGACTGACAGCTCCCTAGACTCACAGAGTTATGTAAATATCTGAGCACAAAGAACTCTATTCAATTGGCACTCAGTTATTCATTAGTAATAGGCTGTTTGTCCCACCTCCTCTGGCTTGCACAATTTCCTGTTAAAAATACATACCGGTAATTAAAAGAGTGTAAAGACATTGTTAAGCTGAAACTATGGAAAATTTAAAATTTGGGCTGGAATGCCTGACTTTAGATACCTGTCAGGGTTCCAAGTAACACCCCCAATGGAAAAAAAACCCCTCTGAGGCTTGAAGTTTCTCAAAGTTTCATTTTACTAGAGATATCATATTGGCACATCTGGGAAAACCCAAATCTGAGAATTCTGGGTTTTCCCCACCCAAAAGAAAGTCAAAGATCCATTCCCTGCACCCAGAAGTCCATTATTTATTTATTATTTATTTATTTTATTAAATTTCTAGACCGCACCCTCTCCCCAAAGGGATTCGGGGCAGTGTACAGGAAAATTAAAACATCTAAAACACATAACAAAACATACATAATTAAAATCAAATTAAATAACCCTGTACAAAATTTATAAAATGTTAAAACTATATCCCATTAAAATCAAATAAAACAATTTAAATTACAGACTGGGGCGAGAAGCATAAATTAGGCCAAGCCAGCCTGATGGAACAAATGGGTCTTAACTTTTTGGCGGAAGGAGCGGAGGTCCGTGGTAGTTCTAATATCAGGGGGTAGGTCGTTCCAAAGGGTCGGGCCCATCACAGAGAAAGCCCTTCCCCTGGGCGTCGCCCGCTGGCATTGCCTAGTGGACGGCACCCGGAGAAGTCCCTCTCTGTGAGAGCGAATCGGCCGAAGGGATGTATGGGGCAGGATACGATCCCGCAAATAACTAGGTCCTGTGCCATGGAGCGCTTTAAAGATGGTAACCAACACCTTGAAACGCACCCGAAAGGCCACAGGCAGCCAGTGCAGCTCGCGCAGGAGCGGTGTTACGTGGGAGTACCTAGTAGCTCCCAAAACTGCCCGCGCGGCCGCGTTCTGGACCAGCTGTAGCCTTCGGGTGCACCTCAAGGGGAGCCCCACATAGTCCAATCAATTCACCATCACAACTGGAGACAACCCCTAATCACTCCCATCCAGTTGCAGGCTGAATGTCCTTGACACCCAGAGAAAGGAATGTTGTTATGGCTAATCCTCCACCACTCCTTGTAATCCTTTTCCCAGGCAGTAAATGTGGCAGCTCTGAAGCTCCAACAAAAAAGATGGCTTCCAGGGCTGACAATACCCTTACGAAAACACCATCCCTATGGTAGCATAACATCTGGGAACTGGGGTAGGGAGTTAAATCCTATTCCCAGAACAAAAGCTCCAATTGTTTCCTTTTCATTCATTCATCAGAAAGGAGAGGAAAGCTTGGAATTCATCTCTGATGCAAGGCTGTAGTTATGACAACTTTTGCTCACTGTGGGGATGAACTAGTCTGGAAAAAAAAAAAAAACTATGCTTTTCTCTAGAAGAGCTGTAAGTGAATATAAATATAACCTATTTCGCAATTTGAAACTGAATGACATGAAGGCATCAAGTTGACCTGAAGATATCTTGCTGCAAAATGGTGCCATTAGACAGAATTAATCTTTGATGTGAAGAAATGTGTGGGCTGCCAATTTGTTAAGAAGAGGCATTCTAATTACAGTTGATAGGGATGAACAGAAAGTGAGACGTAATGGTGTCTGGGGGCAACCCCCCCCCCCCCCCCCGAATTCTTGGTGTTCTCTGAGCTTGGATATTTGCTTGGAGACATTTTAAAATTGCTGTTGGGAAAAGGCGCCCTTCCAATAAGAGAGACCTGGAGCAATTTGCAAAGGAAGAGTGGTCCAAAATTCTGGGTGAGAGGTGTAAGAAGCTTATTGATGGTTATAGGAAGTGACTGATTCCAGTTATTTTTTCCAAAGGGTGTGCAACCAAATATTAAGTTAAGGGTGTTAATACTTTTGTCCAGGCCATTTTTTGGAGCTTTGTGTGACATTATATCAAATTTGCTTTTTTTCCTCCCTTTTTTTGTTTTGTTCCAATACACACAAAGGGAATAAACGTGTGTATAGCAAAACATGTGTTCCAGTGGTGGGTTTCAAATTTTTTTAGAACCTACTCTCTAGGTGTGGCCTATTTTGTGGGCGTGGCTTGGCAGTCATGTGACGGGGTGGGAGTGGCCAACTTGTAAAATGTAGTGAAACTCATTTAACAACGCTCTTGCTTAGCAACTAAAATTTTGGGCTCAATTGTGATGATAAATTCTCTTTCTTTCTTCCTTTCCTTTCCTTTCCTTTCCTTTCCTTTCCTTTCCTTTCCTTTCCTTTCCTTTCCTTTCTTACTTTCTGCCTTCCTTTCCTTTCCTTCCCATTGGGTTACTGGCAGCGGCAGGCCAGACTTATTTCTGGGTCCGCCAGTGGAACCCCCTCTCACTGGCTCTCTAAATTTCACCATCCGGCTCATGCGAGTAGGTGTGAACCTGCAGAAACCCACCACTGATGTGTTCATGCAATACTTTTCTGTGAGAAATACTTGATTTTCTGGAAAAATGTCAAGAGTGCCAACACTTTTGGCCAGGACTGTATCAAGAATGCAACTATAAGAAATTATGAAAAGTTGGAAGAGAATTCAAAAATACTTGAGAGATAGTGAGTTAGTACATTATTACCTGGTGATACTTTTATCTCTCACTATTAACTTGTTTTTAGATGAATAGAAAGTGAAAGTGAAAAAGGATAGTTTTTTTTCTTAGTTGGATAATGAGATCTCTCCACAGGTGTTCAATGGGATTTAGATCTGGACTCATTGCTGGTCACTTCAGAACTCTCCAGCGCTTTGTTGCCATCCATTTCTAGGTGCTTTTTGAAGTATGTTTGGGGTCATTGTCCTGCTGGAAGACCCAAGATCTCGGAGGGCAAATCCAGCTTTCTGACACTGGGCTCTACAGTGCAACCCAAAATCCTTTGGTAATCCTCAGATTTCATGATGCCTTCCACACAGTCAAGGCACCCAGTGCAAGAGGCAGCAAAACAACCCCAAAACATAATTGAACCTCCACCATATTTCACTATAGGTACTGTGTTCTTTTCTTTGTAGGCCTCATTCCGTTTTCGGTAAACAGTAGAATGATGTACTGTACCAAAAAGCTCTATCTTAATCTTATCTGTCCACAAGACGTTTTCCCAGAAGGATTTTGGCTTACTCAAGTACATTTTGGCAAACTGTAGTCTTGCTTTTTTATGTCTCTGTGTCAGCATTGGGGTCCTCCTGGCTCTCCAGCCATAGCGTTTCATTTCATTTAAATGTCGATGGGTAGTTCACGCTGACACTGATGCTCCCTGAGCCTGCAGGACAGCTTGAATTTCTTTGAAACTTGTTTGCAGCTGCTTATCCACCATCCGGACTATCCTGCGTTGCAACCTTTCCTCAATTTTTCTCTTCTGTCCACGCCCAGGGAGATTAGTTACAGTGCCATGGGTTGCAAACTTCTTGATAATGTTGCGCACTATGGACAAAGGCAAATCTAGATCTCTGGAGATGGACTTGTAACCTTGAGATTGTTGATATTTTTCCTGTTACTTGCCCCAGGTGAGTTTAAAGGGGCATCACATGCTTGGAACAATCTTATTCATCCACAATTTTGAAAGGGTGCCAATACTTTTGTCCAGTCCATTTTGGGGGTTTTGTGTGACATTATGTCACATTTGCTTTTTTCCCTCTTTTTTGGTTTGTTCCAATATACACAAAGGGAATAAACATGTGTATAGCAAAACATGTGTTAATGCAATACTTTTCCATGAGAAATACTTGATTTTCTGGAAAGGTTTCAGGGGTGCCAACACTTTTGGCCATGACTGTATATACTTTCTGCTTTGTAGTATGCTACCTTTCTTATGCTGGTATATGACTGTAATAAAGATTTGTTTTGATTTGATTGAGAAGTGACCCAAGAGTATATCAACCTCTAAGGCAAAGCTGGCTGGAGAAGTCTGGGAGCTGAAGTCCTTCAGACTTAAAGTTGCAAAGGTTGGAGACCCCTGCTCTAAGGCATTGTTTCTCAGGCTTGACATCTTTATGGTGTATGGATTTCAATTCTCAGAAATTTCCATTCTCCATGTTGGCTGGGGAATTCTGGGGGTTGAAATCAATGCATCTTAAATATGCAAAACTTGAGAAACACTGGTCTAAAGTATTACTAAAGGATATGTTAGAAAAACACCCCTTATTTGTGGTTTGTTGTGGTTTAAAATTATTTCAGCTGAATTCAGCTCAGTGGTGGGTTTCTGCAGGCTCGCACCTACTCGCGAGAGCCGGTTGGTGAAATTTAGAGAACCGGTGAGAGGGGGTTCCACTGGTGTACCTGGAAGTAAATCTGGCCCGCCGCTGCCAGTGACCCACAAAATAGGCCACACCTACAGAGTAGGTTCTAAAAAATTTGAAACCCACCACTGATTCAGCTCTATTTTCTCAAATAATTTATAGTACTATATTTGAAAGTTCTGGCAATACCAGAGAGGGCAAACAAATGCAATAGGTATTACAAGTTTTGTCAGTTTGTAAAACAGATTCTGTTGTGCAGCTATTGCTGGTAGCAACAAACAGTGATTTCGTCTTGAAAAACAAATCGAACCTTTAAAAAAAAAAATTCAGGACTGTCAAGTTATTTTTCCGAAGTCTTTTAAGTCTGTTCAGTTGTTGCTTAATCCTTACCTCAGGGCTAAAAGCCTTTCAAAAGAACAAAAACACATGTAATATCAAAAAGAAAGTCGGCTGTATGTCATGCTTTCTGAAGTAGTTTGTCTGTGGAGAATTCCTTAGAGAGAATTCAGATGAGCAGAAAGTGACAGAAATTCATTCAGTAATCACCAGTCCTTCAATCAAAGGCATCCGTGTCATTCACATCAACTGAGCTTGACTTTTGAAGCTGTTAGAAGAACGCTGTAGGATCTGGGTGGTGTTTGTAATAAGATCCAAGCAGTCTTCCATAACAGGGTGTGGCAGGAAACATACAAATATAAGATTCATGAGGCATGTCTTGAAGGGTGCCTGCACAACCATTGAAGATCAGCCTTGCTTTCAGATGTGTGTTAAATTTCACTTTCCATAATCTTCTTCAGATCTTAAATATAAAATGGGAAGTGTTTTCCCCCCTCATTTTCATTTTTATTATATTCATTTTAAGGAGCAAGCAGATCAGTGGTGGGTTTCTGCAGGCTCACACCTACTCGCGAGAGCCGGTTGGTGAAATTTAGAGAACCGGTGAGAGGGGGTTCCACCTGGAAGTAAATCTGGCCCGCCGCTGCCAGTGACCCAACGGGAAGGAAAGGAAAGGAAGGAAGAAAGGAAAGAAAGAAAGAAAGAAAGAAAGAGAATTTATCATCACAATTGAGTCCACAATTTTGGTTGCTAAGCAAGAGCGTTGTTAAATGAGTTTCAGCACATTTTAAAAGGTGGCCACTCCCACCCTGTCACATGACTGCCAAGCCACGCCCACAAAATAGGCCACACCTACAGAGTAGGTTCTAAAAAATTTGAAACCCACTACTGAAGCAGATATTCATTTTAAAGAGACATCCAGAAGAGAATTGGACTCAATGTCAAATTAACTTTCCAAAGGGGAAAAAAAAAGGAAGGTTGATTTGAATACTTAAATGAAATTGCATTGTTCTGAATAAATTTCTAAAATTTAGATGATTCTGCATCTGAACAAAAATGGAATTTTTCAGATACTTGGAAATCCAAGAAGGACCGACAAATTCAACAATTCAGTTTAATGACCATATCCAATTGATTTAATTTTAAATGAGTTTTAGAAACACGAGCCATTACCCTTATAGAAGGGAGGCTCTGTTATTTATTTCTGTATTTATTACTTTATGAATACACAATTATGTAGCCTTTTAATGCGTATCGGCCACTTAAAGTAGCTCATACTAAAGAATATAACGGAAAAAAAATGTGTAATACTTTGAAGAAATCCTCTGTATTGCTTGGAGTACCACTAGAACATTTCTCTTTGAATCATTACATCTGCTATTCTTTTTTTCCTACTTGTTCAACTATTTCCAAATTACTTCTGGTTATTTAAAGAAATGTGATCCTGTATGGCTCTTCCATCCATCTGCATAATTGTCATGTTTGCTGTTCTCATGTTTTCTATTTGTAATTTGCTGTACCTGTGGTAAGTCCACCTTACCTTTCAGAAAATGAGAAATAATTTTACATCATTCTTTGTGACCTATAGTATATTTGTATTTTTGATGAACAAAGAAATCCCCACACAGGAAATGTACCTCCTTCATTATTAACTATAGCCAGGGGTCTGCAAAGTCGGCTCTTTTAAGACTGGTGGACTTCAACTCCCAGAATTCCCCAGCCAGCTAGGCTGGCTGGGGAATTCTGGGAGTTGAAGTCCACCAGTCTTAAAAGAGCCGACTTTGCAGACCCCTGAACTATACCAAACTACTTCTTGACTTTGAAGCCAAAATGTCATCAAGCCTTTTTTTTGAGACTATAGAAGTAACATTTCTTAAGTCATAAATCAAGATCCTATGAGCCCCATTTATCTCTCCTAATATTGCAGGGGCCCAAGCCTACAATAAATTCAATTGAGACAAATTTTGTGCCCTGCATCAAGTTAGTCAACTGCAGGTTTCTAATTCAAGATATGTTATTAAGTCACATATCACTCATAGCACAGTCACTCACGCCCTTATCTCTTCCCGTCTGGACTACTGCAATGCTCTCTACATGGGGCTCCCCTTGAAGAGCACCTGGAGGCTTCAACTGGTCCAGAATGCAGCCGCACAGGTAATTATGGGGGCGACGCGACGCTCCCATGTAACACCCCTCCTGCGCGAGCTGCACAGGCTTCCGGTGGTTTTCCAGGTGCGATTCAAGGTGTTGGTTACCATCTTTAAAGCACTCCATGGCTTAGGACCTGGGTACCTACGAGATCGCCTTCTGCCACCAAGAGCCTCCCACCGGCCCATACGCTCCCATAGAGAGGGTGTCCTCATGGTGCCGTCGGCTAGACAATTTCGACTGGCGACACCCAGGGGGGAGAGTCTTTTCCGTGGGAGCACCTGTCCTCTGGAATGAATTGCCCCTGGAATTAAGAACTATCCCTGACTTACGCACCTTCTGCTGTGGACTGAAAACCTTTCTCTTTCAACAAGCCGGGCTGGCATAAAATATGATTTAAAATTTTTTAAATTTACATTTTTAAATTTAAATTTTTATTATTTTAATTGGGTTTAGTTTGGGTTTTTTCCACATTTCGGCCAATATTTTAATGATGTCTTTTAAAAGCTTTTTTAACTTTTATATATTTGTTTTTATTTTGCGTCCTTCGGGAGTAGGGCGGTATAAAAAACCAATAAACCTAACCTAAACCTAAACCTAAGTAGTTCAAGATAAATTAAGTGAGACAAAGTAAAAAACTGACTTTAAATCAGAAATAACTGCATGATTCATCTGTATCTGTGCAGATCTTAAAATTATAGATCAGAATATAGCACCTTTTAGTGCACAAATGATAAAGATCATGAAAATAAAATACTATGTTTTGTCTCAGGCAAAAGGTTTATCAAAAAAGTAACAAATCACTGAGAAATCTCCAATTTTCAAACATTCAGGGCCATTTTGCACATAGGGAAGCATACAGAGTCACAGATCTCTGTCATGCAAACATTAGTTGGGGCCAGATGTTTGTATATGGAAAGTTATTTCTTTGCTTTCTAAATATATTAACTCTTAATTTAAGTGGATTTCCCACCTCTTAGAGGTGTGAAGCCACACTACCACATAAACGAAGCAATGTTTATTTATGGACAGAATGGTTCTGAAGGCAACCAACTTCAGGGATCTTTCCTAACCAAGGAACATGTGTTGGGTATCTCCCATTTACATCATATAATAAATAATGCCAATTCTGGGTTCAAATGTAGACAATGATACAAAGAATTTTACAGAAAAACATTTAACTAAAACCAGGTTTGGGGGTGGTGGATGAGATTATTGAATAGTCAATCACAAAAAAGCCATGGAAGATTATTTTAATATATGTCTTGGCATCACATGACCCATTGGGACAGACCGAGATTCATACAATGGAGGAGTGGTTGGTGAAGTTGCCAGAAGTAGCAGAGATGACAGAATTAACTTGTTTAATTATTGAAAGATCAATAACTGTAGTTATTAGTCAGTGAAAACATTTTATGAATGTTTTGCTGAAAAAATAAAAACAAACGTTTAATTTTTGTGTTTAAAGGTCAGAAACGGCAGCATACAGAAATATAGTAACTATGACATAACCTTAGATAGGGCAAAATACAAATATGAGCTGTCTAGAAATTCTCTATAAAATTTGTTCACTTTCTTTTTATATTTCCTTTTTGTTTTCTCTTATTGCTTACTATTTTTTCCTTATTCTTTTTTTTCTTGTATGTATACATTTCTTGTGTGTGTGTGTGTGTGTGTGTGTGTGTGTGTGTTCCAGCATAATTCTGGAATGCCTTCAGCAATTTCAACCAAATGTATTACACAGATGACTTACTCTCTGGCTAAAAATACTGTGGGGGTTGTTGTGACCCCATGGACAACGCTCCTTCCTGTCCTCTACCATCCTCTGGAATCCATTTAAGCTCAGTGACTCTATTCAGCCACCTCATTCTCTGTCATCCCCTTCTTGTTTTGCCCTCAATCTTTCCCACCATTAGGCCCTTCTCCAGTGAGTCCTTCCTTTTCATTAGGTGGCCAAAGTATTTGAATTTCATCTTCAGGATCTGGCCATCTAAAGAGCAGTCAGGGTTGATCTCTCCTAGGACTGACCCATTTGGTCACCTTGCAGTCCAAGGGAGTCTTCTCCAGCACCATAGTTCAAAGGCCTCAAATTCTTTGGTACTCAGCCTTTCTTATGGTCCAACCTTCACAGCCATACATTGCTACTGAGAAAACCATAGCCGTGACTATACACACTTTTGTTGGCAGGGTGATGTCTCTGCTTTTTAGTATTCTGTCTAGATTTGCCATAGCTTTTCTCCCCACTGTTGGGGTAAGACACCCCTAACTCCTCTTGGAGTATGGGTTCTGTTAAGCTACAGCCTGTTGTGCCTTAAAATGGCTTCTACTGTACTGCTGTAAAATGGCTTCTACTGTACAGTGCAGTGGTGTTACCATTGTAACAGCTTCACAGTACTCCACAAGGGGGATTCCTCTGGTAAGGGGGAAAATCCAACATTAGAAATTATGATTGGTCCAGACAATTTCTCCCTATAAAAAATACCCGGGCAATGCTGGGTTATCAGCTAGTATTGTTATATAAGAGACAGTTTTAAGAAACAAACTGATAATCTAGTTATGGTAACAAAATTGTCCTGGACATTCCTTTTCAAATACTATTTCCCATGTAAAATCTCAATCTCTTAATTATAATTCTCATATAATCTCAGATTTCTAGTAAGGAAGAAGTAGTGTAAAAATATAACTTAATTTAGGCAATTAAGTGAGTGGGTAGCATATCAATTTGTTAAATAAATAATAAGCTGTCTGAGACAACTAATCTGTGAGATTCAGCCATAACTGAGTCTTAAACCAGGGGTCTCCAACCTTTGCAACTTTAAGTCTGAAGGACTTCAGCTCCCAGAATTCTCCAGCCAGCAAAGCTGGGAGCTGAAGTCCTTCAGACTTAAAGTTGCAAAGGTTGGAGACCCCTGTCTTAAACAACTGTTGAAATTGCTCACAATGACCCAGGTATATTTTCTTTGAGTCCTAGCAATTTTTTTTAGCACACTTCCAGTTCTAGCTTTTCCATTCCCCAATGAGAACAGCTGATAGTCCTGGAAGCTGACAAATGATAATGTTGCCAACTCTCAACAATCTCTTTTTGTCTTGCCCAACAATAAATCAATATATCTTCATGTGATTATGAGGTGGCCCTGCACCTCTATAGGCAAGAAGAGAAATATTACTTTATTACATAAACTGTCACTAGATGTCAGCAGACATCTATACTAAACATTGCTTCCAACCCAGCCCATGGCCAAAGTTTTAAAACTGTCTGATCATTTAGGAGCAAACCATCAGTGTTTTCAGAAAGTGACATTGTATGCTAAATCCATGGGCACAGGGCAGCACCAACTGGAGGATTTTTAAAGCTGAATATTTTCATTCCTCTAGTTGTTTAAAAGAACTCTGAAAATAATGGTGGCAGATGCAGCCTTATAACGCTGCCCCTTGAGATGAGAGACTAGGAAGAATGGGAAGAACTAAAGAACCAACCTCTGGGAGCCATAGAGCAGGGGTCTCCAACCTTTGCAACTTTAAGTCTGAAGGACTTCAACTCCCAGAACTCTGGGAGCTGAAGTCCTCTCGACTTAAAGTTGCAAAGGTTGGAGACCCCTGTTTTAAAGAATCCAGAGCCTATGCCAACCGTTGAGAATCGTTTTGCAGAGGGCAGTAGATAGAGAACGTGGTATACTTATCATTGTAGTAGCAAAGCTGGCTGGAGAATTCTGGGAGCTGAAGTCCTTCAGACTTAAAGTTGCAAAGGTTGGAGACCCCTGCCATAGAGGATAAGCTCTGTCACTTGAACTAGCCTGCTCTCCTTGCATCAAAACATGCCAGCTTGGCTTTTTTGAGAAATGTTCTTCTGAAGTTAGGAGGAAAATATTTATAATGTGTCATCACTCTATTCTCTTTCACTGTAAGCACATATCTTCTGGATCATTCGGAAGCATCTAATTGGCCACTGTTGAAGCCACAATATATATTTTAATATACTTAATGTATTCCCACACTATAAATTAACACAAAGTCTTTTTGAATTGGGCCTGTTCAATTTAACCCTTTGATCACACCTGATTTCTAAATCATTGTCACTGAACTATTCGGCTTCGGGGAAGTGCTGTGCCCAGAAAGAGAAGGGCAAAAACGGTATATTTGCACTGCTACAAGGGGCTAGTGGGCTGCAGCTTTCCCCCACTGTGCCACTACTCATGCTGGCCACACCTATCTCCCCCAGGCCTATTTTCGAGGTACGGGTAATATTAGACCCACTCCCTAAAAATTAGGGTTGGGCTTATTATTGGGGTGCATGAAGCAAACCAGTACCAATTGGTACAGGAACCCACCCCTGGAATACTGGCAAATTTCTATTTATATGGCATCTGCTCATCATTAATACAATGAGTTGAGTTTTTTGAATATTTCTGGTTTGCAGTCCTCCTTCATATAGGCAAAACCTTACTGAACCGAGTAGCCCTTGTTTCTGAATTACGGTAACCTGTGTAAGATTACAGCAAAAATTTAGACCAAATATAGCCTCAAATCCTAATTGTGGCCTCAGATATTTTGGAAAATTGTCACTAAATTAGTTATTGCAATTTTTGATAAAAACAAATAAAAGAGTAACTATAGATGTGACCTTTGTGAAAACATGGGTATATCATCAGTTTCTCAGTTTTCTCTTTCCTCATTATGTTCTAGAAATGAAATTCATTGCAACAGTTGAAAAAGATGTGAATCATCTCCAGATTCACTAATTTTACTACTTAATTTTTTAAGGAGCAAATATGAGTCAAAATGCAACTTCTAATTCTTGACTTGAAGCTTTATATTTACAGAAGTGTAAATATGTGTATATATAATTATATTTACAGAAGTATACATATGTGTATATATAATTATATTTACAGAAGTGTAAATATGTGTATATATAATTATATTTACAGAAGTGTAAATAGATTATATTATGGGTCTAATTATGCATAGTGACTTCAAAACGAATCACTGACAGTTTGGCAGGATTTACTTTAACTTATATTATGGGATTGAAACTTTATTACCATCATGTACTATGTAGTTTATTCCTAGAAAAAAATAGTGAGAAGAAAAATAGGAATTATAGTCTGAGACTTAGCACTTGTTGTATTATAAAAATACAGTGATCCCTCGTATTTCGCGGTTAATGGGGACCGGAACCTTCCACGAAAACTGAAAAACCGCGAAGTAGGATTTGCACCGGAAACTTGAGTTGGTGGACATCGTTTAAAGCAAGCACTAGGGGGAGCTTGCCTCCTACCGATGCATTTTTTTTCTGTATTTTTGAAAACCCCGCGAAGCACTGAAGCCGTGAAACATGAAGCTGCGAAAAACGAGGGATCACTGTAAAGGCTTCCATGGGTGATTTGATGGATACACACCTAATTGTTTTCTGGGCAACAGGTTAGAAGCTATTAGTCACTTCATTCTTCTGGGATGCTTTTGGGACTTCCAGACCAGGAGCTGGCCTGGAGCTATGGATGGCCTGATTTCCCAAGGGTACCAATTCTCTTATTAATAATAATAATAATAATAATAATAATAATAATAATAATAATAATAATAATAATAATAATTTATTACTTATTTATTATTTATTTTTATTTATTAAATTTATACCCCGTCCTTCTCCAAATGGACCCAGGGCGGCGCACAGGGATGTTAAAATAGATACAAAATATATAAAATATATCAAAATTTAAAATACTTATTCTAATAAATAAACCCTGCGCTAAAAACCGAATTAAAATCCCAAATTTAAAACTATCTAATAATCAGTATGGAGGTTACGCTAGGCCGGCTAGGTGGAATAGGTGTGTCTTCAGACACTTGCGGAAGAGGCGGAGGTCGGAGATGGTGCGGAGTTCAGGGGGTAGGTCATTCCAAAGGGCAGGGCCCGCCACAGAGAAGGCTCTTCCCCTGGGTGTCGCCAGTCGGCATTGTCCAGCCGACGGCACCCTGAGGAGGCCCTCTCTGTGGGAGCGTATCGGTCTGAGGGATGTATGGGGCAGGAGGCGGTCTCGCATATAACTAGGCCCCGAGCCATGGAGCGCTTTAAAGATGGTCGTCAAGACCTTGAAGCGCACCCGAAAGACCACAGGAAGCCAGTGCAGCTCGCGCAGGATCGGTGTTATGTGGGAGCATCTGGGGGCTCCCGTAATCACCCGCGCGGCTGCGTTCTGGACTAGCTGCAGCTTTCGGGTGCACCTCAAGGGGAGCCCCATGTAGAGAGCATTACAGTAGTCGAGTCGAGAGGTGACGAGTGCTTGAGTGACTGTGCGTAAGGCATCCCGGTCCAGTAAGGGGCGCAATTGGCGCATCAGGGGTACCTGATGAAACGCCCTCTGGCCACGGCTGCCACATGATCTTCCATAGACAGCCGGGAATCCAGGAGGACACCCAAATTGCGCGCCCTCTCCACGGGGGCCGGTGTTTCGCCTCCAATGGCCAGAGTTGGAGTAATCTGGCTGAACCGGGGTGCCGGAAGCCACAGCCACTCAGTCTTGGACGGGTTGAGCTTGAGTTTGTTACCACCCATCCAGATCCGTACGGCTTCCAAGCACCGGGACATAACCTCGACGGCATCGTTGGGGTGGTCTGGGGTGGATATGTACAACTGAGTATCATCAGCATTTATAAACCGCCCCCTCTCCCCGGAGGGACTTGGGGTGGTGTACAGGAAAATTGAAAAACCATCTAAAAACATACAAAAACATGCAAAGTTAAAAACGAATTAAACCACCCTGTACAAGAATTTAAAACATTAAAATTATAACCCATTAAAAACCAAATACATAATTTGCAAAAAACAGACTGGGGCAAGAAGCGTCGATTAGGCCAAACCGGCCTGATGGAATAAATATGTTTTTACTTTTTGGTGGAAGATGCGGAGGTCCATGGTCGTTCTAATGTCAGGGGGAAGGTCATTCCAGAGGGTCGGGCCCATTGCCCGCTGGCATTGCCTAGTGGACGGCACCCGGAGAAGTCCCTCTCTGTGAGAGCGAATCGGCCGAAGGGATGTATGGGGCAGGATACGATCCCGCAAATAACTAGGTCCTGTGCCATGGAGCGCTTTAAAGATGATGATCAACACCTTGAAACGCACCCGAAAGGCCACAGGCAGCCAGTGCAGCTCGCGCAGGAGTGGTGTTACATGGGAGTATCTAGTAACTCCCATAACTGCCCGCGCGGCCGCGTTCTGGACCAGCTGTAGCCTCCGAGTGCATCTCAAGGGGAGCCCCATGTAGAGAGCATTGCAGTAGTCCAGACGAGACGTCACAAGTGCATGAGTGACCGTGCGAAGGTCACTCATGCGCTTGTGAGGTCAGCCAAGGTAGTCCAGGTGCAGACAATTGCTATATATTATTGCACTCGTCAAATAAGAAAGATCATAAGATGCCTAATCAAATACTATCACACATATGTAGCCATATGTCATCTATCAACCACTATTACAGCTAAACACCATTGAATATCAAAAAAATATAGTTTGGCTATGGTCCATTTTGTTTGACAATAAACACTATGAAATTTTAAAAAAGCATGTTAGGTATTACATATGAAATTCTCTTGAGTGTCAGATAATAAATATATCTAAGATCATAAATGACATTATATAAAATGATCTCAAATTGTGAATTTTGAAAGTGAGTGTCAAGACGTCCCAGGGAAATTCCAAAGAACATTCAGGAACTAAGATTATAATAGCCATACAGGAGTTGCATAATATTTCACAAGGAAAATATGGCTGGAGGAAAGAGAAAAAGACGGCTTTATATTTAAGAATGGAATTTGCCAATGACCTTGGGTAATATAAACAGGTACATTCCAGTTTATGAAGTTCAGTAAACTTGTGGTGCCATTCCAAATACTGTGAAAATCACCACAGTAGTGCAAGGATGCAGAATGGATTTGCTCGGATGGAATGGGGCAGGGGTCTCCAACCTTTGCAACTTTAAGTCTGAAGGACTTCAGCTCCCAGACTTCTCCAGCCAGGGCTGGAGAAGTCTGGGAGCTGAAGTCCTTCAGACTTAAAGTTGCAAAGGTTGGAGACCCCTGGAATGGGGGGTCCGATAAAGAGAAGCAAAGTTTTAGTTCAGAAAAGGAATTCTGTAGATGAAGAACGACCCATTTCAAAAGGAATGGTTTCATATTGGGACAAAGAATTATTTAAATACTTTTGCAAATGAAATTGTGTCAGGTCTCCACAAGCAGTTAACAACATGTCACTTTGCAAGACAATTTTCATAATTAATGAACTGGTTCCATTTGCTCTGCTGTTTGACTTTGATTAATACATTTTTGAGTGTTCCCACTGGGACGCTGTCCAGTTTGTTTAGTAAGCTCTTATGTGTAACTTCAGTTCATGCATATGGATCAGAATGCTGGCACCAACTACCTGCAAGAAGCAATGAAGGCACAGCCACCCCGACTCCTTTTTCAAAGCAAAGAGAAACATAACTCACA
Organism: Rhabdophis nuchalis; assembly: GCA_039707465.1. Lineage (NCBI taxonomy): Eukaryota > Metazoa > Chordata > Lepidosauria > Squamata > Natricidae > Rhabdophis > Rhabdophis nuchalis. The sequence goes on from CM077649.1 coordinate 13,547,147, forward strand.
CACCGAATCTTTTATGAGTGATTAAAAGCATGGAAAAGTGGAATTTTACACTTTATTACGAGCAGAATAGATGGCTGCGGAGTATCAATTTGTGCAAGTCTGGCCATTAAATTCCCATAATAATCCAGGATTTAATTTCATACTGTTCTAAAGTGACAGTTTTTTGGTACTAGGAAGAGACCTGTAGAACATTCATAATTTAGCAATGGGAGAAATATTATCCAGTGCCCTAACTATCTGTCCTTGAACTTGCTGGATATAGACACAAGACGAATCTTTCATTTGAATGGAGTGAAGTCCTTTGAAGCTGTTCATATGTCAGTGTGAGTAAATGTTTACTGTTACAAATGGTATGCTGTAGGAATAGAAGACATACTTTGTAAAGCATGTGGAGAAAAATGAGGATCTGGATGGCAAAAGTAGGGAAAGGGGCAGTCCAAATAGTTTTGTAAAGATCTTAAGGATCCTCTTAAGTGCAGCAGTAGAAAATGTCCTTATTGCTTGCTTGCTTGCTTGCTTGCTTGCTTGCTCGTCTATCTATCTATCTATCTATCTATCTATCTATCTATCTATCTATCTATCTATCTATCTATCTATCTATCTATCTATCTATCTATCTATCTATCTATCTATCTATCTATCTATCTATCTATCTATCTCCAACAATCATTAAAGGATGAGCAGCACTTTTGCCACTGAGAGCAATTCTTCTGGTAACTATCCTGAAGCCTTTTCCTGTAAAGTCATGTTCCTCCTTCTTCTTGAGCAACAAGTAATAGAATAGAATAGAATAGAAAAACAGAGTTGGAAGGGACCTTCGAGGTCTTCTAGTCCAACCCCTTGCTTAGGCAGGATATCCTACACCACTTCAGACAAATGGTTATTCAATCTCTTCTTAAAAACTTCCAGTGTTGAAGCATTCACAATGTCTGGAGGCAAGTTGTTCCATTGATTAATAGTTCTGTTAGGAAATTTCTCCTCAGTTCTAAGTTGCTTCTCTCCTTGATTAGTTTCCACCCATTGCTTCTTGTCCTGCCCCCAGGCGCCTTGGAGAATAGTTTGACTCCCTCTTCTTTGTGGCACCCTGTGAGATATTGGAACACTGCTATCATGTCTCCCCTAATCCTTCTTTTCATTAAACTAGACCTACCCAGTTCCTGCAACTGTTCTTCATATATTTTAGCCTCCAGTCCCCTAATCATCTTTGTTGCTCTTCTCTGCACGTGTTTTACGACTGTTCTCTCCTCTTCTGTTTCCTGGCAGGTTCTGTTACAGGACCACAGCTTCGTGAACCAATTAGCTGCCTTGCTAGAAATATACAATCTCAGGTCAGTCTTTTGTTTCTTTTATAGTGGGTGAGGAAAATCTGTTTGGGGTACTCAGTGAGTAAGAAGGGGAAAGCCATTCAGTTGAGACAGCTTATCCTATTCTTATGGGAAAAATGAAACTGAGGTTTGCTCACTAATATGGGCACTGATATCTCTTCCTTCTTTTAATCTCACAGCAAGATTACACCAACAATGGACGAACCAATAGAATCCATACTGATGGACCTTTCTGTTTTCTACTGGACGGCTACCCTGGAGATGCAGGACGATGTTTCTGAGGTACCACTTTAACCAACATTTCTGGGATTTCCTTTCTGGTGTTGCATGGATGTTCTCCAAAAGAAATACCACCATCTCTTATGTTTCCTTTCAGGTGGAGAAGACGTTGTTGGTGGAGGCCTTTGGCCTCACACTTAGAAGCCTTCTTTGACAGTCTCCAACCACAGAGAAGTTCATTTTTATTCTGAAGTTAAGGGTCCAGAAATCCCATGACAACTCGAAGGAACACTTGGCTAGTGCAAATGTTTACAAAATCAAGTGTGAAAACTCACGAGCTTTTCTTTGTCAATTCCACAGCACTTGGATCCACATGGGAACCTCTTCTTGCCGGTGCTGAACCAACTCCTCTGCTGTGGGAACCATCATCCCAGGATCCATGTACATAGCAAAACTAAATTAGCATGAATTTGAGTCCTGCACAGCTCTTGGGACCCCATCCTCAAATAACGTCCCTCTGGTTCCAAGAGGGAGGTTATTTGAGGATGGGGTCCCAAGAGCTGTGCAGGACTCAAATTCATGCTAATTTAGTTTTTAGTGTAGCGGGCTGGTCTTTTGCCTCTCATTCCACTTGAGGAAATTCTGGGAAGGATGTCCTGCTAGTAATATTTGAGTGATAGGCCAAGGGAAGGAGAATTACTCTCCAAGACACCTTGGTAACAGTGTGAGGCATTTCTTTATCTTACAGCTCGATGAGGTCCAGCAGGCTTTCCCAGATGTTCCCAGGGAAACCTGGCAGGCTGGAATGACCTACGAAAACATCAATGAAGGTAACTTTATTGTTACCTTTAGGACACTAAAATTATTTGAATTTTGGGCGTACAGTATATTGAATTTGACTGAACACAACATGAGTCAAACAGTCTGTTTTAGGCCCAATGCAATTGTATAAGATAAAATGGTTGAATATACTCACAACTGTACATTTTGTGAGCGATTCAGTTGCAGTGATTCAGACAATCACTGTAATACTTTCCATTTTCTCATAAAATATCATGATAGGAAAGAAAGGAATTTAGCTGAAAGGGAACAATTATTAGGATTTTTCTAATCAGTATACTTTGAAGCAATATTTTACTAGTTACAATGATTAGAAACACATGAAAAAGATGGCTCAAAATATCCATTGCAAGGCAGTGGCTTATTGCGAAATGACCATAAAAACACTGGAGGATTTTAGGATCATCTCCAATAAAAATATTTGCTAAGATTTATTTCACAAGAACACTTCGACCCTCCTGTCTGAAATTATCTCCAGAGAATATATAAATATATTATCCTTAGAAAATAGGAAAACAAACAGCAAATAAATAAATCTAGTTTTCAAATGCGTGCACTTAAATAAACCAAGCATTTTTCTTCCCAAGTTAGCTTTCCACTGTTTGCAACTTTCATTGATATTACCAATTGTTATTTTAATCCATGCAAAAGGGACAACTATACATGAAAATTCTAGTGACAAAGTTATAAGTACTGAAAAGGGAGTGTAAAATAACCTTTATCCAAATGACTTGTTTTTCTGAAGCTCAGCAATTTTTATTTGATACAAAATTCATCTCATTCCGTGGAAAAATACTTTAAAATTTTTTTAGCCTAGTATCATTTTCTAGTGCTATTCTTTATGAAGTTCAAATCTTGTTTAGGACTGGGTCCTAATCCAATACAGTCAGAGCCTGTAAAGGAAACTGGAGTTCTGTGGGAATGCAAAGATATTTTTGTGACAAAGCTGTTAGGCTTTTAATTGAAAAAGGAATCATGTTATAGAATGTGTAGTTTAATTTGATAATGAATCTTAGCAGACCATGTTATAACAACAAAATCATGTTACAAAATTTGCCATCTGCTGAAGATATCCACAAGAGTCCTGTGATTTCTTGTACGTATTTAGAGATTCCTTGTCTTGTAATACATAATTACTTTTAGTGGAAAGGATCTGTCTTGAGTAGTGGAAATGTGGAAATAAGTATCTTAAATATTGTTTGTAGCACTTAAGCTAGCTTAGCATTTGTGGAAATTGTGATGTATAAGCCAAGATTTTTATCTGATTGTCTGTTGCCTTGGTTTCTCCTCTTGGGATCCATTCTCAGATTTGACTAGATTGCCTCTTTGGATTCTGACCATTGCTTCTGCCTACATTATTTATACTTTATCAAGTTTGATAGTGACCTCCACTCTACCTCATTTGGCTTCACGTTTTGGCCTGGTTCCTGACAGGACCATGCAGAAGCTCTATTGCCTCCAGTACTCAGTAGAAACATGATTTCTAAATCATACAATGGATTATGATATTTTATGGCTGGCCTTATTGCTCCCAACTGTATTTATTAATTGACATACTGAACAGTAATACAAAAACCAGATGTTTTGCTTTAAAGATAATGGGACTCTTTTCATCACCAGATAACTTTGCTTGAATTGCTCTCTCTTCTTCTGTGTGTAATGGAATGCATGTATGACATTTGGGGACAAGGAGAAGAGATTATGCCTAGGAAACAATCAGACAAAAGAGATAAGTGCCCCAGTGGCATAATGGTTAGAGAAAGAAATTTAGAAAGGACCTGCTTTAATGGAACAAACATTTACTTTCAGATTTCCAAAGCTCTATTAAGTACTCTATTAAGTAGATAGAACACTGCTATCAAATCCATTCAAGATGGCGGCGCGCTTAGGCGCTGCGGCTTTGAACTCCTGGTGTCACCGTAGAGTTAGGCAAAAACTAGTCTATACACGCAGGGAGTTATTAAGTTATTATTAAAGATTGGATCTTCTAGTCCAGGGGTCTCCAACCTTTGCAACTTTAAGTCTGAAGGACTTCAGCTCCCAGAATTCTCCAGCCAGCTTTGCTGGCTGGAAAAGTCTGGGAGCTGAAGTCCTTCAGACTTAAAGTTGCAAAGGTTGGAGACCCCTGTTCTAGTCGACTCGATATTATCAGCGACTTCCAGCAGTCTCATAATATACCGAGTGACATAGTAAGACTGCCAGGCTCTCCATGGATCATTGTTTGGCCTAGGAGGCGGCGAAGAGAGCCGAAGCAGAAGCGGGGATGCAGAGCAGGTTTGCTAGTTTGATTACGGAAGCAGCCTCACAGACCAGCATTACCAAGCATTTCCTAACCAACTCTAGATCCTTTGTCCACAAAACCGATGAACTAGAGCTATGGATGGCAGCGAATAAGCTCATTGGTGACTGCTGTGTGATGATCATCACAGAGACCTGGCTTCATCCACTTGTACCGGATGCGTCTATGGAGCTAACTAACCACACCACACACCGCTTTGACAGAAACAACAAGTCTGGTAAAAGCAAAGGTGGAGGACTATGTATTTACACACATAATAACTGGTGTACTAACAGTAAAGTTGCTTATACACACTGTTCTGCAGACCTGGAATTCTCAACTGTCATTTGTCGGCCATTTTATCTGCCTGGAGAGATTTCTGTTATAGTTATCACTGCTGTCTGTATTCCACCTGATGCAAATGTTAGCACAATGCTCAAACCAATTTCATTGTAATTTTTTATTTTATTACAATGAGCCGAGGTTGAAACTGCGAAGCATGTCCTTCTATCTTGCCCCATGTATAACGCAGACAGATCTAAGTTACTGTCTCTCCTTGAAACCATCCCTTCTAGACTCAATGGTTGTAACTTGATGGCCCACTGCCTAGGAGATGGCTCTCCATATATCACTTTTCAGGTCTCAAAATTCTTCTTAAGAGCTGTAACCATTAGGGGAGAACTCTGTAACCTTCCTTAGTTAAGCTATTGGCGATCCATTGTTATGATATTATGATAATAATAATAATAATAATTTTTTAAAAAACGTTTCTTCCTGTAGTACTTGTGTTTTGGTCTGTGACCGTAAATAAAAGTATATATATATATATATTTTATTACAATGACAATAAAGATTATTATTATTGTTGTTGTTGTTGTTGTTGTTGTTGTTGTTGTTGTTGTTATTATTATTATTATTATTATTATTATTATTATTATTATTATTATTATTAGTCTTAAATCAGGGGTGTCAAACTTGTGGTGTCACGTTGTCATTATGAGATGTATTGTGACTTCTCCCCCCTTCATTAAAATGCAGTTGGGTGTGGCCAGAGTATGACCATCCATCCTGTGGGCTGCAAGTTTGACAGCTCTGTCTTAAATAAAGTAGAATTAGTTCATCCAGTCATGTTTCTTGCCTGGTTTATCTGGGAGAGCTGACACTGTGAATCTATGGATATATAACAGCATTTACACATTTATCTTTTCTTATTTTTCTCTCACAGATTCATATACACATTCCCTTTTTAATTCCTTTATTATTTTAGTCTTAGGAGGAAAGCCTAGTTGAAATTTATAGAATTGGTGCAAATGCATGCTTGTAAAACTCATTTCAGGAGCACACTGGCCTTCAACGTTGAGTGTAATCTGATGGGATTCCATTATTTACACCCCTGCCTTTAAAAAAAAAAAACCAAAACAACAAAAAAAGCATACATTCTAAACTAAAATGGAATGTAACATTAAAATAATATTTTACATTTAATGTGCATGTAAAAAATAGATATGTGAACTTCTGTTAAGAAGCCCTTTGATAGCAAGTCGTCTTTTTTCAACTTGGCAGTGAATTCATTGTGTCTGGAGTAATGCTGGAAAGGATCTGTTTGGGATGATTAAGGGGAAATACTACGTTCAATATTTTTGATTTTCAGGATGTTTTCATTGCACAGACATAGCCGGCATCAGTAGAAACTTTGCTTGCATTTGTTTGAATATTTTGGGCAATTATTTTGACAATGGCCAAGTATTTTACAGCTCTTGCCTGGAATAATGATTGATGTTGTCTTTCTAAAGTAAGAATCTTGAAACTTTATTATTTTCAGAATGTACTTTCTATTTATCTGTGTTTAGACTACAGCTGAAGTAGAAAACGCCTTTTGTAGCGTTAGTGCTATGAGAGATGATACTGTAAAAACCTGGATTTAAGAATAATAAAGAACTTCTAAATAGATAATTTAACATTTGTTAATGCCTCTTTATTGTAAGGGGGAACAGCTTGGTGCCATTCTCTTCTACCACTCAAAGCAAAACAAGAAGGAAACCATTAGCCTAAATATAAAATTGTGACTGCTGTTTTTAAGTAAGAGATAAAAGCTTGAATTATTTAGAGAAATGTGTTCCTACCGGAAAGGAATAACTCTTTGCCTCCACCCATCTCAGGAATGAGATGCATGTTCAAGCCCCATTGGGCAAATTAAATCAAGATGCAACCTTTGTACCAGTTGTCTCTCTCTTCTTTCTTCACCCACAATTCAGTACAAATGCTTTACATCCTAGAAGCTTCTTCATGTCGCTGAAGAAGCTTTTTGGATGAGAAGCGAAATGTCTTCAAAGAAAAAAACAGAAAGTCCAGCTGCCTCTTGAAAAAGCACTTTTGGGACAACCATGACCTGGATGACTGAGAATCTCCATAGACTCCTCTCCTCCTACCTCTCCGACCGGTCGCAATTTGTGTTGGCAGGAGGGCAGAGGTCGAGGCCCCTCACGTGTGGGGTGCCTCAGGGGTCGGTCCTCTCACCCCTCTTGTTCAACATCTATATGAAGCCACTGGGTGAGATCATCCGTGGTGTTGGGGTAGAGTTCCATCAGTACGCTGATGATACCCAGCTGTACATCTCTACCCCAGACCACCCCGACGATGCCGTCGAAGTGATGTCCCGGTGCCTGGAAGCCGTGCGAATCTGGATGGGGAGGAACTGGCTTCGACTCAACCCGTCCAAGAACGAGTGGCTGTGGTTTCCGGCGTCACGATATAGCCAGTTGGTTCCATCTCTGGCTATCGGGGGCGAGTCACTAGCTCCCGCGAAGAGGGCCCGCAACTTGGGTGTCCTCCTGGACTCTCGGCTGTCTTTGGACGACCATATGACAGCCGTGGCCAGGGTTTTTTTTTATCAGGTTTACCTGATACGCCAGTTGCGTCCCTTTCTAGATCGTGACGCTTTACGCACGGTCACTCAAGCCCTCGTCATCTCCCGCCTGGACTATTGCAATGCTCTTTACATGAGGCTTCCCTTGAGGTGCATCCGGAGGCTCCAGCTAGTTCAGAATGCGGCTGCGCGGGGGATTCTGGGGGCCTTGAGATGCTCCTATGTAACACCTCTCCTGCGCGAGCTGCACTGGCTGCCTGTGGCTTTCCGGGTGCGCTTCAAGGTGTTAGTAACCACCTTTAAAGCGCTCAATGGCATGGGACCTGGATATTTGCGGGACCGCCTCCAACCACATACCTCCCATCGACCTGTCCGCTCCCACAGGGAGGGCCTCCTTAGGGTGCCGGCTGCCGGACAATGCCGGCTGGCGGCTCCCAGGGGAAGAGCCTTCTCTGTGGCAGCCCACTGCCTCTGGAATGACCTACCCCCTGACCTGCATACAATCACGGACCTGTGCCTCTTCCGCCGGGCATTGAAAACACACTTATTCTATGCGGCCGGCCTGGCATAGTTTTTAAAGAGTTTTAATCTTGGTTTTAGTAGGGGTTTCTATTGTAATTTTAGCACAGGTTTCTTAGTTTAATTTATTTTTAAGATTTTATTGTATATATTGTCTACAGTATTTTATTATTGCCTGTGCACCACCCTGAGTCCCGCAAGGGAGATAGGGCGGTATATAAATGTGAATAAATTCAAATTCAAATGCAATTCCTCTCCTCTCCTCTCCTCAGGGCTTTTAAAACTGTAGGTGTCACAGTTTTTCAAGGCTTGAAAATTTAGAGCTGAAACATAGACAAAATTCATTTCATCTTTGCCTGGGCAAATCAGAGAAAAATGGGGAGAAAATTCTAACATTAGAATCTTCAGGGTCCAAGTAAGGATCAGAACATCACCTGTATAACTGAGCTTTGGCCACAGCCAATAACACAGACTTAAACAAGAAAGGAAGAGACATGACGAAGTCTTCTATTGAACTAGCAGTAGCCAGGAAGTTTCTGTCAATGTCAGAGGACTGGCCTGAGGCCAGAAGTCTGCCGAGTCCAGAATCTTGGCCCTCCTGTGTAATAATTGCTGTGCTCCTAAGACATAGTGATCTTGTATCATCTTTACTTCACTCAAGTCAAGTATTGAATAGATTAAATTAGATTGCCTCATTTAGGAAAGAAAGTGCTTCTTAGAACTCACAGAAGGTGTATCTTAGACTAGATTACAATTATTGGGACTGAAAGGTTGGCAGCCCAAACTGGTTCCTGGTTCTTCTGGACTGAGGAATAGGAGCAGTAGATGTTGTGCCGGGAGCTCCCGACAGAGGGTGGTCTTTCTCTGACTCCTCTCCACGATGGCAATGAGAGAGGCCTACCATCCGTCTTAGCCTGCTTTCGATATCCAAAACCTCAGGAGGAAAATCAGGAACAGGAGAGCCTGCTAAGTGGATCCTCCATATTTACTTGCAATTTTACAGCAGGGTAAAAGACAAAGGGAGGAGGCATTTTAATATGCTTAGAGTCTTCTGACTTGGGAATCAAAGATATTGCTTACCTGGTTTTAGCACAGGTTTTCAAGGAGATGAAAACTAAGTGGTCAAGGTCTTAGTTGGTTCTACTGCAACTGCATAATTCAACAATCCCTAGGGAACATGGGAGGAGCCTAAATTTGGAGCAGGTTGTTGAGGGGTGTGGAATAGAAACAGAATGCAAGTTGAGCTTTCCTTATGTCATACTGCAGCAAGGCCATGGGGCCAATCATTGTAATAAAGCTGGGTACCAGTAGAATTACATTTCTTATTTTTTTTCTTCATTTATGTCTCACTGTTAGGGAGTTTCACTGACAAGACGGCTTTCCACAACTTAAAGAGCAGTGCCTGTCTTGTGTAGGCCACTTTTTCAGCTGCTAAAATTGTTACTAACAATTGTTACAAGGAGAAAAAGAAGGTAGACTTTCTTCTAATGACTCAAAGATTTTGGCATAGCTGCTAGAAGCAGCTTCATACTTGGCACTATTTTCAATGGCAAATTATTGGAAACGGTCAATGATTAAGAGGAAGATGCTAATTTATCTCTAGGTTCTGGGCACCATCTTTGAGAATGATTAGAACAAGTCTGCCCACCTAAAGCTGGAGTTATCAGAGCTGGCTCTTTCCCAGAAATAACCTATGCCCAGAGGTTGCTCATAGATGAACTACCTTTCATTACAGCACATGTAGCTAGGTTTTGTGCACTAGCATGGAAGGTCCATCAGACCCTGATGGACGGTGAACATTGCCTGTTCACCGCCCTGAGTCCTGGAAGGGAGATAGGGCGATATATAAATTTAAATAAAGTTAAAAGTTAAAAAGTTAATCTGCAATGTAGTCCATGTAACTCTTTGTATTATCACTTTGTTGTGATTTTTTTTTAAATGAAGTGTTATCCTTATCGCATTTCCAACAAAATGCTGTCCTAGGCATTGTCTGTAATGAAGTCCAATAAATTCTAAATATTATTTTTGTTGTATAAATTATAGTTTAAGGTACATTTACACTCTTGCTACATAAGTTAAGGTACCCTCCCTTTGTCTAGGCAATAAAGGAAGTTCTTTTTTCTACTCATCTCTTAATACCTGCATTTGAAGTTGATTATTAACAAATATCCATAGAAACTAATGATTGGTTTATTTAACCAATTGTTTTAGTATCTCAAGTATTTCAGAAGCTAAAAATGGTGCTCATCTAAACAATGTAGTTAACAAATGTAGCTGTAAATATTACCACCGAGTTATATCTGATAGATATTTGTATCTTTCATCCTCACTGATCCCATCCTATTAACTGATCCAGAGTTAATATCCTTGCTTTCATCCAATTTTTCCATATCATCTTTTTCCAATTTTTAATGTTGAATTTAGCATGATAAAAAGGATTGAATCTGTTTTTATTGGACATTCTATTCCATAGCTTTCTAACTGATATAATTATTTCCAGAGATAGTAGAGTTTTATTGTATTTAAATCTTAATACTATCCATCCAACCAAAGGTGCTATATATGTGTATTCCCAAATAAGAAAATTAACACCAACTGTTGGCTTTCAGTATTTCATACAGTTGGTAAACTTGATGATATAGCTCCAGTTTCAGAAACTAAATCCATCTTCATTTATTAGTAATTGGATTTTTTGCAAAGATATTTTCAGAATTGAGGAATCACAGAATTTTCAAAACAAAAAAAACATTTTGCCAAAAATTCCAGATTTTTGAACAAGAATTCCTCTGAGAATACATCTTATAAGTCTGGAAATAATATTAAGTTCTAGAGAATTTTGAGAAATGACTAAATCAGCAAGTCAACTATCCTGTAAATCAGGGGTCTCCAACCTTTGCAACTTTAAGTCTGAAGGACTTCAGCTCCCAGACTTCTGAACTGAAATCTAATGCAACTCATCTCTACTTTATGTACCCCGAATTACAGCTTCCATTGGTATGATGATGAAATGCAGTTTAAAAGTTCAATGCTGTCATGAAATTTAATGGAATAATCAAAATTATTGCCAGCTTCAAGTTAAAGGAGAAGGTATGAATTTGTATCTGAAACCATAACAAGCAATAGCACTTTGCTGCTCCTGGATGCCGAATATCATTCACAGGCATTGCTGCCACTGAATATGGAAGTTTCATTGGTTAAAAACCTCCCCTTCGTATTAAACCTAATAGTTTTCTCTATGGAGAAAACAATCAGGTGGATTCAAGGTTTTATATTAGCAGAATGCAAACTGGTATTGCTTCTTCTAAACATTTGCATACATTGTACATATATTCAGTGCAGAGTTAATTTTCAGTAGAGCTTTTAAAAGGCTAATGCTCAGACAGAAGACGGCGCTTTTAGTGGAACCTCATTTGACTCATGTCAGGTATAATATAATAATGTAAATCTCTTGTGTGCCTGTATTTTTTCTTTTGTTAGAAGCTCAAAATAGAAGAAAAGAGCCTTTTGCTGCCCTTGACTAGTGTCAGATGCAATTAACATAATTACTGTTCAAGAACAAATCAATCAAATTGTATAAGTGTAGTTTCACTTTTGTTTTCCATTATAGCATAAGAAAAAGGCTACAAGGACTTATACAATAATACAATAATACAATAATACAAAAGCAGAGTTGGAAGGGACCTTGTAGGTCTTCTAGTCCAACCCCCTGCATGGGCAGGAACCTTATACCATTTCAGACAAATGGCTGTCTAACATCTTTTTAAAGACTTCCAGGGTTGGGGCATTCACAACTTCTGGAGGCAAGCTGTTCCAGAGGTTAATTGTTCTTACTGTTAGGAAATTTCTCCTTAGTTCTAAGTTGCTTCTCTCCTTGGTTAGTTTCCACCCATTGCTCCTTGTCCTGCCCCCAGGTGCCTTGGAGAAAAGTTTGACTCCCTCTTCTTTGTGGCACCCTCTGAGATATCGGAACACTTCTTGGGGAAGGCAATAAAAGATGGTGAGAACGGTTTTCTTGAAGTTCCTTGACTAACTCAAGGAATTAGGAGGACATTAACTTCCTCAAAGTGCACCAAATTTTTTTTCCTCTTGCCCAGCAAATTGCACATTTGCATGTAAGTGCGGATCGATAGTTTTCATCAGAATTGACTGTGTACAATTATGGATTGATGAAAGCAATTAATGTGCAGCACCGTATGCTAGAATCAAGGGTTTGCAGTCTGGTCTATGCCTTGCAATACTTGCCTTTATTTATTTTATATGTGTATTTATTTATTCGTTTATTTTTATTTTTTAATTTTATTAAATTTATACCCCACCCTTCTCCCAAAAGGACACAGGGCGGCGCACAGGAATTAAAAACATACAAATATAACAAAATATAAAATTTAAAAGCGTATTAAATTCCTACCCTGTGCTAAAATCGATTTAAAATCCCCCAAATTAAAACTGTCTAAGAGTAGTCACAACGGAAGGTTACGCTAGGCCGGCTTGATGGAAAAGGTGTGTCTTTAGACACTGGCGGAAGAGGCGGAGGTCTGAGATGGTGCGTAGTTCAGGGGGTAAGTCGTTCCAAAGGGTAGGGCCCACCACAGAGAAGGCCCTTCCCCTGGGTGTCGCCAACCGGCATTGCCCGGCCGACGGCACCCTGAGAAGGCCCTCTCTGTGGGAGTGGATCGGACGAAGGGATGTATGGGGCAGGAGACGGTCTCGCATATAACTAGGTCCCGTGTAGTAATTAATAGATTCTCTTTGGACCAGAAATCACTGAGAAAATATTGTGTCCATGAAGAATTTATGGACACAATATATCGATATACAGAACAATTCTCATTGTGCAAGGGTAATTAAGGGTTAAAAGAATTAAAAAAAGTTGAACTACTGCATATCATGCAAAAGGAGTGTTCTCTTTTGTTAGATTGGTTTTATTTTGTTTGTCTGAATAATTCTCAATAATTCTTAGGCCATTCTTAGGTGGCCTAAGGAGTCCTTCCAGCTTTACCTTTCTAACACTTCTTGTGGATTACTGATGGTTTCCTAAGCGAATGTAAACATCTTCCATAAAAAACTTTCCTGCTGAATCTGTTTCTTATTATTCCTCCACACAGAAGAGCTATAATTTGATTGGATTTATCTAAAATCAGCAAGAAAGGTAGGCAAACCTGCAGCAGGCATCAGTCTTTGCCTAACACTTCCATGAACTAAAGTGTGAAACTCCCAAGTGTGAGATAGGAGATCTGAAGACATGGAATGTCTTCAGTGGATTTTGGAAAGTTTGAGTGATGTTGCTAACAATCTGGTACATTATGTATTTGTTTCCATAGTGGTCTTAATCCGTCTAGATAAAAATATATATATCGGTTGTACATTTGCCAGAAAATTCAACTGTTTTCTATATCAAAGGAAATTTTTCTATAAAACCTTTGTGAGTGCTTTTGAGTCAATCTTGATACCTATCTAGACAAATCCTTGCAGTTTTCTTGGCAATAATGCAGATGTGATTTTTTTTTTAATTGAATTTTTATACCGCACCTTCTCCCCAGCGGGACTCAGGGCGGTGTACAGGCAAACAGTAAAAATCAGTTAGTATAAAATTAATGATAAAAACAAGTAAAATGCTATTAAAAATGTATTAAACAGTACGCCTAATTTTCAAATTTTGATAAAAATCCTATCTAAAAGCAAGTTAAAAACTATGCCATTGATTTGCCATTGTCTCGTTCCTATTTTATTTATTTTATTAAATTTATAAACCACCCCATTCTCCCCGCAGGGACTCGGATTCTCCTAGGATTGGGAGAATGTGTCTGGTCCAAGGCCACCCAGCTGGCTTTGTTCCTAAGGTGAGACTGGAATTCCAATTTCCTGGTTTCCAGGCTGGTGCCTTTAACCATTACACTAAACTGTCTCTTTCTGTAAAACCTACCTAGAAATTTTCATCCCCAGAGAAAAGGACAAATATGAAGTAAAAGAAGTGGTGTGGACTTTGGGGGATTGTAAAAATCAAGACCAAGTAAGATGTCAAATAACCAGAAATAAGGGTTGGGAATAGAATAGAATAGAATAGAATAGAATAGAATGAGCTGGAAGGAAGCTTGGAGATCTTCTAGTCCCCTGCTCACGTAGGAGAACCTGCACTATTTCAGATAAGTGACTGTCTAGAGTCTTTTTAAAAACATCCAGTGGGAGCGGCCACGATTTCTGGAGGCAAGTTGTTCCACTGGCTAATTGTCCTCACTGTTAGGAAGTTTCTCCTTAATTTCAGGTTGCTTCTCTCTTTGATCAGTGTCCAACCATTGTTTCTTGTCTTGCCCTTAAGTGCTTTGGAGAATAATTCGACTCCTTCTTTGTGGCAGCCCTCAAGTACTGAAATATTGCCATCATGTCATCCCTAGTTCTACCTATTTGTTCCATCAGGCCGGCTTGGCCTAATTTACGCTTCTCGCCCCAGTCTGTTTTCTCAAACTGTCTATTGGGTTTTAATGGGTAGTAATTTTAATGTTCTTAAATTTTTAGTACAGGGTAGTTTAATTCGCTTTTAACTTTGTGTATATTGTATGTTTTTATATGGTTTTTTAAATTTTCCTGTACACCGTCCCAAGTCCCTTCGGGGAGAGGGGGCGGTTTATAAATGTAATAAATTATTATTATTATTATTTTCTTTAGAATAGCCATACCCAAATCTGGCAGCCATTCTTCATATGTTTTAATCTCTAGGCCTTCGATCATCTTAGTTCCTCTTCTCTGAACTTTTTTCCAAAGTCTTAACATCTTTTTTTGTAGTACAATGACCAGAATTGGTTGCAGTATTCCAGATATGGTCTTACTAGGGTTTATAAAGTGGTACTAATACTTCACGTGATATTGATTCTATGCCTCTGTTTATACAACCCAGGAATGAATTAGCTTTTTTGGCTGCTGCTTCACACTTCTGGCTAATAGTCAAGTGATCATCCACTAAGACTCCAAGGTCCCTCTCACAGTTGCTGTTTTTGAGCAGGGTCTCACCTAATGAATTCATGTGGTGGCTTTCTGGGAATTGAAGTCCACAAGTCTTAAAGTTCCCAAGTTTGGACATCCCTGAGGTAAAAGAATTGATGATGTTTTCCAGTTGGATATTGAAATGTCTGTAAACGAACAGTCAAAGACCCCCCAAAACTCCAAAGGTTAAAGGATGCCTGTTGGGCTTAATATAGATATGATTCTTTTGCAGATCAGTTCCATTCCTGTATCCAGCAAAAAACTTCTTGAAAAGTATAACATATGGGTTTTGGGGTTGTTGTTTTTTTTAAAGCAAATGGAACATCTCCAGTTGGGGATAAATCCATAAAAATTCACAAAAATAAAACTAACCTCTTGTGCTGATATTGAATGATGGGTCAATCAGGTTTTTAAAATTTCCAACATTTGAATGCCTTTCACAGCCACAAGCACTTAAGAAAAATGCAACCATATATTCCACGGGCCCTTAGGATTATCAATATTGGATTTGACTAATGAAAAGCAATTATACAAGCTTGCTTAGTGCTACCTAAGATAAATATCATAATGCAGGCACAGACAAAGTGCATGGCAATATAGCAATTCCCTGTTCCCCAAATTCCCAACAGAGAGAAGATAAAGCAGAGAACTCCCAAGTGGGAAAGATAATTCCCACTCTGCTAGTTGTGGTTAGAATCAGACTATAAGGGGCCAACAGAAATTAGCATAGGCCTAAATCGTGAGGTTGTAGCTCTCTTTTTAGCATTGCTGTTGGAGGAGTGCTTGCTTATTTATTTAGAGAGCAGCAATCTTTAAACAGTTGCAGTGAGATATGTATTCTGAGTTCATCCTGATTGAACAGCGGCTAAAATAATTTTAGCTGTAACTTTGTATTTATTTACCTGAAAGCAATACCAATAATCACAGCTTCTGAGTTAATGTGGGTGGGATGAAGTTTATAAAGTTGATGAAGATTTAAGTTAAATTTAATAGCTATTAAAAATGAAATGAGAAACAATGTATGATTCCTGTGTTTCAATGGGAGCTAGGTTCATTGATTAAGCCTTGAGTGTAGATGTCAACAGGTTCATATTGATTGATTGATTATGCTTTTATGTTGCTTCACCAATTCTAATTCTAAGTTATTTTCACACACACACACATAACAAGAACCAACCATGTAGGCTTAAATCCCCAATGCTGTTTGTAATAACCGTGTTTTAATAAAATCTGTAAATATTGAGAGTGGGCATGGATCTTATTTCTGGTGAAAGAGACACTTGGCAGAGAATCCTGACCTCTGCAGATAGCTTTTGGATGGGCAGACTCCATTTGCAATAAGGAAATATTTGGATAGCCAGCTTTCAAGCCATATTGGACTTTAAAGTGATAACCAGCTCCTTAAATTATATCGGAAAACAAACCAGCAACCATTTCAGCTGTCATTAGAACTGGGGTTACATAGGGGTATTGAGTTCCAAATAGTACATGAGCTGTAGCAATTACACTAGTTGTAGTATCTGGGTGATCTTCAAGGGCAATATATTACCATACTCAACCCATAATGTGATGAGGGCAGAATTAACTTTACCAGCTCCTCTTATTCCAGAAGCAGGTAAAAAGCTAACCAAAGCTCCCCAGCCAGAGTTTCCGTATGCTGTTCCAGCAGAATCTGATAATTCCTGAAAACTGTAACATTATGCACCCGGTCTCAATGGCAGGGCTGTCAAACTGCATAACACACTGGACACGCCCACATCCTGGTTTAGCGAAGGGGAAAAAAGTCCAGATATGTCGCATGACGATGCCGTGACAATGTGAGTTTGACACCCCTGCTCTATGGGGAAACACAACCTCACTGAGATTTAAAGATGATGATGTCCTGGAGACAGCTGCTTTCTAAATCAATGGACACTCCATTTTCTGAAATGGTATTCAAAGCCAACAAAATATCCAGCAGAGCCAAAAGTTTGTACTTTCTCTATTAAGATCTCACCATTGTTCATCAATGTAATTTCTGACCCACGTCTAAGCCTGAATCCCAAATGTAAAAGATTCAGATATTTCACTTCTTCCCGGTCCTTCTAAGTGTAAGTAATATAGAGAGCAAGTTTGATATGGTGACTGAAGTTTCTAGCTTCAGGCTTCAGCTTCAGGCTAGAAACTAGGAAACTGTCACTTCTAGTCCTGCCTTAGGCACAAAACCAATTGAATGACCTTGAACCAGCTACTCTCGGCCTGTCTGAAGGAACCATCCCCCCCCCCCCAAAAAAACCTTGTCAAGAAAACTGCAGGGACTTATCCAGACAGTCACTAGGAGTTACTCTTTAAAAAGGATTTAAAGGCACCACCCTCAAATACAATACAATAGCAGAGTTGGAGGTCATCTAGTCCAACTCCCTGCCTAGGCAGGAAACCCTATACCATTTCAGACAAATGGCTATCCAACATCTTCTTGAAGACTTGCAGTGTTGGGGCATTCACAACTTCTGGAGGCAACTTCTGTTCCACTGATTAATTGTCCTAACTGTCAGTTCCAAGTTGCTTCTCTCCTTGATTAGTTTCCACCCATTGCTTCTTGTTCTGCCCTCAGGTGCTTTGGAAAATAGTTTGACTCCCTCTTCTTTGTGGCAACCCCTGAGATATTGGAACACTGCTATTATGTCTCCCCTAATCCTTCTTTTTATTAAACTAGACATACCCATTGGCTTTTTTGGCAGCTGCTGCACACTGCTGGCTCATATTTAAATGGTTGTTTACTAGGACTCCAAGATCCCTTTCACAGTTGCTACTATTGAGCAAGATACCACCTATACTGTACCTGTGCATTTCGTTTTTGTTGCCTAAATGTACAACCTTACTCTTTTCGCCATTGAATTTCATTTTATTGGATAGTGCCCAATGTTCAAGTTTGTCAAGATCCTCCTGTATCTTAAGCCTATCTTCTGGAGTGTTGGCTATTCCTGCCAGCTTGGTGTCATCTGCAAATTTGACGAGTTCCCCATTTATTCCCTCCTCCCAATCATTGATGAAGTCCAAGTTTATTTAATTTGTCTAGCAGCACACCTCAATCCATGATTCTGGAAAGCATACATCATAAAAACATAAAACAATAACATAATTTAAACAATACAGAATAAATATATTTGGACACTGAGCTGTGGGTCCAGGAGGACCCCTGTCCCTTGGCACCTCCAAGGCACCTGGGGGCAGGACAAGAAGCAATGGGTGGAAACTAATCAAGGAGACAAGCAACTTAGAACTAAGGAGAAATTTCCTGACAGTTAGAGCAATTAACCTCTGGAACAGCTTGCCTCCAGAAGTTGTGAATGCCCCAACACTGGAAGTCTTTAAAAAGATGTTAGATAGCCATTTGTCTGAAATGGTATAAGGTTCCTTCCCACGCAGGGGGTTGGACTAGAAGACCTACAAGGTCCCTTCCAACTCTGCTATTGTATTGTATTGTATTGTATGTGTGAAGTAGTGCCATCAAATGAAGAAGCAGAGGTGGGAAAACCTTGTCATTGGAAGGGCAAATACCCAAAGCCACTCAGTCTTGCCTAAGTCAAGTCAAAGCCCATTGTGAGTTGCATATTTATTTCAAATATTTAGTGTGTTGGTACAATAATTTAAAAAAACAATAAGAGAAACAACAAAATAAAAAATGGCCCAACTTCCGTTCTGTTCTTTTTCTCTATGTGGTTTTTGGTTATATGATCTTCAATTATGTCTTCCTCAGTTATTTTTTCAAGCCAACCCACAAGCTGTTAAATGTTTTATTGGAAGTAAGAGGGTATATGATTTTGATTGCCTTGATTAATGATGCCTTTATTAAATATATAATTACAATAATACACTACAATACAATAGCAGAGTTGGAAGGGACCTTGTAGGTCTTCCAGTCCAACCCTCTGCGTGGGCAGGAACCTTATACCATATCAGACAAATGGCTAACATCTTCTTAAAGACTTCCTAATTAATAGGTTTGTATACAGCAGTGCTTTTCAACCTTTTTGTGCAAAGGCACACTTTTTTCATGAAAAAAATCACGAGGCACACCACCACCATTAGAAAATGTTAAAAAAATTTAACTCTGTGCCTATATTGACTATATATAAAGTAATTCTCTTGAATAGGAATCAAATAAACACAAAGAAATTATTTTATAATTACTTTATTATGAAATAATAAAGTATTTTATAATTGTTCATATTTCTGTTTACTTACTCAGTGCGAAACCTGGGCCTGTTTGGCTGAACACAAAGCTGATATTCTGGCAGGAATTTTTCCCACGGCACACCAGACAATATCTCACGGCACACTAGTGTGCCACGGCACAGTGGTTGAAAAACGCTGGTATACAGAATATGGCACTATTTTGCCAATTGTGGTTCATTTTATGAATCACGTTAAACAAATAATGGTTTGTTTAATATGATTCATTAAATGAACCATAATTGGCCAAATCAAATAAGATGTTAATATTGTTTTGAATCAAGGGTTTGTCCAATATCTAAATGTATAAACACATATATTTTGCCTTAACATAATGTATAAGTACATTCACCAAGGTAAAGTATTTAACAAATAGTTCTGCAAAAAATTTTTATTATAGAGATACTTTTATAAAGAATGCAAGTTTACTTTAACGTTTTATAACTAACTTGCTGTATTTTATGTTTTTTCAAATGAATTCTGAGCTTCTTCATCCTAGTGCAAATAAGATACATTTAGTAAAATTATATAAGCGTATACAATGTGCATAAGTGAACACATCATGAGGTATTTTACACCAACAATGAAGAGTGCTTAAGGAAAAAATGCAGGGGTTTCCAAACATTAGATTCCCCAACAGGATAAAAAAAATAGCCAGGCAGAAAAACGATTTCCTTTCACATCTGCATCATCTTCTGATGAGTCAGAGGTTTGCAGCACAAACTTCCTTTTCAGCATAGCTTTAGATTACAGCTTCTTTTTTTGGTTGGAGTTCTAGTTAAATTCCTCTTAAATCAGCAGTGGAAAATGTTAGGCTACTAAAATATAAAGCTATTCTAACTCTTCTAAATTTCAAGCAATTCTGGAAGTTAGATGCAAACATTCAGACTAGAATTTAATTCCAAAATATTGTCCTATTTCTTTTGGCATTTTTGCTTAATTCCAGAAAAAAAGCAGCGATAAATAAGGTTTCTCAATATCTTTAAGCATTAATGGACAATGCTGTTGTATATAGGCAGGAGTTTTTCTGGTTCCTAAGTCTTCCATCTAGCCAGGGGCCCCCAAACCATGGGCCGTAGCCCACTATCAGGCTGTGGCCTATTCACAACCAGACTGTGTGAGTGGTGGGCCAGTGTGCACGTGTGCAAAGCTCAACTTGTGTGAGCGACCAGCTGGTGCATATGCACATGTGCATGCAACTCAATTTGCACAAGTTGAGCTGTGTTCCCATGCATTTGCGCACCAGCTTATTGCTCGTGCAAGTTCAGCTGTGCACATGTGTGTGCTGACCAGCCCCTTGCACAATCTGGGTCCCCAGTTCCCCCAGCTGGGCCATCAAGTTGCAAAGGTTGGGGACCGCTGATCTAGCCATACATATTGGGGCAGTTACGTCAGATTTATATTAATTTTCTCTTTGTAAGTTTGATTGCTATTTATGGAATAATCATCATCATTTTAGCCATACATCCCTTCGGCTGATCCGCTCCCACAAAGAGGGTCTTCTCAGGGTGCTGTCGGCCGGGCAATGCCGACTGGCGACACCTAGGAGAAGACCCTTCTCTGTGGCAGGCCCTGCCCTTTGGAACGACCTACCCCTGAACTGCGTACCATCTCGGACCTCCACCTCTTCCGCCAGTGTCTAAAGACACATCTCTTTCAGCAAGCCGGCCTAGCCTAACCTCCCGTCAGGGCTATTTTAGATAGTTTTAAACTGGGGATTTTAATTTGGATTTTAGCATAGGATTTAATATGTTTTTAAATTCTGTATTTATTGTTTTGTATGTTTTTAAATTCCTGTGTGCCGCCCTGGGTCCTTTGTGGAGAAGGGCAGGATATAAATGTGATTAAAATAAAATAAAAATTGTCTATCCATTGCAGGATGAAGATCTCTTCCACATGTTTCTAACCAATTTGGTCCTGAGATTTCTTTTGCCAATTGACCCACAATAGTTGCTGAACATTGTCGATCCATCTTCTTTTAGGTCTTCTCTGTTGATGCTTTTTATCAAGTAGGATCCATTCTACGACTGCCTTGGTCCACCTGTGATCAGGTTTCAGGTTTTTTTCAGGTTTTATTCGATTTATATACCGCTCCTATCTCCCCAATGGACTCAGGGCGGTGCACAGGAAATTAAAATGCCATAACAGACAACAATGAATCGGTTCTTCTTGCTATGTGACTGGCCATTTCCATTTCAATTCTTTTACTTTATGGAGTACATGTGTTTAAATGTATCCATTAAATTATTTTCTGTCTTTTATCTGGAAGTTCAATATGGCGTACTATAGTATTCTCTCTTCATTTTTCTCTCTACAAACGTAACCCTATAAATAATAATGTAATAATAATAATAATGTTGAATTTATTGACCGCTCCCTCTCCCCACAGGGACTCGGGGCGGTGCACAGGGAAAATAAAAGCAATACATATACAAAATACATACAAATTTAAAACAAATTAAACTTATTCCTGTGCTAAAATCCCTTAACTAAAAATCCCCACTAAATATAAATATACATTTAAAAACCCATAGAGAGAGAGACTACCCTAGGCCGGCCAGGCGGAAAAGATGAGTCTTCAATTTCAGGCGGAAGGAGCAGAGGTCCGTGGTCGTTCTAATATCGGGGGGAAGGTCGTTCCAGAGGGCCGGGCCCGCCACAGAGAGAGCCCTTCCCCTGGGCGTCGCCCGCTGACAAAGTCTAGTGGACGGCACCCGGAGAAGTCCCTCTCTGTGGGAGCGAATCGCCCGTGAGGATGTATGAGGCAGGATCCGATCCCGCAGATAGCTAGGTCCCGAGCCATGGAGCGCTTTAAAGATGATAACTAACACCTTGAAGCGCACCCGGAAGACGACAGGCAGCCAGGCCAGCTCGCGCAAGAGCGGTGTAATGTGGGTGAACCTAGTGGTTCCCATAATTGCTCGCACGGCTGCATTCTGAACTAACTGAAGCCTCCGGGTGCACCTCAAGGGGAGCCCCATGTAGAGAGAGTTACAATAGTCCAGTCGAGATGTCACGAGGGCATGAGTGACTGTGCGAAGGGCGTCCCGATCCAATAGGGGGCGCAATTGGCGAACCAGGCGAACCTGGTAAAATGCCCTCCTGGCCACGGCTGTCACTTGCTCTTCCATAGACAGCCGGGTATCCAGGAGGACACCCAAATTGCGCGCCCCATCCACAGGGGCAAGATGTTTGTCCCCTATGGCCAGCGTTGGAGAGAGCTGGTTGAATCGGGCAGCCGGAAACCAAAGCCACTCGGTCTTGGTCGGGTTGAGCTTGAGTCCGTTACTTCCCATCCAGATCCGCACAGCTTCCAGGCACTGGCACATCACCGCTACGGCATCGTTGGGGTGGTTTGGGGTAGATATATACAGCTGAGTATCATCAGCGTAGAGATGGTACTCTACCCCAAAACCACGGATGATCTCACCCAGCGGCTTCATGTATGCATTAAACAGGAGAGGCGAGAGGACCGACCCCTGAGGCACCCCACATGTGAGGGGTCTCGGGGTCGACTTCTGCTCTCCTGCCAACACAAATTGCGATCGACCAGAGAGGTAGGAGGAGAACCACCGTAAAATGGTGCCTCCCACCCCCAACCCCCCCAGCCGATGCAATAGGATACCATGGTCGATGGTATCGAAAGCCGCCGAGAGGTCTAATAGGACCAGGATGGAGGAACAACCCCCATCTCTGGCCCTCCAGAGATCATCCACCAACGCGACCAATGCCGTCTCGGTGCTATGCCCGGGCCGAAAGCCGGACTGGCGCGGGTCTAGATAATCAACTTCCTCCAGGTGACGGGGAAACTGTTGTGCCATCAGCCATAAAATAGGCTGTTCTATATTCTGTAACCAGTAACTGTAACTGATGATCTCTCGAATAGGTGGATTAACTAGGGAAGTAGTAATAGTTGTCTTTTATAAGGTGTAGCTGAAGGACCTTGAAGAACTCTAAATGACAACCAGGTCCAGCTGTGCAATTCTATTGCCCAGAAAAGTGAAAAGCCACCTAATCTGCCTTTCAGCTCTATCAGCCATGGAGGGTCTTTAAGAGGCAAGTACTTGTCTATAGTATATTTCCTGGGCCACATCTCAGTCAAATGAATGCAATCTTTATTAAAGGTATGGGCTTACAAAAGAAAGGTAGGCTACAGTCATTAAAAAGCAAAGATACATCAAGAGTAAAAATAAAGGGGACCTTTAAGATATCAAGATAAAGAAATTGCCATTGTAAAACAAATTCCAAAAAAAATAAGAGAGACAAGGAGGAAATATTCCTTCTTGTCAAAGAAATTATATAACAGAGGAGTTTGGTTTAGATGGTTATTGCCAGAGGGAATGCTGATCTTCTGGGAGGGAAACAGGATTAGGATTAAGACAGTAAATGAGGCAGAAGCCTTTATTAAAAAACATTTTTCCCTTCTAGGAGATAAAGATAGCGGAGGCGGGGAAGAGAGCAGCAAGACACAAGATATGGGAACGGAGGGGGCTATGCCTCCCCCTGGGGACAAGGAGGAGGGAGCAATATCGACAAGGCTCAGGCCACAAAAGTAATTGTATTTGAAATATTTTTACAATGGCAAAGAAAGAAAGGATTGAACATACGGTTGATAGAAAGTAAGAACTCTGTATATGCTTATCTTTTGTATGTCGCACTTAAAATTGTAAACCTGTGGGATTTGGAGGGATTTCTACTGCCAGCATGGGAGCTACCAAAATTTTCTATGTACCTATATACCCCTTTCCTATAAATGTCATAAAACCAATAAAAGATTTTACAAAAAAAAGAGTAAAAATAAAAATCTAAAAAATTAAGAATAATCAAAAAGAATTAAAAAGAGGGGCATTGGATGGGTGATAGAAAGCATAAAAATACATAGAAGACTTTACCAAATTAGAAAAGACTGTTATATGGCAAACTAGGTGATAATGAAATCTAGGATATAGCTCAGGTCACCATCTGACAACATTTGAGTACGGCTGCACAGAATCTGGCAACAGTGCATGTTGTGATAAGGTTGGAATCTGAAGTCAACAGGGAGTTGAGAAATTGTCTTGTGCACCCTAAGTAATGGTGCAGTAATGTACCAGTCGGGGATGGGTTCCAGCAGACACTATTGCTGTTTCACTCGTATGTGTGTTTTGCGTGCATGCACAGTGCAATTAAATTGTGCTGCAGATGCGCAGAACTGCAAAACAAGATGGCGCCACCACTGCCTGGGCAACCGGTTTGGGGGCGTGGCAGGCCTAGGTTGCTGCAGTTCTAGCGACCCAGGCCACCAAACCACTACTGGTTTGGCCAAACCAGTTTGAACTAGTAGGAGCCCACCATTGGCACCAGTATGTGGTGGGAAGAAGCTACTATGAATGTCTCTGTAGTCTGGCACTGGAGAAGCACATTCTCTGCTGTTTCTGTGTGTCCATGTCTTTCCAATGCATTCTAGTCTTTAGAAGGGCTGTGCAGGGCTTTGTATTCAAAGTGCTATAACAGAGGCAAAGCTTCAATCCATAGTGTTCCATATTGACATCTGGTTCCCATATGGACATCCCTGCACCTGTATTTTTAATGATAAGCTGCTCCAGAGGAAGAATCCATCACCTAGAAGACCTTCCTACAATGTCTCTGATGTTGTCATTCTCTTGAGGAGGACACGCACAGTGAACCCTTCCCATTGAGTCCCACCGGGTGAGCAAATTCAGGCAGATCAGCAATTTTACAGACCTAGAATCGTGAGCTATAATCGACTGTAAAAGCAAAGACCAACACCTTCAATTGTACCTGGAAGGCTCCTGACAATCAGTTATACATTTGTGGTATGGATGTTACATAAGCAAAACATGCTACACTCATTCCTACTTGGCACTTTCTGGCTGGGCTTCCCATATAGCAATCCCCTATAGACTGAAATCTCATTTAGTATTGCATCATAGAAAGTTTTTAGATAGGTAAACTATGGAAATCCATTACCACCATAGGTCTTTATGTAAATCTTTGAAGGTCTCACTCGGGACTTCTTTATTGTTTCTATCTCTAAACATACACAAGACACTGTAATGCATCATAGCAAAGTTTAAAACCTTTAAGTGTTAAAATAACTGTATATTTTCAATAGAAATTGCTTGTGCTGCAAATATTCCTAAGCAGTTTATATCCTTGATTTTGAAAAGAAATCATCCTAGAGGAACATCTTTTTGACAAAAATAAAAAGGCATAGAATGGAATGGGCTCTTTTATTTGTGCACCAAATTGCTTGGTCTCTTTGATTGGACAGAAAACTTAATAGATTTTTAAATATAAATTGGGTACCTTCATTCTGTGGGACTGATAAAAAATGTCAAAGTGGAATTTAAGAATGGAAAAAACATGAGGAAATAGGAAAGAGTTTATACATAATTTTCTTAATCACAAACCAGATGTATGTACTAAGAAAAGAAATACTGCCTCCAGTTATGAAGAATACTTTAGCAATATTTTAGCAAATTTGCGGATTGACAAGGACATAATTACTATACAGAACAGACTCAGACTCAACCCGTCCAAGACCGAGTGGCTGTGGTTCCCGGCATCCCGGTACAACCAGTTGACTCCATCACTGGCCATAGGGGACGAACACCTTACCCCTGTGGATGGGGCACGCAACTTGGGCGTCCTCCTGGATACCCGGCTGTCCATGGAAGATCAAGTGACAGCCGTGGCCAGGAGGGCATTCTACCAGGTTCACCTGGTAGCGTCCCCTATTGGATCGGGATGCCCTTTGCACAGTCACTCATGCCCTCGTGACATCCCGACTGGACTACTGCAATTCTCTCTACATGGGGCTCTCCTTGAGGTGCACCCGAAGACTTCAGCTTGTCCAGAATGCAGCCGCGCGAGCAATTATGGGAACCTCAAGGTTTACCCATGTAACACCGCTCTTGTGTGAGCTGCATTGGCTACCTGTCGTCTTTCGGGTGCGCTTCAAGGTGTTAGTTATCATCTTTAAAGCGCTCCATGGCACGGGACCTAGCTATCTGCGGGATCGGATTCTGCCCCATACATCCCTGCGGCCGATCCGCTCCCACAGAGAGGGACTTCTCCGGGTGCCGTCCACTAGGCTATGCCAGCAGGCGACGCCCAGGGGAAGGGCCTTCTCTGTGGCGGGCCCAGCCCTCTGGAACGACCTTCCCCCCGAAATTAGAACAACTACGGACCTCCGCTCCTTCCGTCAAAAATTGAAAACACACTTTTTCTGCTTGGCCGGCCTAGGTTAGTCTTCCGTCTTTTAATAGGGTTTTTAAGGGATTGTAGTTTAGTTTTAGTATAGTGGGTTTTAGCGCAGGGATAATTTGTTTAATTCTTATTTTAACTATTTATGTATTTTTATATTTGCTTTTTAACTTCCCTGTGCACCGCTCCGAGTCCCTTTGGGGAGAGGAGGCGGTCTATAAATAAATTTATTATTATTATTATTATTATTATTATTATTATTATTATTATTATTATTATTATTATTATTATTATTATTATTATTATTATTATTATTATTATTATTATTATTATTATTATTATTATAAAGTTACTGTAATTCCAGAAAAGAACTATTTTTTCTGGAATTGCAGTATATCCAGTACTCAAGAACATAGAGTTAGCCATCTTCTAGCAAAGCCTAACACCATATATGATGCTATATATGATGTTAAGATACATTTGTACCAGGTTAGTTATACTGAATAGTTTTCTTGAAGTTTTTATTCTATATATTAAGTATTATATCCCCTGCCTCCCCCTCCCAACAGTTTTAAGAAACAAAATATGTCAGGACACTTCTCAACATTCCTGACCAAAATACCTAATTCAGATGAAGATGTTATTCACCAAACAGAATAAAAGAAACAGGTATTCTCTTATCCCTGGAAATATTTTGAATATTTATATAAAGGAAAACTTGCAAAACCATCTGAGTATGGGAAAATATACCTCTTTAAAGACTTATTTTAGTAAAAAAGAAGAAGAAATAATTTTGCATCTGCTCATGCAGCTTTTCCTTAGTGGTAAATACTTCTCAGCAAAAGTGCTACATTTTGGGGGATATAATCACTTCCATCTCTCAGAATTTAATTCCACAATCACTCCAGAGAATACAACATAGCAGCTTATACCTGTGGAAATTCTTTCCTTACCCGTATATTAGACTCCTTCCCAAATGACGATGGGTGTCAATGAAACTATGGCATAGTTTTTAAGCTGGCATGCTTTTAAACGTTTTAGTTTTATATGGTTTTAGTAGGGATTTTAATAGGTTTTAGACAGGCTACTCATTATCTAATGTATTTTAATAGGTTTTTAATTGTTTTCTATGTTTTATTCGTGATTTTACTGCTGCCTGAGTCCCGGAAGGGAGAAGGGCGGTATAGAAATTTAAATATTAAATTAAATATTAAAGGAAAAGCTGACTGGTACCACTTTAAAACTGGAATTAACCAAGACAAGAATTTTTGCTACAATTTGTAGTTTGTAGTTTAGCAGCTGCCAAAAAAGCCAACACAGTTCTAGGCTGCATCAACAGAGGGATAGAATCAAGATCACGTGAAGTGTTAATACCACTTTATAAGGCCTTGGTAAGGCCACACTTGGAATACTGCATTCAGTTTTGGTCACCACGATGTAGAAAAGATGTGGAGACTCTAGAAAGAGTGCAGAGAAGAGCAACAAAGATGATTAGGGGACTGGAGGCTAAAACATATGAAAAACGGTTGCAGGAACTGGATATGTCTAGTTCAATGAAAAGAAGGACTAGGGGAGACATGATAGCAGTGTTCCAATATCTCAGGGGTTGCCACAAAGAAGAGGGAGTCAAACTATTCTCCAAGGCACCTGGGGGCAGAATAAGAAGCAATGGGTGGAAACTAATCAAGGAGAAAAGCAACTTAGAACTGAGGAGAAATTTCCTGACAGTTAGGACAATTAATCAGTGGAACAGAAATTGCCTCCAGAAGTTGTGAATGCCCCAACACTGCAAGTCTTCAAGAAGATGTTGGAGAGCCCTTTGTCTGAAATGGTATAGGGTTTCCTGCCTAGGCAGGGAGTTGGTCTAGATGACCTCCAAGGTCTCTTCCAACTCTGCTATTGTATTGTATTGTTGTTGGCATAAACAGAAGGTGCTTTATGTAGGTATACATGGCTGGGTTTTATGGGAAAGAAAATGCATCATGAAGTAAGCAAACTACATTTTGCAAAAGATCTGATAGAATCTGAAGAAAGTCAAAAGAAATGCTGACCATCAATAAAAAAAGATGGGCTGCATGGGTGATTTTGATTTCAGATGCTTCCTTTGTTTAAGTATTATCCCCTAATGTAATGATTTCAAACATTTTCATCAAGGTGACATGCTTGAATCTTCACGTTTATTATGTATATTCTGAATCTCCTGAATCTTTTTCTCCTGCGCCTTGTGTCAAAGAGCGAAGAGTACCTATTACAGGGAATCAGAGCGAAAGGAAGAGGACCACTTGCTAGTTACCATTAACAAGCACTAATGGGCACCATAGTCATACAGTGTAACTAGATAGCTTGGAGAGTGGATTTGAGTGCTAAGAATTACATTGTCCCTTGTTTGACATATAATTACTGCACTTGGAATGGATCCCCTACTCTTTAAATTTTTAATTAGCTTTTAGTTTTCATAGGACGTTTAACTCCTTTTTGCTTATCTGCTGCCTAGGCTCTAATTCTGTGTGAAGATGATACTCCTCATCTTTTTGTCTGCCGTTGTTTATGGAGGAAAATACTATAAGTGCTAAAAGAATGGGTGGTAAATCAAACCTCAAATATGACCAATGTGTATTTTAAGTCAGAGTGAATGTTTTCAGTTAGTTAACTTGCTTGTGTTGGATGTACTTATTTTATCATTCTTGAATTAACATTGCCTAGTACAGAATGTAGGATTCTGTCTGTCTATCTGCCTTTCTATCTATCTATCTATCTATCTATCTATCTATCTATCTATCTATCTATCTATCTATCTATCTATCTATCTATCTATCTATCTATCTATCTATCTATCTATCTATCTATCTATCTATCTATCTACCTACCTACCTACCTACCTACCTACCTACCTACCTACCTACCTACCTACCTACCTACCTACCTATTATCACCTATTTATCATTTATCTATCTATCATTAGGAAACCTTATATTTATTAACTGGTTCTGTCTCCATCACCTCTAGTAGGAAAATTATTTTGGTCAAAGGACCATCTGTAAGAAGGTGGGGGGGCAAGAGAGGGCAGAGTGATGAAAAAACTAGCATCCTGATACTAGTCCTGTCCCTTTGGGATAAGCATCAGAATAATAATAATACATCAGAATAATACATTAACATCTGTAGTTACTGCAGGATCTAATTCTGGAACACATTTGCCTTCATTTTGTAATTTCATTTCATTTTCATTTCATTTTATTGGATTTATATACCGCCCCACTCTCCCCAAAGGGACTCGGAAAGTTAAAACACAAATAAGACCATACAAAAAATAAATACATCCTAAAATCACTAAAATCCAATTAAATTTGATAATACATGTGCTAAAATCAATTTAAAACCCCTTATACAAATTTAATTTAATTTAAAATCAGTCACTAATATAGTCTCGGAGGTTAGGCCAGGCCAGCCAAGTGAAAGAAATGAGTCTATAGATGTTTGCGGAAGAGTCGCAGGTCCATGATGTTTCTAAGATCAGGGGGTAGCTCGTTCCAGAGGGCAGGGCCCGCCACAGAGAAGGCTCTTCCCCTGGGCATTGTGAGCCGGCATTGCCCGGCTGTGGGAGCGGATCGGTCGAAGGGATGTATGGGGTAGGAGATGGTCTCGCAGATAACTAGGACCTGTTACTAAAGAAAATAAAACTCTCTTGAAAAGTTGATTTTAAAGACAAAATATATGATGTATTCCAAATTTGGTTGATTAATTTATTTAATGAACCCATTTTAAATTATGAAATAAATTGTCAAATTGTCACAAAGGTCTCATTGTTTATCTACTTTTAAATTGTACACAGGATGGTACACTTTGGGGACCCTTTAAAGCAGGGGTCCCCAACCTTTTTTGCACCAGGGACCGGTTTCATTTTTAAAAAAATTTTGCGGCCCAGCTGTGTGGCTCAGCAGTCATGTGACTGGGTGGGCGTGGCCAACTTGGAAAATGTGAAACTCACTTAACAATGGTCTTGGTTAACAACCAAACTTTTGGGCTCAATTGTGGTCATAAGTTCTTTCTTCTTTCTTTCTTTCTTTCTTTCTTTCTTTCTTTCTTTCTTTCTTTCTTTCTTTCTTTCTCTCTCTCTCTTTCTCTCTCTCTTTCTTTCTCTCTTTCTTTCTCTTTCTTTCCCTCTTTCCCCCCTCTCTATCTTTCCCTATTTCTCTCTCTCTCTCTCTCTTTCTTTTTCTTTCTTTCTTTTTCTTTTTCTTTCTCTTTCTTTCCCTCTTTCCCCCCTCTCTTTCCCTATTTCTCTTTCTCTCTCTTTCTTTCTTTCCCTCTTTCTCTCTCCTTCTCTCTCTTTCTTTCTTTCTCTCTCTCTTTCCCTCTTTCTTTCTCTTTCTCTCTTTCTGTCTTTTCTTTCTCTCTTTCTCTCTCTTTTTTCTCTTTCTTTCCTTTCTATCTCTCTTTCTTTTTTCTCTTTCTCTCTGTCTGTCTGTCTTTCTTTCTCTCTTTCTTTCTCTCTCTCCCACTTTCTTTTTCTTTCTTTCTCTTTTTCTTTCTCTCTCTCTGTCTCTCTCTCCTTTGTTTGCCCATCTGTCACTCTGTGTGTGTGTGTGTGTGTGTGTGTGTGTGTCTGTATCGCATTCAGGAACTTAAATCACTCATTCTGTGTCTCTATCTTTCTCTCCCTCCCTCCCACTCTCTGTCTCTGTGTGTGTGTCTGTCACTCTCTGATTCCCCCCCCTCCCTGCCTCTCTCTGTGTCTGTGCCTCTCTCTGTCTGTCTGTCTCCCCCCCCACCCAAGCCTCCTCAGCCTCTCTCACCCATCCATCGGACGAAGGAACCTGGCGTCCGATGGATGAGCAAGCGAGCGAGCAACCGCGGCCGGCGGGCCAGCGGGCCAGCGGGCCAGCGGGCCAGCAACTTTCCTTACCCATCCGCCGGTCAGTCGGCCACAGTTACTCGCTCGCTCGCTCGTTCACCCAACGGACGCCAGCTTCCTTCGTCCGGTGGGTAGGTGAGCGAGCGAGTAACCGCAGCCAGTGGGCAGGCAGGTTGTTGGGCGCTGCTGCAGCAAGTTTCCTTGCCCGCCCGCGCTTGCTTGCTCGCTCGCTCACCCACTCACCGGACAAAGGAACCTGGCGTCTCCGTCCCCGCCCCCTGCGCTCACTTGCCTTAGCCTGCCCCGGCCGCCCGGATGCGCGCTCTGTCCAGGGGGCTGCCCCCCCTCCTCCTCTCTGGCGCTGCGGCCCGGTCCCTACCAAGCCACGGACCGGCACCGGTCCGCGGCCTGGGGGTTGGGGACCCCTGCTTTAAAGGTACTTAACAATATGACAATAAATACGTTTTTTAAAACCTGACAAAAAGCTTTTTTAAAAAAAATACTGGATGAAATTAATGTTTTAAGCTCATTCTTAACTATAATTAGGAGGCTAACTTCAACTGCAATAGTAAATTGTTACTTAATATGGGTCCTACAATGAACAAATTATGGACCCATAACTAATACATTGTATTAATTTCTATAAGAGTCATCCTTATTTTGTTATTCTATGTAGTGATTGTATTGATATTTGTAGACGGAGAGAAGGGATATTTGTAGATTAGTCACTTATTTTAAACCATGATACCTCCAGTGCAGGGGTGAAATTCTCTGAAGTCTGCTACTGGTTCGATTGCGCACACATTTTTAAATTACCGGTTCAGGAGAACCGGTAGTAAAATAAATGCTAAAAAAAGTGTTATAAAAAGTTCCGATGATCAGCTGTGTGATAATCAGCTGTGCTGTGTGGTCATTGGAACTTTTCTTTTACTTTTTAAAGCATTTTTTTAACTACAGGTTTGGAGGAACCGGTAGCATTTTTACTACGGGTTTGGTTGAACCAGCCCAAATTGGTAGCATTTCACCCCTGCTCCAGTGTGGTTTGCCCCCTAATACTTGCTTGCAAATTCTCTTGATGGAGGCAATGCTGCAGATTTTCTGGAAACATTTGGTTGGCTACCTGACAAGCAAGATGCAGGACTAAAGGAACATTCAGCCTTATCAAGCAAGACTTTTACATTCTCAAGAACTGAACATCAGCACACCCCTCATATATCAGCTGCACTGCAACCCATAATATATCACCAAATGTACTGTGCTTCAAATTTTCAGTCTGCAGGTAATCAAATGTTTTGAAATTGTGTCCTATTAATTACAACAATAGTGATTTTGAGGTGTAAGTAATGTTGAACATGAGCAGTAAATGTTAATTCGCGTTGTCTAGTTTAATAAAAAGAAGGATTAGGGGAGACATGATAGCAGTGTTCCAATATCTCAGGGGTTGCCACAAAGAAGAGGGAGTCAAACTATTCTCCAAAGCACCTGGGGGCAGGACAAGAAGCAATGGGTGGAAACTAATCAAGGAGAGAAGCAACTTAGAACTGAGGAGAAATTTCCTGACAGTTAGGACAATTAATCAGTGAAACAGCTTGTCTCCAGAAGTTGTGAATGCCCCAACACCGCAAGTATTCAAGAAGAGGTTGGATAGCCATTTGTCTGAAATGGTATAGGGTTTCCTGCCTAGGCAGGGAGTTGGACTAGATGACCTCCAAGGTCCCTTCCAACTCTGCTATTGTATTTATTTGTATCAAATAACAGCAAATCCAGAATAACTAATAAATACAAACTTAAAAATAAAGGGAAACAATTCTTTGCCCAATTACTTGATGGAATTTATTTCCAACGAATGATGCTGTGATAAGTACAAACAAATTGTAATTTGATGAGTAATCTCTAAAATAGGCATTTTTAGCTATAATTTGAAAGGCTGCAACATTGTAAACCACTCTGTATATCTTTCATAATGCATGTCATCATCCAACCAGATTACGACTGTATAATCTGGCTGGATGATGACATGCGAGGCTGTACAGACTGCTAGTTAACTTTCCTTAAGCTCTCTTACCGTGGTCATCATTTTGGAATTGCTGCTTTAGCAAGTCTCATACATGAATGACCATTGGAAGAAAGACTGCATTTAAGTTGACTGTAGCTGCTTGTTTCTATTTCCATATTTTATGTAAGATTAAAACTATGTGCTATCCTCCCCTTTCCTTTGTTCTGTCTTCCTGCACTGAGATAAAAACCTATGAGCTATGACTAGACCGAGCGTTGTGAGATAACAGAGGGTCAGAATCCTCCTCCAGAGAAATGGAGCTGGCCCAGAGGGACTGCTTGATCTTCCTAGAGTCAGAGGACTTCCTGCCTAATATGTGTGAAAGTCATTTTGCATTAACTTCATTGAAAGAGATTTTTTTTTAATGGAGGCAGGGGAAGTTCTACTATATTAAAATCCATGTTCAAACAATAAATAGTTTTCATTTATTTAGGTGAACCACAGCTAAAATCTAAGGCTACAGGAACACTTTCAACAATACAACCACCTTTTTTCATCTTGTGCCAGCACCATAATTTTAATAATTTATGTTTAATTTTTATACCGTTATCTATCCTAAATGAGAACGTGGGTTCCTGACAATAATCAATTTTCTGTTATGTGGTTTTAAAAAGAACTGGGGTACACATTTGTTGAGAAAAGTAGGGGATATTACTGGCTTCCTTTTTAAATACCTCTTTTATGTTACCACATCTAGTGGGGGGCTTTGTAGTTTTTTTCTTTAATGGCAAGCTAAATCTTTTAAGTGAAAATTATAAGGTGGCATGACTGTAGTTTTTAATGCTCTCAGAAAGTAACTAGGACAATAAGTATTATTGCGTTAAAAAGACATAAATTCTCCTCAGGATAATTTTCTCTCCATGTAGAAACAGGGTGGGTACATATAATCTTTGTATTGTTTGATAAAAGAATCAGTAATAGGTGATGAGAGTGTTTATGGCTTTAAAAAGATGGTGTCCATCAGATCCTTGAGCTAGATTAGGAGTGATAATCTGGAAAGGGCAGGTTGAACAATAACACAATGGTAACAAGAACATGAACATTGGTGAAATGTCTGTAATTTTAAGGGGTTGTATTTTGGTTGCCTTTCCCCCCCTTTTAGCTTTGTTAACTTTATCCTATGGTTTACATCATTTTTTTGTTTATTTTATGCAAAAACCAGATAATCACAGATTTTCTAATAGTGTCACTAATAACTGAACTTGGAATAATAAAGCTGAATATAATTGTATTACAGTAACTTAAAATTTACAATTTTACAGTAATTTAAAAAATCCTTTGGCAGGATTTTGATTAATGTCTGTCATTTTATCTTCCAGGTTTTTTTTTAAGTTAGAGTGATAACTTTTTCAGTCAATTGACTGCAATATAATTAAAATCTACTGCATCCTATTATTTTGTCTTTGTAGAAGAACATTAACTGGTCAGTCTATGTGTAACAAAGAGGCGCTTGGGACAAGTCCCTTGGTCTACAGATGTTCCCGAGAGACAGAGGGAACCATTCAGGGGTGGCAGGCCTACCAGTCTTCTGATCCAAATTCGCAATAAATATAAATCAGCACAAAGGGAGATACCGGATTAGTCCAGAGCTGGACTGAGTCGAGAAACTGGGAGGGACTACTCGTAAGGGGGTTATATACCACGCTTAATTAATTATTAAACAGACTCAGTCCAATCAGAGTGAGGATAGGTTGAACCCATACATGGATGCTATCTCCACCCTTATTGAGAACCGGTTCCAGCTCCCTCCCCCCACCCGTCCGCACTTCATGAAGATGAAGAGCGAGAGGAGGAATTCTGGGAATTGAAGTCCTCAAGTCTTAAAGCTGTCAAGTTTGAACACCTCTGGGGGGGGGTTCTAAAGGGCTAGGGGTGCAAGGGTCTTGTAACTTGACAGCTTTAAGATTTGCGTGCTTCTCCCAGTTGCGAGGGAGCGGATATTTTGTATCCGGACTGCTTTAACTAAGTGAAAGTGATTTGCGGCTTGTTTCTTTACAATGTATCTAAGTCCCGCTGGCTTGATACAATTTTTTTTTTGTTATTTTCTCCGGCTGGCTCTCAGACTGGGCGGTGGAGGATGGTTCCCTTTGTTCCTGAATGATTATTTTTATTTTTGAAAAATTACCAACATCTCTTGTGAACTGGACTCTCTCTCTATACTAATGAAGACGTTTTTTGGATTAATTGATTCCTTCTCTGGAGTGCCTTCTCTGCTATAATTATTGACTGTGAATAGTGTTTCTCTGCTGGGTCCTGAACTTTTAATATTCATTTGAACTGTTTTTCTCCTGACCTGCTTCAACGGCCCCACCCAAAAAACGCCATCTTAGTGGCACTGACTTTAACAGCTTACCATGGCATCTAAATCAGAACTGGCAGGATTGGAACAAAGAATGTCATCTTTGGAATCAGTGTTACAAGCTCTGGTGCATGAAATTAAAGCTTTGCGAGAAGATAATAATAGTTTTAAGAAGGATCTTCTGGAAACATGGAAGCAAGTGCTGGAGAACACACAGAAGACGGAGGAGCTGGAAGGGGGGCTGGCTGGGGCAAAGGGAGAACTTAAAAATGTCAACACTGAAATTGCAGATTTGTCTGGTCATATGTCTAGGATGGATTTTGAAAGGATGTCATATTTTTTAAGATTTCAGAATATTTCTGAAGAACCTGGTGAATGTCTTCCTGAACTCATGAGTACAATTTTAGCAGACTATTTACATAAACCTAAAGATGAGATCAGGGCGGACATTGACCTGGTCTACAGAATAAATTCGACATATGCCAGGATAAATGAAGTACCCAGAGAGATACATATTAAATTTGTTAGAAGGTCAACCAGAGAGGGAATTTTGAAGGCGCAGAGAGGGGGGGCGTTAATTTACCAACAAAAGGAAGTCGTCATCTTGAAACAGATCCCAAAAAAGATTAGAGAGATCAGAAGGAAGTATTCCTTCTTATCTAAAAAATTGTTTGACCACGGGACCTGGCTTAAGTGGGCGATGCCGGAAGGGATGCTGGTGTTCTGGGATGAAGGAAGAGTAAGGATTAAAACAGTTGCTGAGGCAGAAGCCTTTCTTAAAAAACATTCCTCTATCCTGGGGGAAGATCCAGGGGGGACGGAGGGGGCCACGGCCCCGCCCTCTGGGGGCCAGGAAGGAGAAAAAGAAGATACAATTGCCAAGAGACTTAGATCGAAAAAATAATTTTGCTTTTTTTTATTATTATTAATATTTTATAACCTTTATATCTGGATGTTTGCACACGACTGCTAGCATAGAATTGAGAATCTAGGAAACATGTACTTATTTTCACCTTGTAGTATTTTTGGAAAAACGTTTTTTTTAAATATTTTATTATGAAGCCTTGGAAGGGCCAATGATTCCGACGCGAAAGCTCTTAAAATGTTTCTGTATTCCCTACCCCTTTGGAAAATTGTAAAAACCAATAAAACTTTCTCAATATAAAAAAAAAAAGACTTGCGTGCTTCAAATGCCAGAATTTCTTAGGCAACATTTTGGTTGCTAAGCAAGAGCATTGTTAAGTGAGTTTCACCACGCCCACCCAGTTACATGACTGCCAAGCTATTCCCACCCAGTCACATGGCTGGGAAGCCACTCCCACAAAGCAGGCCACACCTACAGAAGAGGTTCTAAATTTTTTTGAACTGGCGCGTACACACACACACACACAGACAGACACACAGGCTTCAAATCATTGTTCACCAGCCTCATTTCATGCCTAGGCAAGTCCCTGAAGTTTCTTGGTAAGGTTTTTGGAAGTGGTTTGCCATTGCCTGCTTCCTAAGGCTGAGGATTGGCCCAAGATCACCAGCCTCATTTCATGTCTCGCAGTTTCCTGATTTCTAGCTTGACGCCTTAACTACTTCACTAAGTTGGTGTTCAAGGCAATTATATATGCACACATACATAGGCAGTTTTTAGAAATATAAACAATTCTGCCACAGATAAATAAGTGAATCCTCAATGAAGCTAAAATGTACTGGATCTATTATTTGAAATTGGCTTGCATACTTTTTAGGTTTGTTACATAATTTCAGATTTCTCTCTCTCTTAATTTTGATGCTTCCGTCTCCCTGTTTAAAATTAGTCTGTTGGATTGCATCTAATTTAAGCCTTGCGTTCTCCAACTAGTTGCTTGAGTACAACTACACAAAAATTCCCAGTATGTACACATGCTTGCATATTCAGTTATTCTGTCTTAGTTGTACAATCTCATGTTTGTGTATCAGTAAATTCAAGAATATAATTCAATGAAAGTCTTTTGTTAACAGGACACAAACAGAATATATTAAGTGGTTTATGAACTGCAATAGAATTCTAGTAATTAACATGCTGCATGGACATTCAATTGAGTAAATGTATAATTATTTATAAGGCACACAAAAAAGCTGATTCTATAGTGTAATAAATAATGGAAGAGCAGAAATATAACTATATTTAAGGAGCCTACCTCAGAATCAATTAGAAAAGTGTTGCCTCCCTCATGTCCATGAGAATCTTTGAAAAGCCTTATTTTAAATGAGATTTATATAATCAGTCAGGAAGAAAACTCCTTACTGGTAGCTTTGATAAGGCCATCATTTTCATGATAATTCAATAACATTTAAATTGGCTTATATTTAAATATGTCTTTGTAACTAGGATGTAATTCTGAGCAGGTTTTTGATGAACATTCAGATTAAATTTCTGCTACAATTTTACTTGTGGTATGGTGGATGACTAATACAAGAAAAGAGTTAATATTTGAGGGAAGACCAGTAAGTGAAAGAAGCATTTATAGTTTTGTTACTTCTACTATGGCTAATTGTGGTGAGAGACTCCCCATTACACTAAAATAAACACATTGGTAAGAAGCTGTTTTTAGAGGAAGCCAGAAAATTCCATTTAATTGC
Source organism: Rhabdophis nuchalis (assembly GCA_039707465.1). Lineage (NCBI taxonomy): Eukaryota > Metazoa > Chordata > Lepidosauria > Squamata > Natricidae > Rhabdophis > Rhabdophis nuchalis. The sequence goes on from CM077649.1 coordinate 13,585,419, forward strand.
TATAATAACATATTCCAGAGGTAGAAACGAAAGCAGTTTCTTTCTTTGTACCCAGGGCATGTGTTTAAAAAGAAGTAAATTTGAACAATGAATACATGGATGAATACATTACCCAAGTTTTGCTTTAAAGCATTTTATTATAATCCAGTCTAAAACTATTCTGAGTCACAGCAGATGACATTGGGTGACCACTACGCTCCCCCCTACATAAAATCTTAAGCAGAACCAGATTTAGTATTAGAATGGGAAACCACTATGAAATCCCATAGCTGTAGACTAGACTTGGAAATTGAAAAACATCCTGAAAGAAGCAATGGCACTTCTATATTGTTGCCAAGAAAACTACATAAATGTCTCAATGTACTCACTGGGAGTTATGCTCACCTTGAGTGTGTCTTTACTTTTTAAGTACTCTGCAAAGCAGCACACATGGCACTGTCTCAATTACAGCTAGACTTTTAGCATAGATATTCCATATTGCTTTCCAGAAATGTCTTTTCCATAGCCTGATATATTCAGAAGCCAAACCTGCCCTATTCTACGTGTAAAGCATGTGCTTAAACATTTAGTTATGACGTATTCTAATCTAAAACCCTTGAGACACTTTTGTAATCTATTCTGGTTGGTGTAAACTATGTAGTTGTTGAGTTTTTTTCAGGCTACTTAAATTTGAAGTAATTGACAGTAAGATAGTTGATTTCTTCTCTCATTTTCTTTTCCAGGAACTCCTTCATAAGTGTAATGCACCTCTTTTGTAAATCCCAAGTAAGAAAATTGTCCAAGTCATTTTTTGTAAGTTAAAATCAATGTATCCAACTTACTCTTTTGATTTATTATTTGTGTCCCTTTTAACTATTAAAATCTCAGTCAGTTTCATTTGTAGGACCTGTTTAAAATCTTTAATATCATTCTTCTATTCTGTTCAATTTAAATCCATATCCAAAACAGCCTGATTTTCAGTTATATCCTCTTCTATCTCTTCTTTTAAACCCATTTTATTGTATCGGTCTAAAAAGTAAGTTCTGGGTACGTTTGTTGTCAAATTCCAGTGTTAAATATTTTTCTCTAGTTTGCTAATGGGAATTCCCCTTTAACTATAATCTGTAATCTAATTTTAATTTTTTATGGCTATCTCTAGTAAACCTTCAAAGTCTCATCTTATCATGTTTTTATCTCATTCAGAACATTTCCCAGGAAGAGATTTCTTACACTTAAAAACACATATTTTTTTTTAAAATAAAATTTTAAACAAATTACAGGAAGTATTCTTATGACTTTTTCAAAATCTTGTTTCCAGTCAATCAGTCCCCTTAGTCTGTTTGAAAAGTTTCCAAAATCAACATTCTAATCGCCCTTTTGCTGCTTATTTCCAAGTATAAAAACTGTTTCTTTAAAATTTAAACTTACATAAATCTTCTTTCACACTGTAGGTTGGAGGAAAATCACCCAGTGTAATAAAATGTGTACTTCTGGAGGTTCTTCATGTCCAAAGGGCAATTTACAAGCTATTTCGAATAAGAGGGGAAGTAGGTGAACTCACCATGTTTTTGAAAGGCACTGAACTGTAGCTTGGGCAAAACTGTCCCTTTCAACTTCCAAACCTGTAAAACCAACTGGGAGAGTGCCGTTCTACAGTCCTGTCATAGTGAGCATCTGTAAGGAGAACTCTGGCCAATTTCAAGTCCTCTCGTTTATCCAGAGAGGAACTTGGGAAACCAGTTCCTTCACTCGTTTCATTTGCACTGCGATTGTTAGCTATGCTAAATATGAAGCCATTTTAGTCTGCCATTGCTTCCCTGGAAATGGCAAATAAAGCAGCTTAAAGAGAAGGTGAAAAAAAGAATCAGAGAAACCTGGAGATCTGTAGAAGTCTCAAAACTCTTGAGGGAAATAAAACCCCAAAGGTCACCTGATGATTATTTTATTTATTTTATTTTATTAAATTTATACCCCGCCCTTCTCCTTGCAAGGACCCAGGGCGGTGCACAGGCAATAGTAAGAAACCATACAAAATACAAAAATATTATTAAAAAACTATTAAATTATATCCCGTGCTAAAACCCATGAATGAACAATGTGTGTGTGTGTGTGTGTTTGTGTGTGTGTATTTTAGAAAGAATTACAGAAGCCATGGTCTTCATTTTTCCTTACTGTCTTATCTTAGAGCAGGGGTCTCCAACCTTTGTAACTTTAAGTCTGAAGGACTTCCGCTCCTAGACTGGCAGCTGAAGTCCTTCAGACTTAAAGTTGCAAAGGTTGGAGACCCCTGTCTTAAGAGGGAAAACATTCAGTCTGGAGATTATTGTAGTGTTTCAAACATATACCTAAAGGGGCTTTGTTGCAGATTTGTGGAAAATGAATACGATCAATTAAGAATCAGCCTTTATAGTTAATCCTTGCTTTTATTTTCTCTGTTAATGTTTGAAGTGGGTGAAAACAAGTACTTCCTGTTCTGGAAAACTTTCTTTTCCTGTACTGTTCAGCTAAGCTTCAAATGTGGATGTCTCTAAATTGTGGTTGTTTTGTATATTATATTTTTTTAAAGGTGTTATTTGTTATTAATATAATTTCATTTCTAAATTAACAAAATGGCCAGAAACGTGGCTCTGCACCTTTCATATATGAATTGAGGTTTACACATGTAACCTATTAATCTATTTTGTTTGTAGCATAAGTAATTATCCTAATCTGGAGTTCTCTGTAGAAACTATTTGAGCAAACACTTCAAAGACTGAATTCAAGAACACCATTTCTTATAAGCATATTTTGAGGGACAAGATTTTCTTCCCACCAAAAATGTAGAATGTTTGCTTCCGTTTTCAAATTAAAAAGTAATAATAGTAAATATATTACATATAATTATATAAATTAAAAGAATAAAAGCAGAGATACTAGGAACAGAGAATGCTGAATCAAATATCCAACCACTAAACAAGCCAAGATAAGAATCATTAAATCAATTCTGGTTATTAATTTTATTTTTATAACCAAGGGAAAAGAGGGTCATGAATTCTTATCAGGATTTTTAAAAGACAGCTTGGCACTGGTTTTGACTTCTTAAAATTAAAATTATATTGATTTTATGTTTTATTAAATTAATGTTCCTACTTGAGTCTGCTTTCGGAAAAGAAAAATGTTTCCATGGCGGTTTTGGCTTTTGTCTGTGGCTTGAATCTAAAGACAGAATGCTTATTTGCATTTTCCAAGTTGACTGAACAAAGGAGAAAACTGATTTAAAGTCTGTGATCAGCAGAAATTAAGCAAAAATTCCCTTCAGCTGACAAACAAACAAAACCCTGCATAAATGTCATTATTCAGGCCTATGGAGATGAGGCTTCATAATCAAATCCTACCATCACAAAATGGTATTCTCCAGCCTTGTGTTCTTTGGATTTCTCAGTATGCAGTTTAAGCCAAAGTTCCTCCACTACTGCAATGCTCTCTACATGGGGCTCCCCTTGAAGAGCACCCGGAGGCTCCAATTGGTCCAGAATGCAGCCGCATGGGTAATTATGGGAGCGACACGACGGTCCCATGTAACACCTCTCCTGTGCGAGCTGCATTGGCTTCCAGTGGTTTTCTGGGTGCGATTCAAGGTGTTGATTACTATCTTTAAAGTGCTCCATGGCTTAGGACCGGGGTACTTACGAGAGGCCTTCTGCCACTGAGAGCCTCCCACCAGCCAGTACGCTCCCATAGAAAGGGTCTCCTCATGGTGCCGTCGGCTAGACAATGTCGACTGGCGACACCCAGGGGGAGAGCCTTCTTCGTGGGAGCACCTGTACTCTGGAACGAATTGCCCCCAGAATTAAGAACTAGCCCTGATTTCCGCACCTTCCGCCGTGGTCTCAAAACCTTTTTCTTCCAACAAGCCGGGCTGGCATAAAACATGTTTTTTTAAATTCATATTTTTATTAATTTTAATCAGGGTTAGTTTGGGGTTTTTTCCCATGTTTCGGCCAAGGTTTTAATATGTTTTTAAAAGCTTTTAAACTTTTGTATATTTGTTTTTATTCTGGCTGTACACCGCCCTGAGTCCTTCGGGAGTAGGGCAGTATAAAAAACCACTAAACTAAACTAAACTAAACTAAACTAAACTAAACTAAACTAAACTAAACTAAACTAAACTAAACTAAACTAAACTAAACTAAACTAAACTAAACTAAACTAAACTAAACTAAACTAAACTCCCTCATTTATATAGTGCTTTTCTATAATGTGGTGTTTTTTTATATTCTTATATGTTTAGTCCTTTTGCTGTTTACACCAGGGAGAGCAAACATGTATGTACGTACGTATGTACAATAACATCATTGTGCAAATTCTACAACCAACCAAGTTGCATCAAAACTAGGACACAATCATATATAACAACAGCATTCACATGATTTCACATACATGTGTCCTCAATTTGGCATCATTGCAGCATGCTGCGGATATTGTTTAGAAATCTGGGAGAACATGATTGAAATGAGAATAGCATTCAGGAGAAAGCTATCCACTCTAATTTATTTATTTTTTTGCCATTTTCCATACAAGTGTATCAGCCTTCTTTGTATTTGTGTGATATATGTTAAAAATTGTGTTGGCGGTGAATGCATGTATTAAAGAAGTGTAATGGAAATGTGAGGGGGTCCTTAGTATATGTCCACTAGCACAGCCCTTTTTATCAGTTGTTCTAGGTCCATGCTTCAGCATGTGTCATCATAGGAGACATCATCTGTTTACTTGAACATTTAGAATTCCTTCTAGGACATTATGTATGACTGCAAAGGTACATCTCCTGTTGTTATTGGCCAACAGTGAGCCATTCATGTTTTGACATGGAATACGATCACTGGAAGATATTTATTTTAATAGAAATACTTTTCACTCCATAATTTGATAACTCTTAATTCTTCATACACTTGGTTACTGCCAAAATATATTATACTTCTCACTGATTGAAAATTCATATGGTTAAACTTACTATGAACTTAGAGAATTAGTCTACAGTACCTACCAGTGAAAATGAACTGCAAACACCAGAGAAAATGTAATAATTGTTGCCTAATAAAATAAATCAGCTTTGGAAATATTTCTTTATTTCTCCCCCTGCCAATATCTTTAATATTTGTTATTAAAATCAAAGAATGTTTAATACAGGAGTAGCATTTCATTATTTTTTTTAAAAAAAGATCAGCTACCTTTGAAAAGTCAATGAAAGTAATCTTAAGAACTTATCAATCAATCAATTTGAACAGGGTGTATGCTTCACTTGATGCAATCTTTTCTTCATTTCCAAATTCAAAAGTGACCGGAGAAACTTCAGGATTGTCAAATGTTGTGTTGTGAAGCTTAGTTTAGATTTTCTATAACACACTGAAAAGAAGTGGGCTTGTCACAATCAACCTGGGCTCTGGCTGAATTGATCCTATATTTTGTCATTGTGGAGTCAGATAAAGAAGAGAGAGAGACCCAAGAAAGAAAGGATTTAGTTAACTGGAAAAGTGCTACTGCTCTTCTATCTTTTATTACTGTAGAGCAGGGGTCCCCAACCTTTGCAACTTTAAGTCTGAAGGACTTCAGCTCCCAGAATTCTCCAGCCAGCTTTGCTGGCTGGAGAAGTCTGGGAGCTGAAGTCCTTCAGACTTAAAGTTGCAAAGGTTGGGGATCCCTGCTGTAGAGCACCTCTTTTCTCATAATGTCTGAAGTGAAGAAATAGCTTTTCTCCAGAGCTGCCAGAGATCCTCCTCCTGATGATACCTATTTTCTTAATTAGGGTTTACTAAAGAAAAGTAGGATTTTATATCAACCTAGCAAGCATCAGACTGCTCCCTAAGTATGTAATTAATAAAAAGTAGAAGCCATTGCAGGGGTGGGATTCAAATAATTTAACAACCGGTTCTCTGCCCTAATGACCAGCTGGGTAGGCATGGCTCAGTGGTCATGTGACCATGTGGGCGTGTCCAACTCAACATCACTCATGTCGATGGGCGCTTTGCCTTAGCTGTTACAATAAGGGTTAACCAGAGTGGCAGTTTCTGTAAGGAGGGCAATAAAGATGAAGCTAGAAACAACACCAGAATGTTTCCTTCCTGCCTTCCTTACAGGATTAGCCCTGTAAAGTGAGGAAAAACAAAATGAGATTTCTTCCAACAACTGGTTCTCTGAACTGCTTAGAAAGTTAACAACTGGTTCTCCCGAATAGGTGCGAACTGCCTGAATCCCACCACTGAGTCATTGTAATGTGATTGTAATTGTTAATTCATTATTACTTTGAAAAGTATTTGTTTTTTGGTACCCTTTTTACTATTCCAAAGCAAGTTCACTTATATAAAGGAAATAAAAAAGAAAAATACTAAAATAAGTGTTGAATTTTAGACCAGATACAAACTCACTATCCATTCTAGATTTTTCAAGTGGTTGGATGAGTAGAGAAAGTCAATATATGTGGAGCTAGACTTTATGAACTTAATCTTTATGTATTTAGTCTTTAATATCTATAATTCATTTATCTTTGTGTACTATTTTTACCTGAGCTGCTGAAGCCAATACTGTGTATGCATTATCACAAGTAAATACATTTTCACATACAAACATAGATGAAGGAAAATGGTTGACCTTTCTCATGGAATTTTGGCCTGTTTGAACTAGTCTGGAACTAGTGCAACTAGTGCAAAATTAGAGCCACTTAATTATTATGTAATATTGTTGTCCTCTTTTCAAAAGTGATTTAATGAAATTGTGATTCCAGCAAAATATTTATTAACCAAGAAGGCTGCTTTTAAATATTGTAAAGAAGTTCTCTTAAATTTGCATATACAACAGTAACAGTGAAAATGAGGGACAGACATTTTGGATAATATTCACTCTGAAGATATCCATAGAAGACACTTAGATGAGTGACCACATATATTCCTTGCATATAAAATTGTCAGAAAAAAAATTAAACTGTGACAATGAATTTAGTTATTAGATCTGATTTGATATATTGGTATTTAGCTAGATAAGCAGTTTTGTTTAGTTGTATTATTCTAAAGCAGGGATGTAAAACTGAGGGCCTGGGGGCCAGATCTGGCCAGCGGGGTGATTAGAGCTGGCCCATGGAGCCACCCTGGAAATAGCAAAGGACCAGCCCACGGTGCTTCTGGCAGCAAAAATGGAACTAGGGAGGATTGTGTGTGGCTCTCCTGAGCTCTGTTTTTGCTGGCAGAGGGTTGCAGGAAGTCGTCGCAACCAAAAACAGAGCTTGGGAGCCTGTTTTCACTGGTAGAATGCTCGGACTACCATAGGCACCCTTGACATGACTGACATCGAGCTGGCCATGCCCACCTCGGCCCTCCGAGCTTAAACCCAACCCAGAAGCAGCCCTCAACAAAATTGAGTTTGACACCTCTGTTCTAAAGATAACGTTTCTGACTTTTTATGGATAAATTGTAATTAGGCAGGGTTTTAAATGGGTTTTTAGCATGGGTTTAAATAATTTAATATGTTTTTAATGATGTATATTGTTTTATTGTGGTTTTTAATAATGCCTGTGCGCCGCCCTGGGTCCTAACAAGGAGAAGGGCGGGGTATAAATTAAATTAAATAAAAATCTAGTATTGGTTTTCAGAGCAAAGTGGCATTGGTTTAGTTTAGTTTAGTTTATTTGATTTATATGCCGCCCTTCTCCCTTCGGGGAGAGAGAGCGGGATATAAATAAAATTTATTATTATTATTATTATTATTATTATTATTATTATTATTATTATTATTATTATTATTATTATTATTATTGTTGTTGTTGTTGTTGTTATTATTATTATTATTATTATTATTATTATTATTATTATTATTATTATTATTATTATTATTATTATTATTATTATTATTATTATTTTGGGACTCAGGGCGGTGTACAGCCACGATAAAATAAACGGTACAAAATCTAAAACAATATGTTAAAAAGATATTAAATAAATGGCTTACATTTTTAAACCCCATACTAAAATCACTATAAAATCCCTTTAAAAACTACGACAGACCGGCAGCGCAGGATAAATGCGTCTTCAGGGACCGACGGAAGAGATGTAGGTCTGAGATCGTCCTTAGTCCAGGGGGTAGAGAGCCACAGCCCATCCAGTCCAGCCTTCTGTCTCACACAGTGGCTCCCCATTTGCTTCAGGGTCTTCCCAAGCAGATGTCTTCACCTGCTTATGATTCCCTGCAAATGGCATTGAGAAATATCCTGCCTATCTCTCCATCCCGGAGGGTGTCCTTAGGCATCCATAATGATAGCCATGGATACCCTTGTTCTCCATGAACTCGTCTAATCCTTTCTTAAAGGTGTCGAGGCTGACAGCTGTCACCACTTCTTCTGGCAGGGAGTTCCATAGACCAGTGATCCTCTGGGTGAAAAAGTACTTCCTCTTATTTGTTTAAGGTCTAGCTATCAAGAGTTTCATGGAGTGCCTAAGACCATGACTAAGAAACCATTGATGCCACCAAATTACTTATTCACTATGATCTATCCAATGCCCTGCAAAACTTTATCACAGCCAGCTTTAATGCCTTCCCATTGACAATAATGAAGAAAAGACACAACACTATCTGTGTTGGAGAATAAATCTACCTCTGTGACCTGAAGGGATTTCAGCCCAGGAGGGATCCCCCGAATCTCTTTTCTAGCCAAACTCATGCCCTACGTACATAACTTTGCTTATCAATGGTTCTGCGTCTTCTGAAGATAATCTCATTTGCTGTTCATTGTCAGACCAGAATCCCAGGTTATCCAGTGAGTTATTCAGTTTCATTCACTTGCCATTGCTTTGGGTAGGAAATATACCACTTTCTAAGCTTTCTATGCTATTATATGTTTTATGTGTTCGATTGTGTCTGATGTCACATTAAAAGAGTTTGCTTAGACCAGGGGTGGGCAAACTTTGCAACTTTAAGTCTGAAGGACTTCAGCTCCCAGAATTCTCCAGCTGGCTGGAGAATTCTGGGAGCTGAAGTTCTTCATTTATTTTTTATTTTATTTATTCGAATTTATACCCCCCCCCCCCTTCTCCTTGTTAGGACCCAGGGCGGCGCACAGGCATTATTTAAAAAACCACAATAAATACAATATACAACATTAAAATATATTAAATTATTTACCCGTGCTAAAACCCATATTTAAAAAACCCTACCAAATTATAATTTATGTATAAAAGTCAGAACGGGGGGCTATCCTAGGTCGGCTTGTTGGAATAAATGCATCTTGAGACGTTGGCGGAAGAGGCGGAGGTCCGAGGTAGTGTGAAGGTCGGGGGGTAGGTTGTTCCAGAGGGCCGGGCCCGCCACAGAGAAGGCTCTTCCCCTGGGTGTCGCCAGCCGGCATTGCCCAGCCAACGGCACCCGGAGAAGGCCCTCTCTGTGGGAGCGGACCAGACGAAGGGATGTATGGGGCAGGAGGCGGTCTCGTATATAGCTAGGCCCCGAGCCATGGAGCGATTTAAAGATGGTGGTCAACACCTTGAAGCGCACTCGAAAGGCCACAGGCAGCCAGTGCAGCTCGCGCAGGAGAGGTGTTACGTGGGCTTGCCTTGAGGCACCCATAACCACCCGCACGGCCGCATTCTGCACTAACTGTAGCTTTCGAGTGCACCTCAAGGGGAGCCCCATGTAGAGAGCATTACAGTAATCCAGCCGAGATGTCACAAGCACTTGAGTGACTGTGCGAAGGGCCCCCTGGTCCAGTAAGGGGCGCAACTGGCGTATCAGGCAAACCTGATAGAACGCCCCCCTGGCCACGGCCGCCACATGGTCCTCCATGGACAGCCGGGAATCCAGGAGGACGCCCAAGTTGCGCGCCCTCTCCACGGGGGCCAGTTGTTCGCCCCCAATGGCCAGTGTTGGACTTATCTGGCTGAACCGGGGTGCCGGAAACCACAGCCACTCGGTCTTGGACGGGTTGAGTTTGAGTTTGTTACTACCCATCCAGACCCATACGGCCTCCAGACACCGGGACAGCACCTCGACGGCATCGTTGGGGTGGTTTGGGATGGATATGTACAGCTGGGTGTCATCAGCGTACAGATGGTATTCCACCCCAAAACCACGGATGATCTCGCCCAGCGGCTTCATGTAGGTGTTGAACAGAAGTGGCGAGAGGACCGACCCCTGAGGAACCCCACATGTGAGGGGCCTCGGGGCCGACCTCTGCCCTCCTGCCAACACCCATTGCGATTGACCAGAGAGGTAGGACGAGAACCACCATAAAACGATGCCTCTCAGCCCCAACCCCCCCCCCCAATCGGTGCAATAAGATACCATGGTCGATGGTATCAAAAGCCGCTGAGAGGTCTAACAGGACCAGGATAGAGGAACAACCTCTATCCCAAGCCCTCCAGAGATCATCCACCAACCCGACCAATGCCGTCTCGGTACTGTGACCGGGCCGGAAGCCAGACTGGCGTGGGTCTAGATAATCAACTTCCTCCAGGTGTCGAGGAAACTGTTGGGCCACCACACTCTCAACAACCTTCACTAAAAAGTGAAGGTTGGAGACGGGACGATAGTTCTCTAATAAAGCCGGGTCCAGGGATGGCTTCTTGAGGAGGGACCTCACCACCGCCTCTTTCAAGATGGTAGGCAAGTACCCCTCACTCAGAGATGAATTCACAATACCCTGGAGCCAGCCTTGTGTCACCTCCCAGGATGCCAGTACAAGCCAAGAGGGGCACGGGTCCAATAAACATGTGGTGGCTCTAAGGTTCCTCCGCAACCTGTCCATATCCTCGATAGTGACAAAGTCAAACTCCTCCCAAGGTGTAATCTCAAGACCAGCACCGGACACTTTGACTGGGTCACTTTCAGTGGAGGGCAACTCGTTCCGAATCTGAGTGATTTTGTCCTGCAGAAACACTCCAAATTCCTCTGCTTGACCCTGCAAAGGGGCTTCCCGCGGCCTCAAATGAAGGAGGGAGCGGGTCACCCCAAACAGGGCGGCAGGGCGGTTTTCCGCAGATGCGATAAGGGTGGCACAATACTCACGTTTGGCCACACTTAGCGCCACTAAGTAAGTCCTAATATGGTCTCTCACTAGTGTTCGGTCAGCTTCGGATCGAAAAGATCTCCAGGGGGGACGGAGGTGGTCACGGCCCCGCCCGCGGGGGGCCAGGGAGGAGAGAAAGAAGATACAATAGCCAAAAGACTTAGGTCAAAAAAATAACTTTGCCTTGATTTTTCTTGAACAATTTTGTATAATATTTCTATCCGGACTTTTTGTGAATGTCTGACAGCATGGAAGGGAGAATTTAGGTAAATGTACTTGCTTCCATCTTGTAGTGGTATGGAAAATGTTTTCTATGTTAACTTTTTTAATGTGTATTTTGAGGTCTCGGAAGGTCCGACGACTCTGACGTGAATGCTCTCAAAATTTCTTTGTAACCATTACCCTATCCTGTTAAAAAATGTAAAACCAATAAAACTTTTTCAATAAAAAAAGAAAAGAAAAAAAAAGAAAAGATCTCCACCTACTCTCTAGGCGTCTCTTGCGGCGTTTCATCTCCCGAAGCTCCTCGGTAAACCAAGGGGCCTGGGTGACTCGACGCTGCATGAGAGGCCGCAAGGGCGCGACTCGGTCCAAGGCCCCCGTGGCCGCACTATACCATGCGGCCACTAGATCCTCAGTCGAGTCGCGGGGCAGGGACACAGGTATTGGCCCAAGCTCCCTCTGGAACCTTTCCGGTTCCATCAGGCGCCTGGGGCGGAACCAACTCAGTGTCTCCGGTTCCGCCTCCCCGCAGTGGGGTGTGATGGTTGGAAAGTCTATCCGAAGGAGAGAGTGATCTGAGAGTGACAAGGGTAAGATGACTAAATCCCCAGTTCCAAGATCACTTCTCCACTGTCCAGAGACAAAAATCAGATCCAGCGTGTGTCCTTTCTCATGAGTGGGGCCCTGAACTACTTGGGTCAGGTCCATGGCCATCATGGAAGCCATGAACTCCCGAGCTGCCTCGGATGTTTCGCCCGTCGATGGCAGGTTAAAGATCGCGGCGATCACCTTGAGTAGCTCGGGCAGGGCTGCTGTTACATAGCGGGGAGCCAGGTATACAATCAGCAAGCCCAACTGACTCCCTAGGCCCCACTTCACGAAGAGGGACTCACAGCCGGTCGTCTGAGGCACAGTGGTCTCCCTCGGCTCCAGACTTTCCTTAACCATAACCGCCACCCCCCCCACCCCTGCCTAGGGCCCTAGGCTGATGAAATGCACGGTAGCCTGGTGGGCACATTTCCACGAGGGGTAAGCCCCCCTCAGGGCCCAACCAGGTTTCCGTGATTCCCACCACGTCGGGGTCCCCCTCTGACACAAGGTCATTAATGAGGGGGGCTTTGTTCACCACGGACCTGGCGTTGCAGAACATCAGCCTAGGGCCCCGGCTCTGTAGTCCCTGACCGCCTAGCGATCCCTTAGACCGATACGCTCCCACAGAGAGGGCTTCTCAGGGTGCCGTCGGCTGGACAATGCCGACTGGCGACACCCAGGGGAAGAGCCTTCTCTGTGGCAGGCCCAGCCCTTTGGAATGACTTACCCCCTGAACTTCGCACCATCTCCGACCTCCGCCTCTTCCGCAAGTGTCTAAAGACACATTTGTTCCATCTAGCCGGCCTAGCGTAACCTCCACTACTGACTTAGATAGTTTTAAATTTGGGGATTTTTAATTTGGTTTTAACACAGGATTGTATTTATTGAATACGTTTTTTAAAGTTTTATATGGTTTGTTGTATGTTTTTTAATATTCCTGTGCGCCGCCCTGAGTCCGTTTGGAGAAGGGCGGGGTATAAATCGAATAAACTAAACTAAACTATCTAAACTAGCCCACGAGTGGAGCACAGGGGGTTGGGGCAGGCGATCGCTTGTAGCCAGCAACCACGAGTCCCCAACCCGCGATGGACATCCTGTCTCCTGCCGCCCCTGCCCCTCCCCAAGACCAATCGAATGGGACGGCCCTCAACAGAGACGACCCCCAATCCCTAGTGGACTCCTCCTTTATCCTTCTTCCACCGGCCGGCCCTATATCTTGACCCCTCTCTGACTGAATAAACCCTCTACCCACCCCAGAACCCCTTAAAAGCCGAATTAAAAATTTGGATAAAAACCCCCTAAGTTTGCGCTTCAGACTTAAAGTTGCAAAGTTTGCCCACCCCTGGCTTAGATGCTTCTTTCATTCCAGCTGGCAGAGATTTGTTTTGCCTTTCCTATCTGAATCATGAACTGCATTTTCCTACTGAAAGTATGTTGATGACATATCTGCATAAAAAATATTAATCACACAAATTGCCACTCTTTCTCACTATAGTCTTCATCAACTTCATCAAGCATCAATTGTGCTGTTATGCTACTCACACGTTTGATCTGTTTGGGTCTCTACCTTTGGCAGGCATTTCCTGTTGATTCTACACTACTGAGAGCTACTCTTTGTGTAGAGGCAGGATGCCCATTAACTAAGCTCGACAAAAAGAATGTTTTCACATGAAGTGCTAAGGAAATCCTTGCTCAATATAAATATCGTTTTCTTCCCTCACTGCCCCTTTCCTTACTCGCTTCATGCCAAGATATTCTAAATAGACTCTCTGTAGTTGTATTTTCCACACATTTATTATTTCATCTTGGAGTTCACTGAAGAGCCAGAAGCCATAAAACATCAGTCAAGTTGAAATAGCTAAAAGGTTGTAAAGCTTGCCATAAGCCCACAAGACATCCATTATGCTGATTGATAGCTGTTAATACTGCCTATCTAACATAAAGCCAATTGAATTGTCTGGATTTTGTTTCTATTGAAATTGCTCACATGGGCATTTGATTTTTAACAATAGCAAATACAATTTTCAGTCAAGCAACGTAGATTTTGCAATTTGATAGTCAATTGAGCACATAAGCATGGTACTCTGCCATCCATGGAACCAGAAACACCGCTTTCCCCCAAGAAATTAGCCATGTCACAGGCAGGCAAAGTAATGTATGAATGCAGGTTTGGAGACCGCTGTTCCATGTCATAAGCATACATTGGATCTGCCGGAAAGCTACAGAGATAGGCATTTATCTAAGCATAGTACTGCATCTACAAGTGGTGAAATAGATTCATATAAGTTTGATTTTGCTACCACAAAGTTGTTTTCTCACACAAATTGATAAGTTACTGATTAATGTATGTTCCACCTATGGCAAACAATAATTTCTCCCACAATGTACATAGGTAAAACATGAAAAACCAACGAACATGTATATTTTAAAAAACATATGAAAAAATGGAATTCAGCATGACTTATCTCAGAAAACAAGCTAGGCTAAAATAACTGTTGGAAAATATATTTGCCTGTTAGGAGTGAGAATGCAGGTAGAACTAGTCTGGGCTGGGACTCGGACTAGATGGTTGAAGCATGTCCTCATTAAACTCGCAAGATTCATTTTTCTTTCCATGTACATGTATATCTCGGAACTGTGTTGTTTCTCTGTGTCATATAGCAGGGGTCTCCAACCCCCGGGTCGCGTAACCGGTGCCGGTCCGCGGGTTGATAGGAACCGGGCCGCAGGGCTGGAGGGAGGAGGGGGCAGCCCCCTGGGCAGAGCGTGCACCGGATGCGGGAGAGCACAGGCACGGCCGTTAGTGCCGTTGGAGGCCCTAGAGGGCCGAGTGAGCCGACACCCCCCTCCACATGCACATGCGCTGCCTGTTCCCCCTCCCCCCCGCTCCTCTATGCCAGCCGGTCCGCAGAATTTTCTTTAAAATGAAACCGGTCCCTGGTGCAAAAAAGGTTGGGGACCCCTGTCATATAGTATATGTGAGTATATGCATATGTATGTATGTATGTAGTCTTCTTTATGTAGTTTATATTGGAGGTGGTGAGCCTTTGAGAGCTGTATGCAACTAAATTTCATTTTAATGTATGCCTATTAGTGTACATTCAAAGTGTACAATAAAATTGTCTTTTATATTAGACAATAAGTCTAATATTCCTGCCAAATGTGTCTCCAATGATGGTGAATCAAAGAGAAAGTTTTCTCTTTGGAATATTTAATTCCAAGTCCAGCTACATTACCTTTCTTTTTATTTTGAAATCTGAAATACATAATTCTAAACTCCAACAATTAGAATTATAAATTTGGGTTCAAAACTCCAGGTAAGTACCCGGTAGCAGAAAAAAAGACAATTTTTTTTCTTTGCTGTCATGTGCTGTCCAGATTTATGCAGTCCAGAACAGGTAATCCTATTAATAATTCATTTCCAAAATGTAGAGTGGAACTTTTTAGTGAAAATAACAAGCATTCACATTCATAGTTACATAATAAGCTTCAGTTTAGTATAAGAAGTATATTTATACCTTATGTCTTGAAAAATGATATTACTATCACTATTATTAGTATATTATTAATTTTACCATTTTATCAGTCTAAACACTGAAATACCTAGAATTAATTTGTCAAGCAAAATTGTGAAGCCAGAAAATATAAAAGCCTTTAATAGGTAGAAGCATTAATTACCAGCAGCTACAAAGAGGCATTTAAAAACTGAAACATGCTGGCAAAATTACAACTGTCTTGTGTTCCTCCCTTATGCTTAAAATAGCTTTTGTAAACTTTCAACTTCCTCCGATGGTGAGTTCAGTATTAATCACCTTTATGACATCTTATATGTAGGCCTTAGACAAATCCACTGGCCTTAATCAAGTACTTTCCTGAGGAAATTGCCCAAATTCAGCTCCTCTTGAGGGGGAGAGATGGGGAAACGAATTACAACAACTTTGCTGTTCAAACAAATCTCTTTTCCAGGTCCTTAAAGCTTTTTTTTTTTTTTCATGCACAGCAAAGACAGCCACACAGGAAACAATAATAGTTTAATCTCTTGAAAAATTTCCTTCCTGCACTGTAGCACTATTTCAGACAGGTAGTCAACGCATGCCAAAGAAAATTAGCAGCAGCCAGTGCCAAGAGCAGGCTGTTTCACGAACCTATTAGCTCTGCTTTCCTCCCTGCTGCAAATGGAGCACCAGAGACTACTCATCTCTGCTACTGAACCAGCTATCAAGCACAGCCTGGCAAACATTACAAGCACTGAAAAATGATGGTAATGGGAAGAAGATTCACCATCTCTGAGCACGCAACAGAATAGCCTTTTTTTCCTGCAGCCTGAGACCTGTGATTTACGAATTGGAGGTGGACCAGAAAGTCCCAACTCAGGATCACTGACTTAATTTAGAAAGGCACATCTTCCCTTCGCTTGTTTTCATATTAATTATTCTTTTATCTAGTTATTATATCACAGATGAGAGGCAGTGGTGGGTTTCATTTTTTTTTAGAACCTACTCTGTAGGTGTGGCCTATTTTGTGGGCGCGGCTTGGCAGTCATGTGACAGGGTGAGAGTGGCCAACTTGTAAAATGTGGTGAAACTCATTTAACAACGCTCTTACTTAGCAACCCAAATTTTGGGCTCAATTGTGATGATAAATTCTCTCTCTCTCTCTCTCTCTCTCTCTCTCTCTCTCTCTCTCTCTCTCTCTCTCTCTCTCTCTCTCTCTCTCTCTTTCTTTCCTTCTTTCTTTCTTGCCTTTCTTTCCTTTCTTACTTTCTGCCTTCCTTTCCTTTCCTTCCCATTGGGTTACCGGCAGCGGCAGGCCAGACTTACTTCTGGGTCCGCCGGTGGAACCCCCTCTCACCGGGTCTCTAAATTTCACCATCCGGCTCTTGCGAGTAGGTGCGAGCCTGCAGAAACCCACCACTGATGAGAAGTGACCTGATTGAAGTCTATAAAATCATGCACGGTGTGGACAAAGTAGAAAAGGAAAAACTGTTTTCCCTATTGCACAACACTAGAACTAGGGGGGCACTCCATGAAACTTTTGATAGCTAGACCTCAAACAAATAAGAGGAAGTACTTTTTCACCCAGAGGATCCCTGGTCTATGGAACTCCCTGCCAGAAGAAGTGGTGACAGCTGTCAGCCTCGACACCTTTAAGAAAGGATTAGACAACTTCATGGAGAACAAGGGTATCCATGGCTATCATGATGGATGCCTAAGGACACCCTCCGGGATGGATAGATAGGCAGGATATTTCTCAATGCCATTTGCAGGGAATCATAAGCAGGTGAAGACATCTGCTTGGGAAGACCCTGAAGCAAATGGGGAGCCACTGTGTGAGACAGAATGCTGGACTGGATGGGCTGTGGCCTGTTCCAGCAAGGCTATTCTTATGTTCTTATGTTCTTATGTTCTTATATAGTTGTGCTTTTGTTTTTATATTTTTCTCCTTCCCACATTCTCTTATATTCCCTGCTGCTTATCACTGCTGCAATTTCTTAAATTATTTATATCTCATTCGCCTCTTTCCATATGGATGCTCAAAATCCTTTGGCATCTAGAAGCCTTATTTTGTCAGACTTGGCCTCTGATTTCAGTATATTGAAGGGTCTCTGAATTGAAGGTGGTAATATCAGACAACTGTTTGTTAAAAGAATATTGCTTTATATCCCATGAAATAACATATATACAACAATGTAAAACAATAAAAATGTTTTATATAACACAATAACAGTCTGAGATATAGACAGATATCCAGACATATATAGAAAGAGAAAGGAGGCAGTAAGGCTACAATTGATTGCTGTGATATGTTAATATTTCAATGGTTTATTCATGCTGCATCTCGATATACTATGGCCCATCTTGGGGCCAGAGTTGAATGTTTGTGATATTGGAGAATTATGTAGATCCGTATCCTGAAGGGAAGGTCCAGTTAACAAAATGAGCCTTGGTGGCATAGTAGTTAGAGTGCAGTACTGCAGGCTACTTCTGCTGTTCACCATCTGCCTGCAGTTTGGCAGATCAAATCTCACCGGGCTCAAGGTTGACTCGGCCTTCCATCCTTCCAAGGTGAGTAAAATGAGGACCCAACTTGTTGGAGGCAATATGCTGACTCTGTAAACCAGGGGTGTCCAAACTTGGGAACTTTAAGACTTGTGGACTTCAACTCCCAGAATTCTGGGAGTTGGTCCACAAGTCTTAAAGTTCCCAAGTTTGGACACCCCTGCTGTAAACGGTTTAGGGAGGGCTGTAAAAGCATTGTACAATGGTATAATAGTTTAAATGCTATTGCTATTCCTGATCCTGATCATTCTCCTATTTATATATTCATTCAAATTGCCTAGCCATCCACATCAATAAGTGACTCCGGGTGGTGAATAAAATTCAAATAAATTAAAAACAATGACAAGCAACAATACAAAAATTAAAATGCGTAGCTGCCATGGAAGTCAGGGCCCATCTTGGGCACCAAAGGAAAGCTTTAAATCAGGGGTTCCCACACTTGGCAACTTGAAGACTTGTGGACTTCAACTCCCAGAATTCTCCAGCCTGCAGAGCTCTGGAGAATTCTGAGAGTTGAAGTTAGCTCTGCTTAGCACTTAGCTCTTAGCTGCTGTTAACTCTTAGCTCTGCTTAGCTCTGTTAATTCTGCTATAGCTCTGCTGGCTGGAGAATTCTGGGAGTTGAAGTCCACAAGTCTTCGAGTTGCCAAGTTTGAGAACCCCTGCTTTAAATCCTCACAGAAGGCCATCAGATCTGAGGTCATCCCAATCTGTGGATGAAATTATTTCCTAGGGTGGGTGCTATGGCAGAAAAGGCACGCCTCCAACTGGTATTCCTTGGTTGATGGGAGCTGGAGCATATCCACTCTTCTGGACTGTTTAGGATGGGTAGAAACAAATGTGAAGAGATGGTCCCTCAGGTAACCAGTCCCAAGCTATTAAGAACTTTAAAGGTGGTAGCCACACCCTTATCTGCATTCAGAATTTGCTCTCTCTCTATGCAAACTCTATGTATTTATTTATTTATTTTATTTATTTATTAGATTTCTATCCCGCCCTATCTCCCCAAAATAGGACTCAGGGCGGCGCACAGGAATTAAAAATCTAAAAATACAAGAATACAAAATTCTACAAAAGTTAAAACTAAAATTAAATAATTTAGCCCGTGCTAAAAGAACAATTTAATTTAAAACCCAACTCTAAAAATAGCATAGCTATGGCAGCTATGCCAGGCCGGCCATATGGAAGAAATATGTTTTCAGTGTCCGGCGGAAGAGGCGAAGGTCGGTGATAGTACGAAGGTCTGGGGGGAGGGCGGGGCCTGCCACAGAGAAGGCTCTTCCCCTGGGCGTCGCCAGCCGGCATTGTCCGGCAGACGGCACCCTAAGGAGGCCCTCCCTGTGGGAGCGGACAGGTCGAATGGAGCTATGTGGTAGTAGGCGGTCCTGCAAATAACCAGGCCCACTGCCATGGAGCGCTTTAAAGATGGTCACTAAAACCTTGAAATGCACCCGGAAGGCTACCGGCAGCCAGTGCAGCTCGCGCAGGAGAGATGTTACATGGGAGTATGTGTTTTTCTTTCTTTTTTTCTTTCAAAAGGAGAGGGTTTGTCAAAAGGGAAGTTGAGGCTGTAGAGGAGAATATAGTAAACATGCAGATGTCCCTGAAACTGAAGAATTATCTCACAAGTTTTCATAATAACAGAAAGAATAGTACTGGATGGCAGTAATGATTGAAAAACATCTGCATCTTGATTATGTGTGTGTGTGTGTGTATGTGTGCTTGCAACCACCCATCCATATAGTTCTCCTTTGTTGTTAACAAGTTATGATATTTTCTCACACAGGATGGAGAAAGTTGCTTATAGTACTGATTAACATGAATTATTAATTATATTAATAATTAATTTACTGAAGACCTAAAGGCATCAGTCACTGCCAGTACTGAGGGAAAGTCAAACAAACAATCCAATCTTCATTAGAGGAGTTTATTGAGGAAACTGCATGTTACTCACTTCGATACTCTTAATTTTCCCTTTGATAACTCTACTAGCTTTCAAAAGAGATCTACTTTTTGTGGTTTCATTTTATTTCATTTATTCGGATTTATATACCGCCCTTTCTTCCTTACAGGACTCAGGGCAGTGAACAGGCGATAATAAAAACAACAATAAAACATCTGATACAGTAACTATACTAAAAAATATACTAAAAATAAATTAAACACAGCCCTGTTCTAAAAGACCCTCTAAAACCCCTAGTAAAAGCAAATTAAAACTACGCCAGGCCGGCCGCACGAAATAGATGGGTTTTCAGGGCTTGGCGGAAAAGGCGCAGGTCCACGGCTGTGCGAAGGTCAGGGGGTAGGTCATTCCAGAGGGCCGGAGCTGCCACAGAGAAGGCCCTCCCCCTAGGGGTCGCCAGCTGACATTGACTGGCTGACGGCACCTTTAGGAGGCCCTCTCTGTGGGAGAGGACTGGTCGGAGGGAGGTGTTTGATAGGAGGCGGTCTTGCAAGTACCCAGGTCCCTTGCCATGGAGGGCTTTAAAGGTTGTTACTAGCATCGCTGTCTGAAGGAAGGTAACCATCACAAAAACATAATTCTTCATTGAATGAATCTGTGACAAAACTATATTGTCAGTATCAAAATAGGTTGAGATTTTTAATTCTTAGAAAAAAGTTATAATAATAATAATAATAATAAATTAGAATTTATTAACCGCACCCTCTCCCCACAGGGACCCGGGGCGGTGCACAGGCATAATTAAAACAATATACAATAATACAAACATTACTAAAATAGAATTAAATAAATTACCCGTGCTAAAAATACAATTAAAAAACCCATTAAAATTTATCGTTAAAAGACAGAGAGAACTATTCAAGGCCGGCCAGTCGAAAGAGATGGGTCTTCAGTTTTACACGGAAGGAGCGGAGGTCGGTGGTCGTTCTAATATCAGGGGGAAGGTCGTTCCAGAGGGCCGGGCCCGCCACAGAGAGCGCCCTTCCCCTGGGCGTCGCCCGCTGACAAAGTCTAGTGGACGGCACCCGGAGAAGCCCCTCTCTGTGGGAGCGAATCGGTCGTGAGGATGTGTGGGGCAGGATCCGATCTCGCAGATAGCTAGGTCCCGAGCCATGGAGCGCTTTGAAGATGATGACTAACACCTTGAAGCGCACCCGGAAGACGACAGGTAGCCAGTGCAGCTCGCGCAAGAGCGGTGTTACATGGGCAAATCTAGAGGTGCCCATAATTGCTCGCGCGGCTGCATTCTGAACTAACTGAAGCCTCCGGGTGCACCTCAAGGGGAGCCCCATGTAGAGAGAGTTACAATAGTCCAGTCGGGATGTCACGAGGGCATGAGTGACTGTGCGAAGGGCGTCCCGATCCAATAGGGGGCGCAATTGGCGAACCAGGCAAACCTGGTAAAACGCCCTCCTGGCCACGGCCACGGCTGTTATAAAATAGTAAATCCGCCTTGTGCAGTTGCTTCCTTGCTAAGAGGGGTTAAGGCAATGCCAGTGGGTGACGCCCAGGGGAAGGGCCTTCTCTGTGATGGGCCGGACCCTTTGGAACGACCTACCCCCCGATATTAGAACTACCACGGACCTCCCTCCTTCCGCCAAAAAGTCAAAACCTATCTGTTCCATCAGGCTGGCTTGGCCTAATTTATGCTTCTCGCCCCAGTCTGTAATTTAAATTGTTTTATTTGGTCTTAAATGGGATATAGTTTTTAATATTTTTAAATTTTGTACAGGGTTATTTAATTCGATTTTAACTATGTATGTATTGTTATGTTTTTAGATGTTTTTTAATTTTTTCCTGTACACCGCCCCGAGTCCCTTTGGGGAGAGGGGGCGGTCTAGAAATTAAATATAATAATAATAATAATAATAATAATAATAATAATAATAATAATAATAATAATAATAATAATAATAATAATAATAATAAGGCTGGCTAGATGCTTCATTCATAACTGGAATCCAGAAATCCTACAGGCAAAAATTTAGATTTCATCAAATCCTTTGACTCTGCCATTTTTTTTTTGCCACATTGAATTTATTGTCTAATTCTTCGTGCCTTCCCCAATAATAGCAATGACCTGTTTTAAAATGGAGGACGGCATCAGAGAGTGAAAAAATAAGAGATGAGATAACTTCCCTGAATGCCACAGAACATAAAATATTGAGATTGGATAATTCTTCATGGCAATTCAATTTATTCAGTTTTGTTGTAAGCTGTTATTGCTGTCTCTTACAATGTCTTCAGTCAGACTGCCTGTCCTGCTTCCTCAGTCAAATTAGGAAGCACAATAGTACCGTAGTTGACTTTCAAATGATAAACCATAGGAGGAAATGAATGCTCCAAATTGCCTTGCAAAAGACACTTCAGACTTTTCCATTTAGTAGTTTGCAGTTGTGATATTCATAGACAATACCTTTATATTCTGGTGTACAGCTCCTTTAATTCTATTTATTTTTTTAAAAAACGTTTAAAAAGTGAATAAAATATATCATATCATATATCTCTCTGAATCCTTAATTTTCAACTTTCCTCTTGTATCCTGTCTATACGTTAATTGACATTCTGAAAAACAAGAAATGGGGTTAAAGAACCCCTGGTTCCAAAAAAATAACAACAGGTTCTCATTATTTCATTGTTCTACCCACACTCTTATCTGATAAACCTTGATGAAGTAATGTCTACTTACAGCAAAGTTGAACAAACCTCTGCTGATATGCAGATGTCAGGGGCCCCTATTATGATCTGTTTCAAGAACTCACATTTCACCTATGGCAGGGATGTCCAAACTTGGGGACTTTAAGACTTGTGGACTTCAACTCCCAGAATTCCCCAGCCAGCTATGCTATGCTGGCTGGGGAATTCTGGGAGTTGAAGTCCACAAGTCTTAAAGTTCCCAAGTTTGGACATCCCTGACCTATGGTCTACACATGCACACATAGTATACACCCTTATATGCATATAGCCTTCATGCTGGTTTTGATCTGCAAGTGGGCATCGCACACCATCCAAAGGTTACCATAAGAGGACAAATCAGGCATTTCAAAGATTGCTTGGAGGTAGCAGATACTTCTAATGTAATTTACCAGATCCCTTGCATGGATTGCCCCTGTGACTATGTAGGACCGATGGCGTGACTCTGACATATGTCTCAAAACACATATTCTAGTCGAGAGAAGTTCCCTGAGAATGGGTTTCAGCACGAGTTCGAAAGCTTTGAAGAGTAAACTTCTGGTCCTGGTGACTGACCTAGATTAGATTATACAACATTATCCTAAGACACGAATATTTGCCTTTATTCATCAGTTTTTTTTTTTGTTCTGGCAACTAGCAACTACCTGCTGTTTTCTTGGCAAGATTTTCAGATGTGGTTTGCCATTATCATCTTTCTAGAGCTGAGAGAGAGTGACTGGCTGAGGGTCACCCAGCTGGCTTCATGTCTAAGGCATGATTAGAATCTCCAGATGCCTTAAGCACTGGCTCTTTGCTTTTAAATGTTGTCAGCTTTTGCTTTTAAATGTTTTGTTCAATTGTATACTATAATTCCTGTTCTGTTAGCAGAACTGAGAATTCAGCTTTTTTTCCCCTTTTTTTTAAATTTATATCCCGCCCTTCTCCAAAAGGACCCAGGGCGGCGCACAGGAATTTAAAATACATACAAAATCATAATACAAAATTTAAAAAACCTATTAAATGCCTGTCCTGTGCTAAAAACCAATTAAAATCCCTGAAATAAAACTATCTAAACGAGTCCCAGCGGAGGTTATGTTAGGCCGGCTTGATGAAAGAGATGTGTTTTTAAACACTGGCGGAAGAGGCGGAGGTCGGTGATGGTACAAAGTTCTGGGGGTAGGTCGTTCCATAGGGCAGGGCCTGCCACAGAGAATGCCCTTCCCCTGGGTGTCGCCAGTCGGCATTGTCCGGCCAACGGCACCCTGAGAAGGCCCTCTCTGTGGGAGCGTATCGGTCTAAGGGATGTATGGGGCAGGAGACGGTCTCGCATGTAACTAGGTCCTTAAAGAAACACCTTGTGGGTATTTCGTTAAATGTATAATTATAGGTCAAAGTTTACTTCACTGGAGCAGGCTTGAGGGCTCACTGACATATGATACTTGTCCCAACTTAGGCCTGGCCTGCTTATCTGCTGTTGAGAATCTTGCTTCTTACTAGAGCCTTCTTGTTGCTGAGCTAGACTAAATTTAGATGAAAGTAATCTGGGAGGAATAGGTGGTTGCTAATTGACTCGACCCAATTTCATTTCCTTTTTTTTACCATGATTATTAAGCAGATGGTCAGTTTTTAATTGAATCATGCGGTCATTAAATGAATCCAGCTTTTGTCATTGAGTTTGCTTGTTGGAAGGTGGCTGGGAAGATCACAAATGGTGATCACAGCAGCCCGGAATGCTGCAACTGTCATAAACACATCAAGCACCCAAAATTTAATCACATGACCATGGGGATGCTGCAATATTTGTTAGTACGAACACTGATTGGAAGTCATCCTTTTTTAAATGCTATTGTAACTTTGCACGGTTGCTAAGCAAATGATTATTAAGTCAAAGAATATCTATATTCTGAAGCAGGGGTCTCCAACCTTTGCGACTTTAAGTCTGAAGGACTTCAGCTCCCAGACTTCTCCAGCCAGCAAAGCAAAGCTGGCTGGAGAAGTCTGGAAGATGAAGTCCTTCAAACTTAAAGTCGCAAAGGTTGGAGACCCCTGTTCTGAAGAGTCTACTGTTCTTGCTGTTCCCATCCCATTTTGCCAAAACATAAAGCAGATGAGGGATTTGAATGCTCCCCATTGTAAACTGTGGCTGATACTTCCTTTCTACTGAATATGGAGTCACAGGAGTTGAAGTACATTGAATTGGATTGTTCCCAAATCTTAAATTTAATGAGCAGTTTGTTAACTGGAACTGTCCAGCATAGTACCTAGTGCTGAATAGAAAGCTAAAGGAAACGGGCTTATTTCATTCAGCCTTCCATACTTTGGAATATGGCTACCATACCTCCCTACTCGACTATGTGTGTATGAGTCTGGGTGTGTGTAACCTATGTACAGTATGTGTGTCTTTCATTGAACTACTATCTTTTCAATTATCTGCACTACTTCTGTTGGGTGTATTCAGCCAATCAACAAAAGTGCATAGCAAAGAAAGGGGTAGTATTGTTTTCTATCTTGTAACAGTGAAATGAACATGCAGACATCCATCAAAATAAATTCTAAAAGACTGTTAAGAATAGAAATATTTTTTGATCAAATTTCATTTCAATACACAATTTCAAGATGATTAAAATACATTTGTCCCAATATTAAGCAAAACATTATGTTAAGAGATTTAGACATCTTTAAATTCATAAGCTTTCCTTGCATTCTATATATGTAGCAATTACTGTTTATTTATAATTTAAGAAACAATATGCAAGATTTTTTCCTCCCACAGTACAAAGAATATTTTCTTAGGAAGGACTAACTAAGAAAAGGTATAAATACTGTATAGCAGGGGTCTCCAACTGTTAAATTCTCAGCAGAGAAAAGAGAGTCCAGACCGGTATGACTTAGCAGCTCTTTATTGCAAGGAGAAAGACATAGCAAGTGACCAATTTTCAAAGGTGGCGCCTTCTGCCTTGCAGCTCCTTTTATGGAGCTGCTGGAGGGCAGCCGGCCAATCAGTGCGACCACGCCCTCCAGCCACAGCCAACCGCGGCTGGAGGGTAGCCGGCCAATCAGTGTGACCACACCCTCCAGCCACAGCCAACCGCGGCTGGAGGGTAGCCGGCCAATCAGCGCGACCGACGCCCTCGGCCACAGCCAACCGCGTCCCGTCTACTCCCGTCCAATCAGGACGCGGCTGGCGGCTGCCGGGGCTTCCCGTGTCTCTTCAGGATGCAACACTCCTTCCCCCCCAGGGAGTCCGTCCGTGGTCCTAACATACGTATTCGCTGAGGTATGTGGGACTACGTCTGTTCCGCCCCGAGCGTCTCAATGCCTGCGCCGGGGCCGCTGGGAGAGGGCGTGCTGGGTTGTCATGGTCTGCGCCGTCGCCGGTGCCGCTGGTGGTGCATCGTCCGGGGGCGTGTCCTGTGATGAGGCGTCTTGTTCAAGTCCGTTGGGTGATGTTCCCGGGTCGGCCAGACCCGGACGTGGTGTCCCGGGGGTGTGCTGTACGGCAGGTGGTTCCCGGAACGTTGGTTCTGGCAAGAGCAGTCCCGGGGATTGTCCCTGGAGAGGATAGTCGGTAAAGGTGTCGGCGGGCGCAGAAGATACGGGGCTGGGCCAGTCGTCCCGCTGGGTTGAGGCCTCGATGGTCGGCGAGTCTGACGGTCATGATGGTGGCAGCGGGGTTGGAGACGGGATACGGCGTCTCAGTTGATCCACGTGTCGCCGCCACTCGGATCCATCCGGTCGTTCGACCCTGTAGGAACAGGGGCCCGTTAGTTCGCGGACGATAGCGGGGACCCACCGTGGATCCCCAGCGAAGTTTCTGGCAAAAACGGTGTCGCCGGTGGAGAAACGGCGGGGCGATGGGGTCCCCAGGTTGCACGGCTGCATCTCATTGTATTGTGGGTGCAGCCTGTCCAGTTTGGTCCGCAGGCGGCGGCCCATCAGCAGCTCTGCGGGGCTTTTGCCTGTCGCCTGACAAGGTGTGGAGTGCTGTCCCATGAGATAAGCATCTACTCTAGACTGCCAGTCCCCCCTATCCATCCTCCCGAGAGCTTCTTTTGCTGAGCGGACGGCTCTTTCCGCCCGGCCGTTTGCGGCCGGGTGGTAGGGCGCCATTGGTGCGTGTCGGATCCCCTGTGAGGCTAAGAATTCCTGGAACCCGGTGGCGTGAAATTGGGGCCCGTTGTCGGAGACTAGGCAGTCCGGCAACCCGTGCGTCGCGAAAAGGCGCCGGAGCGCCCGCACGGTGCTCTCGGCCGTGGTAGAGGTCATCAGAATGACCTCGGTCCAGCGAGAGTAAGCGTCTACCACTACCATGAAAGTCTGGCCATGGAAAGGTCCGGCGAAATCGATGTGAACCCTGGACCATGGTGACCTGGGGGCGTCCCAATCCCGATGGGGAGCGGTGGGGGGGGCGGGGCGGGAGGCCTGGCACGCCTGGCAAGTGCCAACCCAGGCGGCCACTTCGTCATTCATACTCGGCCACCAGACATAGCTCCTGGCCAATGCTTTCATGCGGGCTATGCCTGGGTGGTTGGCATGGAGGGAGTCGAGTACCTGGTGGCGGAGGGGTGGGGGTACGATGACCCGGTCTCCCCAGAGCAAGCACCCGCTGTGGAGCGACAGTTCCAGCTGGCGGGCCCTGAAGGGCCGGTATACGTCCGGCAGTGAGCCCGGGGGCCACCCTCGCAGGACCCACGTGGAGACCTGCGACAGGACAGGGTCGGCCTTGGTCTGCGCTGCGACGTCGGACGAGGTGAGGGGTAAGTCTGACTCGGCCACGGACAGGACGGATAGGGCCGGCACCGGCGCCGGATCTGTCCGGGGCAGGGGGCAACGGCTGAGGGCGTCTGCGTGTCCTAGCTGTTTCCCCAGGCGATAGAACAGCGTGTAGTCGTACGCTGTCAGGAACTCTGTCCACCTGGTCATTCTGGGGGAGAGGATCGGGGGGGTGGGCCGGTCGCCGGCCAAGAGCCCCAGGAGCGGCTTGTGGTCGGTGAAGACAGAGAAGTGGCGGCCGTACAGGTACTCGTGGAATTTCTTAATCCCGGACACTACAGCCAAGGCCTCTTTGTCAATCTGGCTGTAGTTGCGCTCCGTAGGAGACAGCGTTCGGGAATAAAAGGCAATGGGGGCCTCCGAGCCGTCGGGGCGGACGTGGCTCAGGACGGCCCCCACTCCAAAGGGGGAGGCGTCTGATGCCAACGCTAAAGGCAAACGGTCAGAGTACTGTACCAACACGGCCTTTGATGTCAGCATATCTTTAATTGCCGCGAATGCCTGAGCCTCGCGGTTGCCCCAGCGCCAGGCCGCCGATCGATCGAGTAATCGATGGAGCGGCTCGGCTAGTGACGCCTTGTGTGGAATGAATGGCGCGTAAAAATTGAGCAGGCCGAGGAATGCTTGTAGCTCCTGTTTGGAAGTGGGGGTGGGGGCAGCGTGGATTGCCTCGACCTTGGAGGGGGTGGGGTGGATGCCCTGGGCGTCTACCATGAATCCCAGGAATTCGACCTTAGGCTCAGCGAATTTGCATTTGCTGAGCTTTAATTTGAAACCCGCGCCCCTGAAAATGGTGAGGACCTTCCGTAGTACTTTGGCGAGGTCTGATACGCTGTTGGCAGCTATCAGGACGTCGTCGAAATACGGTACGACCCCCGGAAGCCCATGGAGCAGCCGCTCCATGAGGCTCTGGAAGATCCCCGGGGCCACGGACACGCCAAATTGGAGGCGGCGGCAGCGAAAAGCACCCTGGTGGGTGACAATGGTCTGTGCTTCAGCTGCGTCGTCGTCCACCGGAAGTTGCTGGTAGGCCTGTGCCATATCTAGCTTTGCGAAGATGCGACCCTGCCCTAAGGAGTGTAGTAGGTGCTGCACTACCGGAACCGGGTAGGGGTTTGCCTGGAGCCCGCGGTTTATTGTCGACTTGTAGTCGGCGCATATGCGTATGGACCCGTCGGGCTTAATGGGAACCACGATGGGGGTTTCCCATTTAGCCTGGTCGACCGGCTCCAGGACGCCCTGCGCTACTAATCGGTCGAGCTCCGCGTCCACCTTTGGCTTCAGGGCGAAGGGCAGTCTACGGGCCTTAAGCCGGATTGGGGCGACCTGGGGGTCTAAGTTGAGGGAAACTGGGGAGCCCTTGTAAGTGCCCAGAGTGCCATCGAACACATCGGGGAAGTCTGCCAGGACTTCGTCCACTGGTGAAGCAGTGGGCACCCGGTGTACCCGCTGGACTGAAAGACCCAGGGCGGTGAACCAGTCTAACCCTATGAGGGCGGCTAGGGGGCGCTTGACGACCAGGATTGGGAGAACCCCGGCGAAGCGACCATAGCGGACGTGGGCGCGGAGTTGGCCCAACACATCAATGGGGTTTCCCTGGTAGTCTTTTAACAGAGTCCCGGGCTGTGCCAAATTGGCAGGCTTAATAGTGGGGCAAAGGCTGGTTAGCTGTGGCCAGGAAACGAGGGATCGAGACGAGCCCGAATCAACCTCCATAGTAATAGGCCTGCCGTTTAAAAGAAGGGACGTGGAAATACGCCTACGGTCATCCGTTGGAAGCGGAATCGAGTCCTGGCACTCCGTCATGGCGAAACAGTCTGCCTCCGGCTGTGGTCTGCGGAATGGGCGGCGTTGGCTGAAATTCTGGAACGGCGTGGCGGTTGCAGGATACATCGGCGGTGGGGCCAGGGTCGGGAGGTTGGCTCTGCAGACGCGTGCGATGTGGCCCTTGCGGTCGCAACGACGGCAAATGGTGGCCCGGAAAGGGCAGTCGTTCCTTGGGTGACCACCGCCGCACCCGATGCAAGTTGTGGGTGGCCGGCGGGGTGGCTGAGCTCTGGTGCGGCTTCGGCCTGAGGCTTGGATGCGCGCTACCTGGTCGTAGGCCTCGAAGTCGTCCGTCGGGTCTACGAGGTCGTGGTCATCTACCAGGCAGGCCCGTGGGGCGGTCGATGGCGTTGTCTGTTGGCCGGGGCCTAGGTCAGGGGACGTGGCCTCGGCCAGCTCGGCGCCCCTAGCTTCCTCCACGGCCTGCTCCAGGGTGATGTCTGAGCGGGCCATCAGTCGGCGCCTGAGCTTCGTGTCTTTCAGTCCGCAGACGAATTGCTCGACCAGTGACTCGTCGAGGCTCGTGGCGGCGAACTCACATAAGATGGCCGCGGCTCTCAGGACTTGCAGGTAATCTGCTGCTGACTGTGTGGGCTGCTGGCGGCATTGTCGGAACGCGAACCGTCGAGAGATTCGCGAGGGTGCGGGGGCGAAGTGGACCTTCAGGCGGGCCTGCAGCGTGCCCCAATCCAGGGTGTGGACCGGTGCAGGCGCGGCGATATTCCGCGCAACGGCGAAGACTGTGCGGCCTCCACAGCCCAGGAAGAGTCCCAGCCGACGTTCCTGGGTGAGTTCGCCGTGATCTCCCGCGAGGAGGAAACATTCAAATCTGGCCAGGAAGGCTTCCCATGATTCCTGCGAAGCGTCGTAGGGAGCGAACGGCGGCAGGGTGGCCATCGGCTTGGCTGCAGTCTTGTAGGCTCGCTGAAGAAGTAGCGAGGACGAGCGGTCTGACGAAGATTCTTCGATCGGTGAGTGACTTCGCTCTGAGTAGTCAGTACCGGCCCCAGTCCTTCGTCGCCAGTGTTAAATTCTCAGCAGAGAAAAGAGAGTCCAGACCGGTATGACTTAGCAGCTCTTTATTGCAAGGAGAAAGACATAGCAAGTGACCAATTTTCAAAGGTGGCGCCTTCTGCCTTGCAGCTCCTTTTATGGAGCTGCTGGAGGGCAGCCGGCCAATCAGTGCGACCACGCCCTCCAGCCACAGCCAACCGCGGCTGGAGGGTAGCCGGCCAATCAGTGCGACCACACCCTCCAGCCACAGCCAACCGCGGCTGGAGGGTAGCCGGCCAATCAGCGCGACCGACGCCCTCGGCCACAGCCAACCGCGTCCCGTCTACTCCCGTCCAATCAGGACGCGGCTGGCGGCTGCCGGGGCTTCCCGTGTCTCTTCAGGATGCAACACCAACTTTTGCAACTTTAAGTCTGAAGGACTTCAGCTCCCAGAATTCTCCAGCCAGCAAAGCCATGCGCATGTCCATGTGGATGCTGGCAGGCCCGTTCCAGCAAAGCTGGCTGGAGAAGTCTAGGAGCTGAAGTCCTTCAGACTTAAAGTTGCAAAGGTTGGAGACCCTTGCTGTATAGGGTTGTTTGGGTTGGTCAAATACAGCTTGAATCATTGATATAGTTCATATTGTACAAGTAATCTGTTTTAAACTGCTAAATGAATTTAACAATTTCTGAAGCAAGCTTATATTGTTATTTTTATAATTATATTTGAAAAGTCAACATGATATGAGTTTTTCGAAGTGTGCTGAAATTGGCAGAAAATAATAGATTTGATTTGAAGGTTTGATTAGAAAGGTTATTCTATTTAGTGATTCAAAAATGACCTTTCAACTGGATTTTGGAAATAAATGTTTACATACAGTGGTGGGTTGCAGGCGGTATGCCCCAGTATGGGCGTACCGGAGCCTTCCGGGATATCGTTCTGGTATGGTGCTCTGGAGGGCCCACCTGCCTGCCTGAACTCCTTACCTGTCTTTTAAGGCTTCCGTGCTTCTGCGCGCACACATGGTATGTACAGCACCTGCGTGACGCTCCACTGAACAGCTGGAGCATTGCAGAGGCGGCTAGACACATGTCGTGCTGCGCATGTCCATGTGGATGCTGGCAGGCCCGTTCCAGCCATACTGGTTGGAATGGGATCAGGAACCCACCACTGTTCACATAGCACTGTTACAAAGAGAAAGTGGTTGGATTGTTATCATCGCTTTCAAGTAGGCCAAATCTAAAAACAGACACCACAGGGATGCTAAGAATAATACTTATTTTGTAGTATATATTAACAGAATCTTGAAAGATTCTGTCCAAGTTTTTCTCTGTTCCATATTAAATATTGCACTTCTTTTTCTTACTGGACTATGTAATTTCTTGCCCACATTTCTCCCTAACAGCTTGTTCCTTTTTTCCCCTTGGGTGCCAACAGCATGCTATTGCGCTTGCTCATGTGCCCCCCCCATAATTTAATGCCCCCCACACCACACCCCTTGCACATGCGCTTATGACCCGTCCCCCCTCCACTGCCCCGCGCATTCGTGCACAGCTTTCTTGGAGCCCGAGGAGGGTGAAAACAGCCCAACATGCAAGCCGGAAGTTTCAGAACGGACTTCTGGGTTGTCTATTGGGCTGTTTTTTCTCCCTCAAGAGACTTCAGGAGGCTTCCCTGAAGCCTCTGGAGGTTGAAAAACTAGGCCCAATGCACAAACTGGAAGTCCGTTCCTGAACTTCCGGTTTGCGCGTTGGGTGGTTTTTCACCCTCCAGAGGCTTCAGGGAATGCACGCTGGAGCTGGCAAGGCAGCACCTTGTGTGTCCTCAGAAATGGCTCTGCGTGCCACCTGTGGCACCCGTGCCATAGGTTCGCCATCACAGCTCTAGAGTCTAGACCAGGGGTTCCCAAACTTGGCAACTTGAAGACTTGTGGACTTCAACTCCCAGAATTCTCCAGCCAGCTCTGCAGTCCACAAGTCTTCAAGTTGCCAAGTTTGGGAACCCCTGGTCTAGACCTTCCCCAAGATCAGCTCTAAATTCATTTACAAATTACATGTTGAGATATTTTGCCGAATAACTGAATTTCTACTAAGATAGGGCAGTATAGATTTCAAAGAAAACTTGATGAAAATAAAGAGCACAATATTAAGAATGTGTATATAGGACTGTCATCTCATGTAAACATGCATAGGATTGTAGCATGCCTCTTCAATTTCATTTCAAGAGTCGGTTATTATTATGATAGGTTTTGCAAAATCAGTACCAGAGGTTTCATCTACTTGATTAAATTCTAGAATGTTAATTGCCCACATTTTCTTGGAGTTACAGCTTTTATACTTCTGATATTTATTTTTCTGTCTCATGCTACTGTACATGTACATCTTGCTTGAGCCATTCAAAGGGCTTTAAACTGTAAATCTGTAAAGTACTTGGAGAAAGTTATGTTATTGGTCATATTTTTAAAAAAAAAAATATGTTATATCATTCAGGGCCTTGGATGAGATAACACTATAATTCCAGACCTTTGGCCATCATCATTGCAGCTGATGGAACAGGCAGATTGAAAAATGGTGTTTCCATGACGAAAGGCAGGGGTCCCCAACCTTTGCAACTTTAAGTCTTGAAGGACTTCAGCTCCCAAAGCTGGCTGGAGAATTCTGGGAGCTGAAGTCCTTCAGACTTAAAGTTGCAAAGATTGGGGACCCCTGACGTAAAGGAAATGTGAAGTAAGTAAAGATGGGCATTATTTTGTAGCTTCCCCACTTCATTTGTAAGTTTTTATATTTAATTTTCATGTCAGAGCAAACCATTGTTGAGAATGCCCCTAAGTCTTTGGCATCCGCTTATTGCTAAATACATAACTGGATCATCTTCTTTAGGGCAATAAACTCTGATAGAGATGTAGACAGACTATCGGTCTCTAAGTATCAACATGCATTTCTCTCTCATGTCTTCCTTCTCTGCCCAGATTTATTGTGTCATGTTATACAGCCATATCCATTTTTCTGATCAGTGGCTTTTTTAAGTATCGTTGAACAACGCAGGAAAATATTTATTTATTTATTTATTTATTTATTTATTTATTTATTTATTTATTTATTTATTTATTTATTTATTTATTTATTTATTTATTTAACTTATATACCGCTCTTCTCCCTCTCGGGACTCAGGGCGGTGAACAGCCATAATAAAAGAGGAAATACAAAAGTTAAAAATAACAAAATAGATGTGTCTTCAGGGCCCGATGGAAGAGATGTAGGTCTGTGATTGTGCGTAATTCAGGGGGGAGGTCATTCCAGAGGGCAGGAGCCGCCACAGAGAAGGCTCTCCCCCTGGGGTCGCCAGCCGACATTGTCTGGCCGACGGCACCCTGAGGAGGCCCACTCTGTGGGAGCGGACTAGTTGGTGGGAAGTATTTGGCAGCAGGAGGCGGTCTTGCAGATAACCAGGTCCCTTGCCATGGAGCGTTTTAAAGATGGTCATCAGTATCTTGAAGCGTACCCGGAAAGCCACAGGCAGCCAGTGCAGCTCACGCAGGAGAGATGTCACATGGGAACGTCCAGGTGCTCCCAAAATCCCCCGTGCGGCCCCATTCTGAACTAACTGGAGCCTCCGGGTGCATCTCAAGGGAAGCCCCATGTAGAGAGCGTTACAGTAGTCCAGGCGGGAGGTGACGAGAGCTTGAGTGACAGTGCGTAAGGCATCACGATCCAGAAAGGGGCGCAACTGGCGTATCAGGCGGACCTCATTCCCTTGTAAATGTTATTTCTAATGAAACATGTTAACATGTTTACTCCTATGGAGCCTAAACTGAAACCCACTTAATGGTGTCTGAACTTTACCCCTCCATGACTACTGCAATGCTCTCTACATGGGGCTCCCCTTGAGGTGCACCCGAAGGCTTCAGCTTGTCTAGAATGCAGCCGTGCTGGCAGTTATGGGAACCTCTAGGTTTTCCCATGTAACACCGTTCCTGCGCGAGCTGCATTGGCTGCCTGTCGTCTTTCGGGTGCGCTTCAAGGTGCTGGTTATCATCTTCAAAGCGCTCCATGGCACGGGACCTAGCTATCTGCGGGATCGCATCCTGCCCCATACATCCCTGCGGCCGATTCGTTCCCACAGAGAGGGACTTCTCCGGGTGCCGTCCACTAGGCTGTGCCAGCGGGCGATGCCCAGGGGAAGGGCCTTCTCTGTGGCGGGCCCGACCCTCTGGAACGACCTTCCCCCCGAAATTAGAACAACTACAGACCTCCGCTCCTTCCATCAAAAATTAAAAACACACTTTTTCTGCTTGGCCGTCCTGGGGTAATCAACTGTTTTTAGGGTTTTTAGTTTTAATATGGGATTTTAGCGCAGAGTTAGTTTAATTTCATTTTAATATTGTACTATGTCTGTGATTTTATATGTATTTTAATTTCCCTGTGCACCGCCTCGAGTCCCTTCGGAGAGAGAGAGCGGGTTATAAATTAAAATTATTATTAT